>JAZKJV010010105.1:380000-724427 GCA_037367405.1 Ottelia alismoides
ATGATGCGTGTGCGAATGAGATTGAAACCACTAGGTGGTTTTCGTGCCAACTAACATTCCTATTATGGTGCTGGATTAAATTATTGCTAATTTGGTAAATTACACGTCATTGATCATTCTATATTTAAGTATATATCGAGTGACGTATAGAATTTTCCAGAAATATCGGATGAAATAAATGTCCATATTTTGAAATAACCGTTAACAATTTACAAATGCTTAAGATATTTTACAATTCTGTGTTATAAATTACAAACGCTTAACCACTAATATTCGCAAAAATGTCCAAATCTGACGAAGATTTGTATTTTTTGTGTAGATGTGTTTCCTAAAATATAAGGTGTTTTTATTATGTGCTTTTGTAATTATATTTTTTGTAAATTTCGTAATCTTTTTTCTAAACCGCATTATTTATTTTGAAACTTTTTGTAGTCTTATTTGAGAACATTCTGTTAGAGCAATGTTTGTAAACTGTGATACTTTTTTTGTAAAATCTGTTTCTGTTTTGTAAAATTCATGTGATGTTCGTAAAATAGATTGCTTATTATTAATGTATAAATTATTTTATATGTCCATCCAATATGTTTCCCAACGTCGTGGGTCTATCAAAATTCGTCAGCCATTGTAAACTTTGTGCATATTTTGTAAAATCCACGCTCACATTGTAAAATTTTTATGTTGATCTGTAAAATATAAAGTGAATCAGTAATATTCAATTAGACGCATGGAAATAACTGTAAGAAAATATCAGACAATTGTTTAATAACTGAGTTAAATGTAAAACATACTTTACAATTGTAAAATATGTTAATGAAATGATGTAGCTATGTACCACGAGTCTTCATTTTGAGCGAGTGTTGGTCATGCGTTTGAGTGAACGTAAAACTTTATAAACAGAATGTAAAATAAAGTATATGAAAGTGAAATATGTACTATTTATTTAACATGGATAGCACATAAATATAAAACTTTGTGAAAAAATGTAACATGGATATTCATATTGGTCCAAAAAATGTATATATCAGGAACAAGTATAACATAAATGAAAGAATTAAAGTAGCACAAACGAAACTAAAAATAACATATTTTTTAAATGCAATACATAAAGTAACCGATAAATCGTCCTCATCATTTAAAACTTGACATTAAAAGGTATCAAAATATATAAAGATTGTAATGGAAAAAATAAAGATTTCGAGTAGCGAGACGATTCTTCCTCTCTTCTTTTTCCTCTTCTACACCGACTCTCTCTCTCCTCGATTCATCTTCTTCCGATCACAGAATCACCAAACAAATCACACTTTCACGGATAAATCACACGTTGCGAACGCAACGGTGATTTTTCTTGAATTTTTTGGCGAACTTTAATCAACTGATTAATCACTTATTCGCGCACCCTAAATAAATGCATGCAAAACAGGGGATTTTGTGAAATCCCCTGTTCTGCCCTCCCCCACATCTCCCTCTGCCTCGACGACTTGGTCGTGTGTCGGCCTACCTCTCGCCGTCGCCACGCCACCTCCTTGCCTTCAGTCGCACACCACCAAGTCGCAGCCACCAGCAGCTTGGCCGCACCGACCTCCACCTCGTCTCCTTGCGGCTGCACCATAGCCTGCGCGTGGGGCTCTCGATCGTGAGCGCCACTATTTTTAGTATGGTGGTTTTAGTAATTAATTGAATAAGCTATTATATAGCATGAAATCCGGGATTCAAATTGAAAGAGAGAGACATGTTACTAAATTTGGCATATAGACTCCGATTAGATAAGTGGTTTTGGGAGAGAATTAGTGGTTTTGATGAGGGACGTTGATCATTATCGGACGGCTAAACAGAGGTGTCGCACCATCTTTGTAGAAAGATGCCACCTCAATTCAAGTTTTCCCTATATATATATATATATATATATATATATATATATATATATATATATATATATATATATATATATATGGGTTGTAGATAGGACTCATACCCCTACTCTTATCAGGTATATGCATACAATATCTTATATCTTATAACAACAGGTGAATCGTGAACCCCGTGTATATACGCCATTGTTTGCATATTTTTTCTTTTTATTTTTCAAGATAACTTTATAATATCATTTTTCCTGATAATACGGGAACATATTATCTAGATTAAAGTATACATAGATAAATGTGCGAAGGGATTCATGTTCAATTTGATTCTTCAAATTTGCTTGGACATTAAATTTTACGTCGATAAACATCTAATAAAAAATACATCTGACATGATAGTTCTAAAGAAAGAAACTATCGTCGTTGTATCGAGAGAAAATGTATTATTATTATTATTTGGGGTTGATGGGACTGCCCCCTGGGGGCAGCCAACATGGCTGCCCCGCCTCATTTTTGGGCAAATTTTTTTATTTTATTTTTTGAAAAATATCATGTATATTCACCTCTATATCCCTCCTATATGCCATTCGAATTTCGTCAGAAACAGAGACTCCTACGGCCTCCATCTAGACAGGGTCGATTTAAAAAATCCTACGACCGTTAAAAAAATATCGTCTGGATGGAGGCCGTAGGAGTCTCTGTTTCTGACGAAACTCGAATGACATATAAGAGGGATATAGGGATGAATACATGTTGATATTTTTCCAAAAAAATAAAAAAATTTGCAAAAAATGAGGTGGGGGCAGCCATGTTGGCTGCCCCTAGGGCGTAAAGAAACAAAGTGAAGTCCAAGGGCATGTGTTGCTTGCTGGAGGAGGCTAGACATTACAACAACATACGAGTGTTACACCCTGAGGTGCGACACAAGGGCCACAAAATTGGTGACAATACTTGTTGGCACCACGAGGAGCCACTGCAATAGGATCTTCCAAACCTTAGCATGTCGTGCATTGAAGAAGAAAGAGGTGATCAATGATCCTGTGAGCCTTATGTATTTATCCTTTTTTACGTTTCCTAGCTAGGACAAGTGCTCTTTAAACACAAGAAAAGAGAAAAAGGGAAACGATGAAACAACAAAGACGAGGGATTGCATAACAAAAAACTTTTAAAAATGTTGAAAAAATGAAAGAAAATAGAAAAGGGAAAAAGTTTTTTTGTTTCTTCTTCCAACTTGGACTATATTTTCAACAAGTATAGTTGAAAGAGTGAATGAGAGTGGAGCATGGCTCTTACTTATTCTTCACCCATCCTCGATGATGCTCCTCGTCCAGCTACAATGATTGTGTGTTCAATCCCCAGATTTGATGATTGCGTCGATCACTCGAGGTGCTTCTCCAGGTGGATGAGCTCTCAGTCTGTAGGTGCTTTGTACTTTTGACTAGACCGATCTCCTTTAGATCGAGCTATTCCAAGCAATGTCCTGTGATTGGAATTTTCGACTCAAGCTCGAAAGCTCGATTCCAAATCAAAACAGAAGAAGAAGCAGGTAGAGATGATTGGATGAAGATCCTTCCACGGAGATAGAGGAAGAGGATCATAGAAGAAATGGATTGAAGAGAATGAAGAGAATTGGAAGAGGAATTGCAGAGAACATGAAGTCGATTGCGAGAAGGAGGAAGCAGAGAAGAGAAATCGAGAAGGATAAGAACGATGAGAAGAGATAGAGGGCTAGCATAAAAATAGAAGTGGATGAAGTCGAAAACGATGATGGAGGTGGTCGCCTGGGATGGAGCTCGGGCGGAGCTCCGGGGGTCCTTGCCTCAACGTGATGGCGGTACTCACGGGGGCTCGTCTAGCAGCGGAGCGGAGCTGTTCACCGATAGGAATGATCTCGTTGTTGATGAATCTCGTATTCATCATGCTAAAATCCACTAATTAAACTCCTAGTTTAAATAAACCAATAAAAATCACCAATAATTCCTCATTATTATATTGTGTATAATTAGCCTATAATTATTGTACAATAATAACTATTATTTAATTTCTAATTATTTTATTATCAAAAACCTATATAAATCAAGTTGAACAATTGTCTATAATTTCCTAACCCTTAAAAGAACTAAAAAGTACAAAACCAACTCAAACCCAAAATTCGGTGTTTTTAACCCCTTAAAAATACCCCTAAAAATACTTTTTTGTACAAATGATCTCTTTTGGCTTTTTATCCAACATGAAACTTGTATATCTCATAGAGATCTACAACTTTCATTATTTGACTTTTTCATAATTTTGCCTCTAACTATTTCTTTTATAATTTCCTTTGTGAATATTCTGGTGCAGCGACGTGGCGCTCTCTGGAGCCGCCACCCAGTCACACCTTCTTCTCCCACCTGGCCCCTCCTAGGTCGTCTGATCCACTTCACCCCACCTCCATCTCAACCATCCATCTTCGCTCCATCTCTCGCCGTCTGATCTTGTCCCTGATCAGATCTGAGCCACTCCCTCGCGCCCACTTCTCAGCCACCCGATTGCCTCCTCATCCTACACCTCTCAATCATCCACGTCACCTCTTTTTCTCCCACCGTCAGATCCTCCTTCCCATCTCTCCATTATAGCTGCTTGTTAGCGTCTAGCCTTCAGTCGTTCGATCAGATCCTCGGATCTGATCGTAGCCCTCCGGCCGCGCTCCCTTACTAGCAGTTGGATCGTGAGATCCAACGGTTCGATCATCGTCTCCTACCTCCCAATGCCCCCTTCCCAGGCGTTACGCCTGGTAAGCCCTTTGCCCCCTTCCAATTATGGTCAACACCTCCAGCTGTCTTCCTGCGTCCTAACAACCCCCTTGTGTAGTTGTTACTACCGCATCCTCGCGTCACTCCCATAACGGCACCTCCATCACTCTACGCCATTAAAATACCCGTTACATTCTCGCCCGACCCCTGCCTGCAACACCACCTCCGACTATAAAGCCAACCCCTCCGCCCGCTCACCAACCCGTCCACCAATTCACGGGCCAAGGCACAGCCTCTGTCGTCTCCGGTGACAGTGGAGGACGACAATCGTGAGGTGACGACGACCTTCTCTGCCCAGGTGTCGACCCTTGGTCTTCGACCATGTTGCGGTGGCTCTGCCCTGCTCGAGCTCAGTGCCCTAGGCTGAGCACACCGGGTGACGACCCCGGGCTTCCTCGAAGCCCAGCGCAAACCCTTCCTCCACCAGATTCCCCTCTCCGATGAGGTAACCCATCCTCCATTCATTTCTTTGTTTTTCTTCCAATTATCCCGTCGCCTATCAGCACTACCACCCCCATCTGACCACCTCCGCATCTTCGCCACGCCACCTCCATCTCTGCGACCTACTCCGATCACCCTCTTCCCTTCTACATAACTTGATCGCCTCCGCTCCACCTCCCCTTCGGCTCGCAGGAGAGGAGACCCAGGTCCATCGTTCCTCCACTTCCACGGGACTCCACTCCACCTCACATTCACTTTGCGCGCGCGGCTAAGCTAACACTGCAAGTACCACCATTGATTGCAATTCGCATGCCTGCTCCGGTCATCTCCTCTGCCTCCAACATGCCTGCACTGTTCCGCATTCTTGGCCATCAGCCCGCCTTCTCCAAGCCTCTATCCCCTTCGCCAGCTCATCGTGAAGGTGTGTGTACCTTCCGAGCAGCTATTGGAGGTCGGTGGAGGATGAACGTGCTCGTCGGAGCACAGCCTCGTCCGGCGGCCAGCAGCGGAAGAAGAATATACAGATATCGTATGATCGTTTCGATCGAACGGTCACAATGATGACGTGTGGCAATCCTAGCCTCCTGCCGAACCTCCAGGCTCGGATTCCCCGAGCCTCTCACCAGCCTCACACGGAGCCACATATGCTTGCCACGTGTCCCGAGCCGGTCATACCTCCCGAGCCTGGCTCCTCACGTGCCCAGCACGTGAGGGTCTAGGTAAATTGCACGAAAGACCCATATGTTTTTGGAAATTACACTTTGGTCCCCATGCGTGTGCCTCACGTCCGTGCCTGGGTATTTTACAAGGAGCTCCTCGGTACTTCTGGGAAGCCCTTACGCGCATTGAGAAAATTATATAGGGGCCCAGGAGGTTTTTGGAAATTACAAATAGGTCCCTTCAGGGACCTATTTGTAATATTTATCCTTTTATTTCCTGTATTTTATTTATATTTTTGCCCTTGCATTGTTATCTTCATAACTTGAGCATCGTAGGTCCAAATTGCATGATTTTAGTGCGTTTTGTTTCTTTTTTCATCCTCTATATCATGGCATGCTTAATTTTCTCATCTGACACCATTTTAAATAAAGTGAATTTTTGTGTTAAGATGAGGTTCCTTGTTCTACATGTCTTTACCCCGATTCGATGATTGCTCATATTTTTGTGCTCAACTCGACTCTGACTTCAAACCATATTTTGTTGCTCGTTTATGTAATATTTCTAGGGTATAATTGTAATAATTACTTGCATACTCATCACATGCATTTAACATTGCATTATTTCTAAAATTACATCTAAAAAAAGCAACTAAAAATACATGCATCATTTAATTGCATGTATTCTACTTGGAGACCTGTAAATGAGAATTTATTCACACATATTCTAATTGACCAAAATTTGATACATAGATGGAGTAGCTCGTGTCCCTGTGTTCGACCTTGGTATCCTTGCCAAGTATATATAATCCACAACATTCAAAGATTGTGGTCATTGATCAACCAAATTTGCCTCCTATACTACGAAGATTATCTATTCTTAAAGAGGCGAATTTGACGCTCATCAAATGGCTTTTTTCTGAGGACACGACTCACCTTTATTTATTTATTTATTTATTTTGATTTATTTTTGGTTTTGAATATTTTCAAGATTCACATGTCTTCTTTTCATGCATTATTTTTGCGTCATTTCTGCTGATTAATTTCCTCTTATTTTTCTAACATTTCTCTTTTGTGGCAGGGCCCATGAAGATCGAGGACGCTTGATCTCCATGGAGGCATGGAGATGGGAGCTCCCGTTGAAGAGGCCGCAAAAAATTAGCAGGAGAAATTTTAGGATTGTTTATCAGTTTGCATGCATTTGCATACTGTAAAAAAATTTTCATGTGCATTTTTTTACAGTCCTCATTAGAGGGATTGCATGTTGTAAAAAAAGAAAAAATGGAAGTAGATCACTAGATGATCTACCCCCCTCCCCCCCCCCACACACACACACTTGCACATATACGCTCGCCCTTCCCGCTTTCTCTCTCTATATATATTTTACATCCCCCCTCATCTACCTCCTAGCCATTTGTGAAAATAGATACCTCCCCCTCACCCCCTTGTATCTTAGTGTAATTACTCCTCCAAACACAGACCCCCCTCCCCTTAACTTAGATACTTTACTTAGGCTATTTGTAGCCTAAGTATAGGGGGCGCTTATTCATCCATCCCTCACGTTGTCTTCTTATACTTGGGTCAATTTTGACCTAAGTATAGGGGGACCCTCCTCCTCAGTTCCGCTATATCACCCTATATTTAACCGAGTCATGGCTTCATATCACTTGTGCTATGAGGACATAGAAAAAGTTAAGTATAGAGGGGTATACCATATATTACTATATATTTACTTTAGCCATAGCTCATATTTTAAATGATTTTTTTGAAAATTCTTTTTCGGGCTTGATTTTAGTGATTCTGTGAACTGAGTTTTGTAAAAACCCTGTAAAAATGTTCTTAAAATTGAAGGATTAACTTTGTGTAAATAACTCCTTTTAAAAAAAACTCCATAAAAATTTGAAAAATTGAAAACCTTTCTTTGAATGAAACTTTGACTACTAGGCTTAGTAGCTACTTTCAATGAGAGAACTTCGATCTCCCTTAGCAGAGTGGGTGGTTTAGAGGACATTGTATATGGCTCCGTCCTTAAGGAACACGGGTCTATCTAACGACCTGTACTTACACCCATACTGGCTAAGAGTAGATACTTTTATTCATATGAGTCTGGTCCAGTCATTGTCTCTCCAAAGTTTAAAAAAATATTGAAAATTTAAATTTCATAAAAATCTGCAAAAACAAAAATCACAAAAATATTCACTAACTAAGGAGTTGGTGTATTCCTGACACATTCACATTCACTCAAGGCTTGAGGATTTTGAGGACACTGGATTTCTGTGATCTTGAGAGTCTAAGCTAACATGTCTTAGTCATTAGAGCTAACATGCCTTAGTCATTAGGGTTTTTAAACTTAATTATCCACACTTCCCTAAGTTGAAAGATTTGAGCGTTATATTGCACTCTTCATCTCTACCTTCAAAAGAATATGATCAGCACAATCACCTTCATAACTGCATGATTGATGAGATGAGTTGAGTTATCACTTGAGGAACTAGGACTGGAGATTTGAGTTTAGACCAGATCTGATGATATTCGAGGATGTGATTAAGTTAATGAAGGCTTCAGAAAACCTGAGTGTCAGCAAAACCCTAGCCAGTATGTGAACAAGTTCATATGTTATTTCTTTGATATTTACCTATGTGTCAGGGTGTGATGAAACTTAATGATAATTGTTGATCAGTGTCCGCCAACTTTTGGTAAAAATAGTGGAGCTAGACAACAAAAGAAAAGAAAGAATTGTTCAAATTCTCCAAAGTCGATTTCAAAAGAGCTTCCACCAACGGCGAGCGCTCCCAAACATTTTCAAAGTGCCCACTTGGACCAAGAGCTAATTAGGACCAAGGAGTTGGGACGACGCCATAAAAGGGCTCGGCATCATAAGTGATACAAGTCTTGGTGTCGAAGGTATCTTAGATACTAAAAAAAGACACACCCTGGTGTACTCCCAGAAAAACAAGTGCAGACAACTCCAAATTCTCTTGATGAACACATTGATAAACAAGGTAAAAATTTAATTGTGTTGAGTAAAAAGGCACTAGAGAGGCCCCTTGTTCGAATGTAAGGGAGAGAAAAATAGACACAATCATATGCCCTCCATCATTTGGTCGTTCATCTATACTTTAAGTCTGGCGAACTAATGAGACGGTTGACTGAAGCAAGAATAGACTTATTCCCTAGTATTGAGGATGAGATCTAGAGGAGAGTCTCTGGGTTTGGAACTTCGAGTGATGCCTCGACTCGAATCTCATGAAATGCAGTACACTTAATTTCATATCATTATATTATATGTATAAAAAGAGAGTCTGATAATTAGAGAAGTTGGATTCCTTCTGACTAAAGCATGGTTAAGCCCAGAATTTTAAGATCGCTTAAATCGAGGGTCTTCGAAAGATTGAGCCTAGAATTCTTCACTTACACGGTCAGGAATTAATACGACACCTTCATTCTTAGGTGCTCGAGGACGAGCATGGTTTAAGTATAGGGGTATGATGAATCTCATATTCATCATGCTAAAATCCATTAATTAAACCCCTAGCTTAAATAAACCAATAAAAATCACCAATAATTCCTCATTATTATATTGTGTATAATTAGCCTGTACTTGTTGTATATAATAACTATTATTTAAATTGCAATTATTTTATTATCAAAAACCCATAAAAATCAAGTTGAAAAATCATCTACAATTTCCTAACCCTTAAAAGAACTAAAATATACAAAAACAACTCAAACCCAAAAATCAGCGTTTTTAACCCCTTAAAAATACCTCCAAAAATACTTTTTGTACAAATGACATCTTTTGGATTTGTTCAACATGAAACTTGTAGATCTCATCGAGATCTACAATTTTCATGTTTTGACTTTTTCCTAATTTTACCTCCAACTATTTCTTTTATATTTTTCTTTGATTTTTTATTTTTGAATATTCTGGTGCAACCATGTGGCGCTCTCTGGAGCCGCCACGCGGTCACAGATTCTTCCGCCCCCCGGCCCCTCCTGGGCGTCTGATCCTCTTCACCCCACCTCCATCTCAACCATCCATCTTCACTCCATCTCCTGCCGTTTGATCCTATCCTTGATCGGATCTGAGCTACTCCCTCGCGCTCACTTCTCATCTACCGGATTGCCTCCTCATCCTACGCCACTCAATCATCCACGTCACCTCTTTTTCTCCCACCATCAGATCCTCCTTCCCATCTCTTCATCATAGCCGCTCGTTAGCATCTAGTCTTCAGATGTTCGATCAGATCCTCGGATCTGATTGTAGCCCTCCGTCCGTGCTCCCTTACCAGTCGTTGGATCGTGAGATCCAACGGTTCGATCATCGTCTCCTACCTCCAACGCCCCCCATCCCATTTGTTACGCCTGGTGAGCCATTTGCCCCCTTCCAATTATGGCTGACACCTCCGATTGTCTTCCCACGTCCTAACATCCCCCCTTGTGTAGCCGTTACTACCTGCATCCTCGCGTGACTCCCATAACGGCACCTCCATCACTCTACTCTAACGCCATTAAAACACCCATTACATTCTTGCTTGACCCCTACCTGCAACGCCACCTCCACCTATAAAGCCAACCCCTCCGCCCACTCAGCAACCCGTCCACCAATTCACGGGCAAAGGCCCAGCCTCCGTCATCTCTGGTGACAGCAGAGGACGACAATCGCGAGGTGACGATGACCTTCTCCGCCCAGGTGTCGACCCTTGGTCTCCGACCATGTCGCGGTGGCTCTGCCCCGCTCGAGCTCCGTGCCCTAGGCTGAGCATGTTGGGCGACGACCCCGAACTTCCTCGAAGCCTAGCACAAGCCCTTCCTCCACTGGATTCCCCTCTCCGATGAGGAATCCCCTCCTCCCTTCGTTTCTTTGTTTTCTTCCAATTATACCATCGCCTATCAGCACTACCACCCCCATCTGACCACCTTCGCATCTTCACCATGCCATCTCCATCTCTGCGACCTACTCCGATCATCCTCTTCCCTTCTACATAACTTGATCTCCTCCGCTCCACCTCCCCTTCGGCTCGCTAGAGAGGAGACCCAAGTCCCTCGCTCCTCCACTTCCACGGGATTCCACTCCGCCTCGCATTCACTTTGCGCACACCTCGGCTAAGCTAACACTGCAGGTACCACCATTGATCGAAATTCGCATGCCTGCTCCGGTCATCTCCTCCACCTCTAACATGCCTGCACAATTCTGCATTCTCGACCATCACCTCACCTTCGCCGAGCCTCTATCCCCTTCGCCAGCTCATCGTGAAGGTGTCCGCACCTTCCGAGCAGCTATTGGAGGTCGGTGGAGGAAGAACATGCTCGTTGGAGCACAGCCTCGTCCGACGGCGAGCGGCGGAGGAAGAAGATATAAATATCGTACGATCATTTCGATCGAACGGTCTCGATGATGATGTGTGGCAATCCGAGCCTCCTGCTGAACCTCCAGGCTCGAATTCCCCGAGCCTCTCACCAAGCCTCACAAGGAGCCACATATGCTTGCCACATGTCCCGAGCCGATCATACTTCCCCAGCCTAGCTCCTCGCGTGCATAGCACGTGAGGGTCTGGGTAAATTGCACAAAACCCCCAGATGTTTTTAGTAATTACACTTTGGTCCCCAGGCGTGTGCCTCTTGTGCGCACCTAGGTATTTTACAGGGAGCCCCTCGGTACTTCTGGGAATTGCATATATGCCCCTACGTGCATTGGGAAAATTACATAGGGGCCTAGGCGGTTTTTGTAAATTGCAAATAGGTCCCTCCAGGGGCCTATTTGTAATATGTATCTTTTTATTTCCTGTATTTTATTTACATTTATGCCCTAGCATTGTTTTCTTCATAACTTGAGCATCGTAGGTCCAAATTGCATGATTTTAATGTCGGTTTGTTCATTGTTTCATCCTCTATATCATGGCACGCTTAATTTTCTCATTTGACACCATTTTAAATAAAGTGAATTTTTATGTTAAAATGAGGTTCCTTGCTCTACATGTCCTTGCCCTAATTCGATGATTGCTCATATTTTTGTGCTCAATCCGACTCTAACTTCAAACCATATTTTGTTGCTAGTTTACGTAGTCTTTCTAGGATATATTTGTAATAATCACTTGCATACTCATCACATGCATTTAACATTGCATTATTTCTAAAATTGCATCTAAAAACCTACTAAAAATGCATGCATCATTTCATTGCATTGTATTCTGCATGGAGACTGTAAATGAGAATTTATTCACACAAGTTCTTAATTGACCAAAATTTGATACATAGATGGAGTAGCTCGTGTCCCTGTTTTCGACCTTGGTAGACTTGCCAAGTATAAATAATCCACAACATTCAAAGATTGTGTGGTCTTTGATCAACCAAATTTGCCTCCTATACTACGACAATTATCGATTCTTAAAGAGGCGAATTTGCGTCCGTCGGTCGTTCCTTTGCAACTCGACCAGAGCTCAATGGACGGGGAGGGAAACCGAGGCTGTCACTCACTCGAGATCTCTCTATCTCGTAGAACCCTGGAAGGAAAAGAAGATAAGGGTGGATGCTCCTCCAAGAAGGGGGTTAGGGCTTTAAATAGGGGAGGTAGCTTGGGACTCATGCAACTGGATGGTGTCACTGGTGGAGGGTGGTGTCACAGACGATCAGTTGGATGATCGGCCTAACGGCCTCGCAGTTGAAGGAGTTGGCGGAGAAAAAGGAACGACAGCGAGCAGAAGGAAGAAGAAAGGTGCGGGCGATGAGGAAGAAGGGAAGAAAGGGAGGAGAGAGAAAGGGGAAAATAATAATAAATAAAACTTTAATTAATTAGATAATTAATACTTAAATTAATAATTAGGATTAATAACTAAATAAATATTAGATAATTAAATTAAGTAAACAAATAGTTAAATAAATAAAAAATAAAAAATTTTATTTATTTTACTTTAACAATAAAATATTATTAAATTATGAAAATATAAGAAATGATATATATTAAATAAAATAAAATAAAGATACATTGTATAATTATACTAATAGGGTCCCAAAATCTACTTTTTGGGTATTAACTCCGATTTTAGTGAAACCAATTTTATTTGATATATAATACTATAAAATGAATTTTAAAAGTGAGTATGCCCAATTCAGAGTCCATATGGTCGAGTTATGATGTTTGGAAGTTTAGGGTCACAGCTTCGTGGCTTAGAGATTTATTGGCATTTTATTTTAAGTTATATTTTTCTACTGATTTTTATAAACATATTAGAAAAAAGATCAAGTTAAATGAAGTTCAGAATAATTAATTAGAATATCAGGAATGTATATATTTATAGTACATATAGACAAAGGGGTTCAAATGCCAAAACTCACACGTTCTATTCTAATATTTTTTTGATATTTTTAATAAATAGTATAATTATAAAACGAAGTTTAAAAGTGAGTTTGGTCAATTTGGAGTTTTCTATAAATAATTATGAACCTTGGAAGTCGGCTTTTACTATTTTTTTGATTCATCGTAATTAATTATTTATACAATAAATAATTTTTCTGATATTTTTATAAGTTAATATATTTATTGTAAATAGCTTTCATGAAGAGAATATTTTAGTTTGAAGTGATATGTATGATAAAAAAATTAGTGAAATATTAACAATGTGAAAATGTGTAAATATATTTTTTTGCTCTTCATTTTCTGATATTTTTATAAATTAGGATCCTTATCTTCCCCAACTTATTTATTTTGTCGACCAAGTCAATATTGACCTGGTCTCAAGGTTGGGATCAATCTATATATATTACATATCTACATCCTTCTTTTCCTTTTCTTTTTCTCTTTATTATTTTATTTTGGATAAAATAAGTGTTAAATATATGATATTTAACAAATGTGGTTAGAATGTTAATTAGTGAGAATTAGTGAATATTTACTTGTATTTTATCAAGGATTTTAGCCAAAATGAAAGAATAAATGCGATGATCATAGATTCATCATTCCCCTATATTTTACCTTTGCAAACACTTATTCTATAAATAAGTGCAAGCAAAAAGAAAAACAAAAAAAATAAAAGAACTTAGAACATGCTTATTTCTTTAAACCGATCTTACTTCACCCAAAATCTAGAACTTAGAGTAGCCCTTTGGATTAATAGTTTATCAGGATCTTATTAGAATTAGGATTTAAGTCTCAACAAACCCTCAAGTTCCACAAATCCCTATCCAGGTTCACCTCACAGCCAGTTCAGATCCACCCATCCATCACGCAAACTATTCGGCTTTGAAGTTAATTTGTACTGTGTGTAAAAGATGTTAGCTCTTCCTGCTTCACGAATCGAAAAAAAATGTCCATCCCAGTAATACATTCCCATTGGACCCTCATCTAACTACCCGGTCCTTGAGGAGGGGAGTATTTCCTTCTAAGGTCAGGTCGTGTTGTACCCACAATCGAGTAGAGAGAGAAAAAGAAGAATGAGAAGAGAACTGGAGTGTGACCAGTGTAGCGACATCTCCTTGTGAAGCTTGGCCAGTTTAACCAAGTCTCCACTAAGACATGCAGGCTTTCTGAAGCTTATACCATTGTGGTCATATTTGTATTTGGTATATATGCCTTCTTTTTGGTGAAAAATGATTATTGCACTACATTGATCTTTTGTGCCCCGATAGATATAGAATCTTTTATTTCCATCCATTTTTTGAAGGCTTAAAAAAATGTGTCAGCAGATCCTTCCCTCATCCGAAGCTTTATTTCAACCATACACTCCCGTCTTTAGACGTCTGTGCCACTAGATAAGGATGAAAACGCACCACTAAAATGGAATGCCCTTCGCAACCCCATGCAAGTTGAAATAAGTGTAGAGTACATGAGTTCAAAATTGTTTCAAATGAAGAAGAGTTAAACGGATGACACTAGGTATCCTACTTAGGCAAATTTAAGTTGGATTCCAAACACGGTCTTATGGAACCCAAAGAATTACGTCGAAAGACCTGAAGAGTCTTAACTCTAGTTCCTAATAAAGTCCCTTTAAAATTAAGTAGATTAAGGCCCAAACCAAACTCCATCTCTCAGACTTAGCTCCATTCGGTTCAAGAATCAAACTTGTTCTGAAAATGCTAATGAATGCACCAAATTTTTTTAAGAAGTGAATTTTTCGGATTAAGCTTTTTATATGATTTTCAAAACTTTTGCAAATTTTTATTGAATTTTAAATCTTTTATTTTTTTAAAAAATTTTTGAAGAAATTAGTGGATTAAATCAATTTACATGAATTTACAAGAATTATGTCCATTTTATAAAGAATTTTATATATATTTTATATATACAAGATTATACTGATTTTATACAAGATTTTATAAAAGAATTTTATTCATAACTTTTATATAATTAAGAATTTTATCCAAGTATTTTACAACACATTTTATATATAATATTTAAGACATCTCTTTTATAAGTCATATTTACAGTTTTCTATCAGTATATACCCATACTTTTATAGTCATATTATTAAAATTACAATAAAGTACAAGTTATGGACTCTAAAGTATATGTAGAATATATATATGACATCCCCCTATACTTAGTGTGAACTATGTCCTCATTGTGACCAAAGAAGCGACAAAGGAAGACATAACTCGGGCTAAGTATAGACCGGTGAAAAGAATTTTATATTACAACGACTCAAAAGAATAATGAAATAATGAATAGAAGTCAATCATCCCCTCTATACTTAGGATCAAATAATCCTAAGGATAACTACTCAAAAACGAAGATGATCGAGGTCAAGAGAATGTACACAATCAACGACTCGACTTGTCCTCCCTTATACTTAGAGTAAAATATTCCTAAGTATAGAAAAGAATATCAATAGTTGAGGAATAAGCGAGAGAGCGGACGATACGAAAAATAAAAAACAATCAAAAACGATAATGAGCGATATTAAACCCCCTCCCCCCCCTCCATACTTAGGGTAAAACATACCCTAAGTATAAGCAACAACATGGGCAATAAAACAGAACGATATGAACAACACAATGTCTACACCCCCTATACTTAGGATAAAGTACATCCTAAGTATAGTGAAAATCCTATGCAAGACCTAGGGGTGTAAACAAAAACAAAAGAAAGAATGAATAAAATCAAAAACACTTATGTACAAATCAGAACTTGAAACTCAGGTATGAAATACAGAATGTGAAGAATGGAGAATCTGTCTCATACAAAATAAACGGGGGCAACCTCAATGGTCGATGACTCATGATCAAGAAATGGTTTCAAACGCTGACTATTGACTCGAAAGGTGGACTCAGAAGACAACTCAGATATATCGATGCTACCATTGACGTACACCTTTCGCACTATATAAGGGCCTTTCCATTTGCTCTGAAGTTTACCTAGAAATAACTTGAGCCTCGCATCGAATAGCCAAACTTTCTGATTAGGCTCAAACTGCTTATGATTGATGTGTGCATCATGCCATTCTTTCATCTGTTACTTATAATGAAGACTACTCATTAAAATCTCATCTTTTAATTCCTCAGGGGCTGCCAATTCTGTCTGCCTCTGATCTCCCGCATCGTCTAAATCAAAGATTACTTCTTTTACTACCCACCATGAATTGTGCTTGATCTCAACAGGTAAGTGGCATGGCTTGCCATAAACGAGCCGAAAGGGAGATGTACCCAATAGTTTCTAGAAGGATGTTCTATATGCCCAAAGAACCAAGTTCAAAAGCTGTGACCAATCCTTTCAGTCTGGACGAACAACCTTCTTTAAGATCGTCTTAACCTCCCTATTCGAAATTTTGGCTAGACCATTCGTCTGAGAATGATACGGAGTAGCAATTCGATGGTCTATACCGAACTCGTTAGCAAGTGCCCTTACCTTGTCATTGATGAAGTGGCTATCCCTATCTGAGATCAAAACTCTAGGAACCCTTAACTGCGAAATGATATGCTTTCTCAGGAACTTGCAAACCATGTTCACATCAACGACTCAGGCAGGAATAGCCTAACCCAACGACTTACATAATCTACAGTTGGCATAATGTACTTGAATCCCTGACTCTTAGGGAACATACCCATAAAGTCGATACCCCATGCATCAAAAACCTCAGAGAAGTGAATCGGCTACATCAACATCATATCTCTATGTCCACAAGTGCCCATCCTCTAACAGTCAATACATCTCTTTACAGTGCATGAGCATCCGCAATGAGAGTAGGTCACCAAAGACCGGATTAGCACCTTTTGTGTTGTCCTCTTCCCAGAATGATGTCCTCCAGCTTCTAATTTATGACAGTATGTGAGGACACTATGGTATTCCTCATGAGTAATACACTGACGTCAGATAGAATCCGCTCCTTCATGATAAAGGATCGGATCCTCTCAATGGTAAGACTTGGCTTTCGTAAGGAAAGTCTCAAGTCTCTGCATGGACCAACCTTATGGGACTTTCTTGGAAACAAGAAAGTTCACAACGTCAGCGTACCATGGGAGTGAGGCGATAGCAAGAATCGCCTCGTCTGGAAAAGTCTCAGTGATAGGTGCATCAAACTCAGAAGTCTCGGGTAACTCTAGTTGGGAGAGGTGATCCGCCACCACATTTTTGACTCTAGGCTTGTCCTTAATCTCAATATCAAATTCCTAGAGTAGAAGGATCCATCTGGTAAGGCATGGCTTGGAATCCTTCTTATCCAAAAGATACCTGATGGCGGTGGTCAGTGAAAATGGTAACCTTAGATCCTAAAATGTGGGGCCTAAATTTAGCTAAGGTAAATATTACATGTAGCATTTCTTTCTTTGTAACGGTATAATTTCGTTGGGCAGAATCCAAATTCTTTCTATCAAAGTGTATGGCATATGGAAGGACATCCCTCCTCTGTCCTAAAACAGCCCCAACGGCAAAATCGGAGGCATATGTCATGATCTCGAATGGTTAGGAAAATGTCCCAAAAGTTCTCAATTAATATTTACAATTTAAATATTAAACTACAATTACAGAACTAGTAGGGATTTAATAGCAAAATGCTCAACTAACATGGGGGGTCACGTGAGTTAAGCTAGCAAGGACTCAAACACAATATGTAATAAGCTCAGGGATCTCCTTGCAATTTTTACAAACATTTTACAACTGAAACTTTAAATAATATACAAAAATGTGTGGGGTTTATATGAACTTTACCCCCCACGTGTGCCCGATCCAGCGGCTACAGATGCTTCATTCGGACATGTGTTTGCGCCGGATGGAGGATACCAGTTCATGGATCGATGCCCACGATTAGATTATGGCTAAGATCTGACGGTCGATGGAGGCCTAGATCCAACGGACGTCCTTCAATCTAGCACGGAGGAGCAATCGGACGATCATTGCTCCACTAGAGGAATAGTGAGCCTGGGCTCCTTCGATCGCTCCTCCCTTGCGACTCCGGCTAAATCTATCGCCGCTCCGGTGCTCAAGATGTCCCTGGAGGTTTTTCGCTACCATTGAGGACCTCAAAAGTGACCATGACTCATCGGAAGGGTCTCGGCTGCTCGGTGGAAGCTGGAGCTCCTGGGAGCCAAAATAGGCAATGCTTGGGCCTCAGACAATCCCTTCAGTACCTGTAAAGATGATAAAGAGAGTGGTGACTCAATGGCGGGAGGCCCTAGCAGTTATTAGCGTAAATCAAAGGTGAATGGGTGGTGGAGATGAACCTCGATGAGCAAAATCTGGAGGGATTTGGATGGCTGATGGGTGGAGTCATATGGAGAAATGAGGCGTTTGCGAGGTTCAGAACAGGGTAGGACGGCGAGGAACGATGGCCGGAGCTCAAGAGCTCCAGTGACATCCAAATACTAAATCTAAGCTAAAACGACAGATTAAAGCGTAAAATGAAGGTGAGAAATTAAGTCTGGTAATTAAAACTACCTAGAAAATGGGAAAATATACCTCGATTTGGTCGGAGCCAAAGAGATGAACCTCAATGGCAAAATTCACCAGAGATAGGTGGAACCAGTTTTCGATTTGCTCCTCCTTGTTGCGATCCCGCTCAACACGTTGTTGTCACCAACATGAAGAACATGAATGGGTCCAAGGGGCTAAGAACGGGGAAGAAATGAACAAAAAATAAAAATGGGGATGGAGTGTGCTATATACATGGGAGGGTTGATCGAGAGATTACATGCGATACGATGCTCGATTGACCACACAAGAGATAAGGCGTGCTAGAGGGATGCGGGGGCAAGATTTTTCATGAAAAAATCAACTCGCATAGGGTAGTGTATCATGGAGGATAAGTTGGTGAAAGTCAGAGGATGGAGTTACAATGGGTTCTGACAAGGGAGGGAGATGAAGACTGTGCAGTTGACCGAAGTCAACTGACGGGGTGCCTTGATTGGTCCAGCTAAGATCGAATAAGGACAAAAGTATAAATCAAAAATAAAGAATAAAATAAAATAAAATAAAATAGATACATTGAATCAATAAAAAGGTTAAAACGTAAAAAAAAGTTTGTTTTTTATGTATAACTTTATCATGATTTTTATTTATTTTTATGGATTAATTTATTGTAAGTCGCTATTTACAAGTATAGTTATAGGTATATTTGCCTATATATAGGTATTTAATTTTTATTTTATATTTTAGATTTTATTATTTTATGAACTTAATTTATATATTTATGACTTATTTAAATACACATAAATATATTTTTATTTTATTTTTTTGATATAATATGTACAGTTAAATAAATAAAAGTATTTATTATATAAGTATAAGTATAGTATATTCATCTATGTATTTTAATATGTTATTTTATTTATTATATTTTTGATGGTTTTCTTTTAGTTTTATTATGTACACGTGTTTCATATATTATTTACAAAATTATAAAAATATAAAAAGATAAGAAATACAAAGAATAAATAAAATGAATATTGTATTTAGGTATAATGTACAACATGGGTCCAAAACCTAACTTTTGCCTCTTAACTCCAAATTAAATGAAATCGGCTTCATTAAATAGCTTGTTAAAAATTATATACAATTTTTGATCAATTTTGAGTTCTTATGGAGGAGATGCAGGTTTGGGAAGTTTGGATTTTGGATTCTTATTCAGAGTGTAGAATGCACATTTTATATTATTTTTTTATGAAATCAAATTTGTATTTTTATTTATATTCTTATATACAAAATAATGTTTAGGGTGTTATTATTTGAGGTATAATAGTAAAGAATAAAATAGGTACTAGGATGGACTTATTGAAGAATAAATAATTAGGATTTTTATTGTATGTTTGGCCCTTATCTCCCCTTACTTTATTCCTTGTTGACCAAATCAATTCTTGACTTGGTCTCGGGATTTAGGGTCATAAAATACCTTTAATATTTTATTTCTTTTATTTTCTTTATTCTTAATTTGACATTAAATACAGTATTTTATACAATATTTATTTAATAAATAACGATTGTTAATTTATACAAAATAATGCTATGTGCATGCATCTAGCTGAGGATTTAAGGCCAAAATGGTAGAATAAAGGTAATGAAATTGAGATTCATCAGATTGATAGATAAATTCTACTTTGATATTGAATGAAACTTGCAATCCCCCTACTTTAAAGATCGTACCATCTTAGCTGCTAGAAATAATGATGCCGATGAAGTTAACGAAATGCTTTTGCAAAAGATTCCTGGAGAAGAGGTCATATTCTATAGTTTTGACAAACATTTGCCTTTAGATGAAACAAAACCATGCAATGGTATTGAATATTCCGTTGAATACTTGAACTCTATTACACTTGCAGAGAGTTAGAACCGAAAATTCTTTGGCTAAAAGTCGGTGCACTTATTACGTTAATACGCAACCTTGATCAGTCCATTGGACTTTGTAATGGTACATGATTAATTGTTAAAGGCCTCCAACAAAGGGTTATAGAAGAAGAGATATTAACCAGATATTGCACTGGTCGGCATGTATACCTTCCAAGAATAGATTTAATGTTTCCAAATAGTGGAGTCAGTTTTCTCCTAAAATGAAGACAATTCCCTATCAAGTTAGCTTTCGCGATTACTATTAACAAAAACCAAGGGCAAACATTGAAACCTGTTCGTATCCTCTTGCGAACACCTATTTTTTACCATGGACAACTTTATGTCGCTTTATCTAGGGTTACAACTCGAAGTGGTTTGAAGATTCTGTTGTTCGAGAGTGATTAACATCCCACAAATTGCACTAAAAATATTATCTTCTAGGAAATTCTCAATGAATTCATCTTCTAATATTTCGCTCACCTGCAAAGTGGCATACACATTATCTTTCTGATGATCAATTTCTAATTTGTTGTCTATGGCAGCACATATCTCCGTACATATGCATTGTATTGTTTGCATCATGGTTTAACTGCTGCGATGGATTTCTCTTTCATTTGTATCAACTTTTCATACATACACATTATATTATTCACATCATGTTTTAACTGCTTAGACGAATTCCCTTTCATTCGTTTTATCACCATTTTAGTTCTCAAATTTATGTGCTAATTGTTTTCCATCAGTCGGGAACTTGCACTTACATTATTCTCATCAAATTAAACTACTGCAGAGATACGAAGAAATCTAAAATGTCTTAATTATCTAATAAATTTCGAGAAATAAATGACAATGCCTAGCAAATGAAGATCTACCATTATTATTATTCAAGATAAGCCAACACACTTGCTCAATAAAAGTTAAGTTTTTCCTTATATTTACTTTGTTAATTTCACTTCATTTCATACTTCTAGATGATGGTCACAGTAAACTGCAAGAACAAAAGCAAATGCAAACAAGTTCAGGTAATGAAAAACAACAAATTGATTCACGGACAAATGATGACAAACACCAACAAGTCTATCCATATAATCGCAAGAATATCACTCTCGACATAACCCATCCAAACTTCTATAATGCAATATATAGGTTGCGAGTAAACATATTATGATATGGTGAATTGTTTGGCCCAAATTATGGAATGTTACTAGCTTTTGTTGTCATCGACGAGAATGTACCATTTTCATATAAAAACTTCCTTACTGCTTACTTTTAATTCTTCTACATTTCGTAACTATACATTATTTCTTATTGTTAAGCATTTTACACATGGTCGGGAAATGCAAGTTTCCATCTTTGATTTTGATTTAGACAAATGATCAAAAAAATTACAGGTTGGAAATATATATTTATTCACAAACATCGAAATTATTGAAGCCAAGAAGAAAAACCGAATCGTAGACCATTGTTATCAAATGACTCTGAAGAATTGAGTCATAGTCCATCAGCTTGCCGGCGACCCTTCTTTTCCAAAAAATCAACCATCATGTCATCAAATTAAAATATCTCCATGCTATTGAGCCAAATGGAATCTCTTTGATATGTACTCCATTGTGCTTTCACACAACACACTCAACTACATGCTAACAACGTAATATTATAATTTCTTTCATTTCTCGACATAGATCAGCAGTCACATAACTCTCAATATCACACTTTGTCACATCTACACACTCTCATAACAAGATACCACTTCTAATTTACATCACAGTGTATACACCTTATTAAATACCATGCATATTTCCCATTATCATATCATTATACCAATGCCAAGTAATATTTAGCTTTGCAGATATATTGGGCATTATCACGGAGACAGAACTCCTTACAACCATCAGAACAAGGAAAGGAACTTCACAACAAAAAACAAGTGCTAGAATCATGGATGAAAGGTACGCTTTTTAGCCTACCATTTGATGATAACACCTCATGCAACTCTGTTTATTACAATCTACTTCTCTATAGTGAAAGCATGGGTAAGTTACCATTTGGGGGACCTTAGCCGTAGATTTCGATAGTGTTCTTCGCAATGCAAACAAAACAAAGACATACTCTTCGCGGCCCATTTATCTGTTTTCACATGGCAAGGTACGTACATACCATACACATTTTACCTCCATGCTCTCATTTCAAACATTTACTCTACACTTACCCAAATACCTATTGTCTCAGGATTATATACACTATCAACAACATGTTTCTCTAAAATAAATCCTCCATAATTCAAGGAAACTGCAAAACTTACCTCACGGTTAGAAATGCTTTTGTTATAGTTACCGTACCTATATTTTTATACCATACAACGTGATCTATCTTACAATATACAACTACTTACATGGGTTCTTTCAGATTTTTTGCCAACACTGCCAACTCCTACTGACGAGCAATTCTAAGATCTTGCTATATTCCTAAATACACATATGCAACCACAACTTCACTTGCAAATCTACTTACTTTATGCAATTCTTCCATGCAAAAGGTGAAGTCAATAATTTAAACTTATCTTCTACTCCCATACTACTTCTCATTACCTCTTTCATACATGTACTTGCATACATTCATTTTGATATATGCAATTTGCAGCATATACTATAAGGGCATCAATCACAAACATCTGCACAAATACAAAACCATGGTAGGATTGTTGCAACACATGTTTCACTACTTATAAGACGGATGAGAATCAAAATTGCTTCAACTGTCAAAAGCCAGAAACCAACATGCTTCACAAGGTAATATAACAATTAAAATTTATCCTTCTTACTAATCCACAACAACGTACAAATATGTTCTTTTGCTTTTCCTATATAGGATGAGAGTTAAAGTTGAGGTGACAAATACGATTATCACAACATTCATAACTGCTTTCACCGATACTGTTGAGAAAATCATCGGCATGACAATAATTGAATTACACTATCTATTTGAACAGGTTTGTATCGATAAGTACATGCACACAAACACACACATATGCATAAATTTACACATTGATACATAGACATAGTTTATCCCTAGATCATAACCGGCTTTCCCCTCTACCTTTCCACTGTATATAGGAGAAATCACAGTCATTCCTAGAAAACGTAGTTGTTTGTCAAAGGAGTACATTTTTACCATTCATGTCACTGAGAAAAACCGTCGATATGCAACCAGAGGAGACTTTACAGCAACCCGTATATATTGACTTTTAACCACATTAAATGGCAACCCTATACAACAGCTGACATGTACTCTAATCAGCTACTTCTATTTCTTTATAAGTCCTACACAATAACTTATATGCACGGCACTACGTTCACTAATAACCACCTTAACTTCTTTTACTTCCAGGTAAATAATAGTTCTTCTAGAGCGTTCCCCATATGGCCCTCCACGATAAAGTGATATTTATTCTATCCTAAATACCTTTCCATGTTAACAGCTTAAAATGGAGGAACAACGTCCTTATGTAAAATGTGACAGCTTTTTTTGCATTTCCAAACTCTTATATTCTCCTCTTTTGTATGAATATGTTGTATAACTCCTAAGTATCTACACTAACATCTCACTTAATCTGCACCTGCACATATCGTTGATGTACCCTCCAAAAAAGTGAATGTGCCGCATACCATGCATTTACACCTTGCTCCCGTGAAATGCACATGTTTACACTAAATATTTGTATGACGACTCATGGAATACGAAAGCAGGAGTGTTTTCTTGCTTTTTTTCCAACGAACAAATATATATATATATATTTATATTTATATTTATATAGCTTCAAGAGGGATACAAATGTTATCGGGTGAACGCTTATAGATTCACTTCGATATCTTTTAAAGTTGAGAAAAGTTGAACTAGATAACAAATACTCCCTCCAAATAGTACGTTACATGCATATTGAATTTTGAATGTTGTTTATGTAGAGATGTTCTCATAAAGTCTCATCATTTTAGCTTACTTACTAGCTTACTTACTGGTCACAAATAGTTTTTTATTCTAATTTCTTTGCAACATTAGTATTTTTGTGAAACCATGATGCTAAAATCATAATAAGTAAGAAAAATTGTTAAATAAATGGTGTTAAACTTAATTACCAGTGCTTTTGCACGGATTTCCTACTAGTGTGCATTTGTGTGTAGAGGATTGATCATGTGAGAATCAAAATTTGTGAGAGCGTATATGAGGGGAATGATTCTGGACCACTAGATTATGTCATCTCTCTCCTCATTGATTGCATGAGGAGAGAGAAGAGCACAATCTAGTGGTACAGATTCACCGCTCTCATGCTCTCATGGATCTTGGCTCTCACAGGATCAACCCTATATATATAGGGATGATCTTGTGAGAATCAAAATCTATTTGGTTCGTGGGTTATCTAGGGGAGGATAACCCGTTTTTGTGTTTGTGTGTTTGGTGGTGGGTTAAGGATTGGGAGAGTTTGTATGATGTGATTGTATTGAAATTTGAAAAAATAGGTAGTTATTATGATATGATTGTATTGAAATTTGAAAAACTTGGTAGTTGTTGTGATGTGATTATATTGAAGTTTGAAATAGTGAGTAGAAGTTGAGTATTTTATGATTTCTAGATGATATGATGGTATAATATATATTTTTTTTAATGAAAAGATGGTGGACCCCACTAGTGGGTTAGGAATATGGGTTTTGGGGGTAACCCACCCAAAGTGTGGGTAACCCCCAACTGAACACACCTTGAGAGCATGAGAGCGGTGAATCTGGACCACTAGATTCTGTTCTTCTCTCTCCTCCTGCAATCAATGAGGAGAGAGATGACATAATCTAGTGGTTCAGAATCATTGCTTTCATGATCTCACGGATTTTGACTCTCAAAGGATCAACCCTCTCTCTCTCTCTTCTCTCTCTCTCTCTACATATATATATGGGAAAAATGGGGCTGCCCCTAGCTGTCCTCATCCCATTTTTCGCAAATTTTTTTTTTTTGGAAAAATATCACCATATATATTCATCCCTATATTCCTCCTATATGTCATTCGAATTTCGTCAGAAACAGAGACTCCTACGGTCTTCATCCATACGTCATTTTTTTAATGGTCACATAATTTTTTAAATCGACCATGTCTGGATGGAGACCATAGGAGTCTCTGTTTCTGACGAAATTCGAATGGCATATAGGAGGGATATGGGGATGAATATACATGACGATATTTTTCAAAAAAAATAAAAAAAAGTACCGAAAACGATGCGGGGCAGCCATGGGCAGCCCCATTAACCTCATATATATATAGGGTAAAATGGGGCTGCCCCCAGGGAGTAGCCAACTTGGCTACTCCCACCCCTATTTTCCTCTCATTTTTTATTTTTTTAGAAAATAAAAATTTGTATATTCATAATTATATCCCTCTAACATTCTATTAAAATTTCATCAGAAACAGAGACTCCTACGGCCTCTATCCAAAGAGGGTCGATTTAAAAAATCCTACGACCGTTAAAAAAATGACGTCTGGATGGAGGACCTAGGAGTCTCTGTTTCTGACGAAATTTTAATAGAATGTTAGAGGGATATAGTGATGAATATACAAATTTTTATTTTCCAAAAAAATAAAAAAATGAGGGAAAAATAGGGGTGGGAGTAGCCAAGTTGGCTACTCCCTGGGGGCAGCCCCATTTAACCCATATGTACATATATATATATATATATATATATATATATATATCGTCAACTCATTAACATTTACCACAAAAATTCCAATCCCCCCCCCCTGTTTCTCCTCGTCATTCCGTTTATGCCTTTACCCTCCAATTGTTTACGTACCCTCTGTCGGAAATAAACTAATGTAAATGGATGTGTCAGGTGACATATCAAGAATCTTCCTATGTGCCCTCTCCTCCCGATGTATCACACAGCTTGAGACCCCCACCCCCATGCATCTTTGCATTTGATGCATGATATCCATGCATGGCCAGCTCTACTGCTTGCCCAACTGACGCTGCGGGAATCAGATGAATGCTACGACCATGCAGGTACCCCATGCCACCATCCATGTCCGACTCTTCCAATCCGAACTCCACACGCTCAAGTACATTAGCCGATATTTGTTCCCATCAAATATGAATGCAAATCATTCTCGCTTCTCCGATTACATGCAGCTTATTGCTTCTACACCTCATGTTTACTGCGTCTAGAATATCAATTCAAAATGTTTGTTAGTCTCTTCATGCATATGCAAGCTTCATACCGTATCGACTCTGCTGTTAGGATACTGCTTTCAGAGGAAAAGGAGGTGACAGGGAGAAAGGACACCCACCGTGCCACTAATCCAACCTCCTCTTAATCGACATTGTATGGGATAGCAACTCGGAGTTTCATAGTCCAGTGATTTGTTAAAAAAATCGGAATCTGATTCACAGCTTCTTATGGACTTTCCATGAAATAAGTCAGCACGTCGCCATTATGGACGAGATATTCGCTACAAGTAATTGTTTATATAAAACACGTGGTTATAAAATTCAGCAAATCAGAGTGGCGCAGCGGAAGCGTGGTGGGCCCATAACCCACAGGTCCCAGGATCGAAACCTGGCTCTGATAGAGTGGCTTCTGCTCCTATTTTTTTTCACGAATGTCCTCTTTTTTTTCATAATAATAAGGTGTTTGCTTCTAATCCCCTTGCATTATTCTTTTTGCTATTCTTTCCCTTTGTTTCAGGTGCTTCCGATTCAATAAAGATCTGCACTGTACCGTTGGCATGCAATCTTCACATTGGCTCTTTTCTTGATTTGTAATATCAATCTTCTTGGGAGATAGGTCTCCGGTCTACCACCAGACTCTACTAAAGATCTCCATCTAAGCTTCTGCACGTAGTCCTTCGGTTTGCTTCCTCATTATATACTCCTAAAGATCCTAATGCCCAAACTTACGACGATCAGTACCGGCACAAATCCCTCCACAAAGCTGTAATACTTTCCCAACTGAACTGCATGTTTGCTGTGCAGAAAGGCTGAGAAGCACCGCTGTCAACTAATCAAAGTATTACAGTACTGATCTTCACCAGTTGCTTATAATCCTAAACCTGCTTGCTCCGCTTAGGCATCTCTCTCGAATATGAAACAACCCGAAATGCTATTCAACTCATTACTGGTGCATGCATTTTAACAGCCTCTGAAGAATATATTTAAGAGTGTGATCTGGAAGTAGATTTCTTGCCGGAAATGGTCAACTTGCAAATCTACTTCAAGGAGGAAGAAGAAGAACACACACATCTATAATGAGTGCGTGGTGGACTTGCTATTTAATCATGTGGCTCCGAGAGATGGCTATCATGAATCTAGCTTAACAAGTCAGTGGAATTAATATATCGTGTAAAGATCCGGTTAGGACTACTGTATCCATGGCACCAAGGAACATGGAATGCAGCAGCATGTTGCTGCTATAATTAAATCCGAGGTTATGTAATATTTCCCTTGTAAAATCGCTCTTTATGATTGGAAAGTTACAATGAATAGAATATATATTCACTGCTATTTTATTAGCGTCAACTAATATAACGCTTCCTTTCCTCTTAGAATTAACGTGTAATAGACATCGCTAAAGCAACGGTAGCTAGAATAAATCACCTTTCTTTGTGTTGCGTCCCTTTCGCATTTCATACATCGAAAAAGAAATTAACTACTGCATTAGGGATGAAGGCGGATATGCATATATCCGAATATCCGCTTACCGTATTCGAAAAATTACCGGATATAGATATCCGTATCTGAATATGAATCGAATACGGATCAAATATAGATATAGGTTTTAAAATTTTTCCAGATACAGATACGGATATGGTAATCGCTTGAATATCCGGATCCAGATCCGGATATCCGAATACAATATCTAATATTATTTTATATATTAGTTAATATAATATAAGCCACAACCCTGTGCTATTATGTTAAAATTATACATTATAAAAAACAATATACTAATGATATTAATAATCTTATGTTTGTTTGGCGATGGGCATAAACAAAAACTACGAAATTATATCCCTTTTTGTTTCCGATCAAGAACTCATGTCAACTTGATGTTCCCTTTTGTCATTATGTAACTTATTTTTTATTATCATTTTTTTAAATTATTATGAACTTTGAAAAAAAATCAATTCGTATCTGTATGTAGTTTTTATTCGACATGTATTCAAATTCCATATTTATTGGATCCATATTTGGATTTCACTCGTTATTCGATTCATATTTGGATTAGCTCTTTATCCTATTTGTGTTTTGGTCCGCTCTTTATTCGATCCGTATTAGGATTCAAAAAATATCATATTCGAATTCGGATCCGTATTTTTAAGGATATGGTTTCCTTAATGCATATCTGAATCATATCCGTATCCGTATTCGTATTCGATAGAGATGAAGCGAATATGGATATGGAAATAGGCAATATCCGATCTGTATCCAATCCGTTTTCATCCTTACACCGCATACACGAGCTTCAGTTATGACATTATGGATAATGTGCTTACTTAAGACAATTTGTGTACCCATTTATAAGAAGAGACATTCACGACCCATGCAAAACTACCATATACACTTCAATCCGTTTTCGCTACCAACATATCAAACAAATGAAGTGCAAAACTAATGTATACAGTCCAATCAATTTTTGCCTCCAATATATATATTAAATAAATGTAACCCATAATAACTTCTTTCATCTAAAACCTACTGTATCACATGTGCTCTGCTATGTATATGCTTCGCATGCTCCGCAGATTTGTTAAATGTTGCCCTACTCAAGCTAGTCAGTACAATTACTCACCTAGCTTCCTTCCTCGTAAAAAAATATTGGATACCATATGTTGAGTATATTGTTTCCCTGATTTTGTTGAACGTCACTCCACTCGAGTTGATTAGGACAACTACACCGCTGAGGTCGGAAGATCATTCCTCGCTTCGATTGGGTTGATCAACACACAACTACCGTCGAGCTCAAAACCATATGCCACTGCGATTGTCGCTTTACGTGATGGTATATTACTTCACTACCATATGTATGAATGGCTATATGTGCTTTTCGTGCTTATTAACCTATATCAATACCTTACATATTGGTATGTTACTATATGCCCAATACATGCTTACAATGACTAAAATTAGCATGCAACTTCCCCATTTGCTTACACTAATCTTCATTGCATATTATTTGCTTTCACACACACCGCAAATCTAGCAAAAATATATATCAAATAAATGTAACCCATAATAACTTCCTTCATCTAAAACCTATTGTATCACATGTGCTCTGTATATGCTTCGCATGCTCCACAGATTTGTTAAATGTTGCTCTACTCTAGCTAGTCAGTACAATTACTCACCTAGCTTCCTTCCTCATAAAAAACATTGGATACTATATGTTGAGTATATTGTTTCCCTGATTTTGTTGAACGTCACTACACTCGAGCTGATTCGGACAACTGCACCGCTGAGGTAGGAAGACCATTCCTCGCTCCTATTGGGCTGATCAACACACAACTATTGTCGGGCTCAGACCCCATGCCACTGCGACTGTCGCTTTACGTGATGGTATATTACTTCACTACCATATGTATGAATGGCTATATGTATTTTTCTCACTTATTAACCTATATCACTACCATACATATTGGCATGTTACTATATGCCCAATACATGCTTACAATGGCTAAAATTAGCATGTAACTTCCCCATTTACTTACACTAATCTTCATTGCATATTATTTGTTTTCACACACACCGCAAATCTAGCAAAAATATATATCAAATAATTGTAACCCATAATAACTTCCTTCATTTAAAACCTATTGTATCACATGTACTCTGTATATGCTCCGCATGCTCCACAGATTTGTTAAATGTTGCTCTACTCAAGCTAGCCAGTACAATTACTCACCTAGCTTCCTTCCTCATAAAAAATATCGGATACCATATGTTGAGTATATTGTTTCCCTGATTTTGTTGAACGTCACTCCCACTCGAGCTGATTAGGACAACTGCACCGCTGAGGTCGGAAGACCATTCTTCGCTCCGATTGGGCTGATCAACACACAACTACCGTCTAGCTCAGAACCCCATGTCACTGCGACTGTCGCTTTACGTGATGGTGTATTACTTCACTACCATATGTATGAATGGCTATATGTGTTTTTCTTGCTTATTAATCTATATCACTACCTTACATATTGGCATGTTACTATATGCCCAATACATGCTTACAATGACTAAAATTAGCATGTAACTTCCCCATTGGTTTACACTAATCTTCATTGCATATTATTTGCTTTCACACACACCGCAAATCTAGCAAAAATATATATATCAAAGTAATATAACCCATAATAACTTCCTTCATCTAAAACCTATTGTATCACATGTGCTCTGTATATGCTTCGCATGCTCCACAGATTTGTTAAAGGTTGCTCTACTCTAGCTAGTCAGTACAATTACTCACCTAGCTTCCTTCCTCATAAATAACATTGGATACCATATGTTGAGTATATTGTTTCCCTGATTTTGTTGAACGTCACTCCACTCGAGCTGATTCGGACAACTGCACCGCTGAGGTAGGAAGACCATTCCTCGCTCCTATTGGGCTGATCAACACACAACTATTGTCGGGCTCAGAACCCCATGCCACTGCGACTGTCGCTTTACGTGATGGTATATTACTTCACTACCATATGTATGAATGGCTATATGTATTTTTCTCACTTATTAACCTATATCACTACCTTACATATTGGCATGTTACCATATGTCCAATACATGCTTACAATGGCTAAAATTAGCATGTAACTTCCCCATTTGCTTACACTAATCTTCATTGCATATTATTTGTTTTCACACACACCGCAAATTTAGCAAAAATATATATCAAATAATTGTAACCCATAATAACTTCCTTCATTTAAAACCTATTGTATCACATGTGCTCTGTATATGCTCCGCATGCTCCACAGATTTGTTAAATGTTGCTCTACTCAAGCTAGCCAGTACAATTACTCACCTAGCTTCCTTCCTCATAAAAAATATCGGATACCATATGTTGAGTATATTGTTTCCCTGATTTTGTTGAACGTCACTCCACTCGAGCTGATTAGGACAACTGCACCGCCGAGGTCGGAAGACCATTCTTCGCTCCGATTGGGCTGATCAACACACAACTACCGTCTAGCTCAGAACCCCATGTCACTGCGACTGTCGCTTTACGTGATGGTGTATTACTTCACTACCATATGTATGAATGGCTATATGTGTTTTTCTTGCTTATTAATCTATATCACTACCTTACATATTGGCATGTTACTATATGCCCAATACATGCTTACAATGACTAAAATTAGCATGTAACTTCCTCATTGGTTTACACTAATCTTCATTGCATATTATTTGCTTTCACACACATCGCAAATCTAGCAAAAATATATATATCAAAGTAATGTAACCCATAATAACTTCCTTCATCTAAAACCTATTGTATCACATGTGCTCTGTATATGCTTTGCATGCTCCACAGATTTGTTAAATGTTGCTCTACTCTAGCTAGTCAGTACAATTACTCACCTAGCTTCCTTCCTCATAAAAAACATTGGATACCATATGTTGAGTATATTGTTTCCCTGATTTTGTTGAACGTCACTCCACTCGAGCTGATTCGGACAACTGCACCGCTGAGGTAGGAAGACCATTCCTCGCTCCTATTGGGTTGATCAACACACAACTATTGTCGGGCTCAGAACCCCATGCCACTGCGACTGTCGCTTTACGTGATGGTATATTACTTCACTACCATATGTATGAATGGCTATATGTATTTTTCTCACTTATTAACCTATATCACTACCTTACATATTGGCATGTTACTATATGCCCAATACATGCTTACAATGGCTAAAATTAGCATGTAACTTCCCCATTTGCTTACACTAATCTTCATTGCATATTATTTGTTTTCACATACACTGCAAATCTAGCAAAAATATATATCAAATAATTGTAACCCATAATAACTTCCTTCATTTAAAACCTATTGTATCACATGTGCTCTGTATATGTTTCGCATGCTCCGCAGATTTGTTAAATGTTGCCCTACTCAAGCTAGTCAGTACAATTACTCACCTAGCTTCCTTCCTCATAAAAAAATATTGGATACCATATGTTGAGTATATTGTTTCCCTGATTTTGTTGAACATCACTCCACTCGAGTTGATTAGGACAACTACACCGCTGAGGTCGGAATATCATTCCTCGCTTCGATTGGGTTGATCAACACACAACTACCGTCGAGCTCAAAACCCCATGCCACTGCGATTGTCGCTTTACGTGATGGTATATTACTTCACTACCATATGTATGAATGGCTATATGTGTTTTTCGTGCTTATTAACCTATATCAATACCTTACATATTGGTATGTTACTATATGCCCAATACATGTTTACAACGACTAAAATTAGCATGTAACCTCCCCATTTGCTTACACTAATCTTCATTGCATATTATTTGCTTTCACACACACCGCAAATCTAGCAAAAATATATATCAAATAAATGTAACCCATAATAACTTCCTTCATCTAAAACCTATTGTATCACATGTGCTCTGTATATGCTTCGCATGCTCCACAGATTTGTTAAATGTTGCTCTACTCTAGCTAGCCAGTACAATTACTCACCTAGCTTCCTTCCTCATAAAAAATATCGGATACCATATGTTGAGTATATTGTTTCCCTGATTTTGTTGAACGTCACTCCACTCGAGCTGATTAGGACAACTGCACCGCTGAGGTCGGAAGACCATTCTTCGCTCCGATTGGGCTGATCAACACACAACTACCGTCTAGCTCAGAACCCCATGTCACTGCGACTGTCGCTTTACGTGATGGTGTATTACTTCACTACCATATGTATGAATGGCTATATGTGTTTTTCTTGCTTATTAATCTATATCACTACCTTACATATTGGCATGTTACTATATGCCCAATACATGCTTACAATGACTAAAATTAGCATGTAACTTCCCCATTGGTTTACACTAATCTTCATTGCATATTATTTGCTTTCACACACACCGCAAATCTAGCAAAAATATATATATCAAAGTAATATAACCCATAATAACTTCCTTCATCTAAAACCTATTGTATCACATGTGCTCTGTATATGCTTCGCATGCTCCACAGATTTGTTAAATGTTGCTCTACTCTAGCTAGTCAGTACAATTACTCACCTAGCTTCCTTCCTCATAAATAACATTGGATACCATATGTTGAGTATATTGTTTCCCTGATTTTGTTGAACGTCACTCCACTCGAGCTGATTCGGACAACTGCACCGCTGAGGTAGGAAGACCATTCCTCGCTCCTATTGGGCTGATCAACACACAACTATTGTCGGGCTCAGAACCCCATGCCACTGCGACTGTCACTTTACGTGATGGTATATTACTTCACTACCATATGTATGAATGGCTATATGTATTTTTCTCACTTATTAACCTATATCACTACCTTACATATTGGCATGTTACTATATGTCCAATACATGCTTACAATGGCTAAAATTAGCATGTAACTTCCCCATTTGCTTACACTAATCTTCATTGCATATTATTTGTTTTCACACACACCGCAAATTTAGCAAAAATATATATCAAATAATTGTAACCCATAATAACTTCCTTCATTTAAAACCTATTGTATCACATGTGCTCTGTATATGCTCCGCATGCTCCACAGATTTGTTAAATGTTGCTCTACTCAAGCTAGCCAGTACAATTACTCACCTAGCTTCCTTCCTCATAAAAAATATCGGATACCATATGTTGAGTATATTGTTTCCCTGATTTTGTTGAACGTCACTCCACTCGAGCTGATTAGGACAACTGCACCGCCGAGGTCGGAAGACCATTCTTCGCTCCGATTGGGCTGATCAACACACAACTACCGTCTAGCTCAGAACCCCATGTCACTGCGACTGTCGCTTTACGTGATGGTGTATTACTTCACTACCATATGTATGAATGGCTATATGTGTTTTTCTTGCTTATTAATCTATATCACTACCTTACATATTGGCATGTTACTATATGCCCAATACATGCTTACAATGACTAAAATTAGCATGTAACTTCCTCATTGGTTTACACTAATCTTCATTGCATATTATTTGCTTTCACACACATCGCAAATCTAGCAAAAATATATATATCAAAGTAATGTAACCCATAATTACTTCCTTCATCTAAAACCTATTGTATCACATGTGCTCTGTATATGCTTTGCATGCTCCACAGATTTGTTAAATGTTGCTCTACTCTAGCTAGTCAGTACAATTACTCACCTAGCTTCCTTCCTCATAAAAAACATTGGATACCATATGTTGAGTATATTGTTTCCCTGATTTTGTTGAACGTCACTCCACTCGAGCTGATTCGGACAACTGCACCGCTGAGGTAGGAAGACCATTCCTCGCTCCTATTGGGTTGATCAACACACAACTATTGTCGGGCTCAGAACCCCATGCCACTGCGACTGTCGCTTTACGTGATGGTATATTACTTCACTACCATATGTATGAATGGCTATATGTATTTTTCTCACTTATTAACCTATATCACTACCTTACATATTGGCATGTTACTATATGCCCAATACATGCTTACAATGGCTAAAATTAGCATGTAACTTCCCCATTTGCTTACACTAATCTTCATTGCATATTATTTGTTTTCACATACACTGCAAATCTAGCAAAAATATATATCAAATAATTGTAACCCATAATAACTTCCTTCATTTAAAACCTATTGTATCACATGTGCTCTGTATATGTTTCGCATGCTCCGCAGATTTGTTAAATGTTGCCCTACTCAAGCTAGTCAGTACAATTACTCACCTAGCTTCCTTCCTCATAAAAAAATATTGGATACCATATGTTGAGTATATTGTTTCCCTGATTTTGTTGAACATCACTCCACTCGAGTTGATTAGGACAACTACACCGCTGAGGTCGGAATATCATTCCTCGCTTCGATTGGGTTGATCAACACACAACTACCGTCGAGCTCAAAACCCCATGCCACTGCGATTGTCGCTTTACGTGATGGTATATTACTTCACTACCATATGTATGAATGGCTATATGTGTTTTTCGTGCTTATTAACCTATATCAATACCTTACATATTGGTATGTTACTATATGCCCAATACATGCTTACAATGACTAAAATTAGCATGTAACCTCCCCATTTGCTTACACTAATCTTCATTGCATATTATTTGCTTTCACACACACCGCAAATCTAGCAAAAATATATATCAAATAAATGTAACCCATAATAACTTCCTTCATCTAAAACCTATTGTATCACATGTGCTCTGTATATGCTTCGCATGCTCCACAGATTTGTTAAATGTTGCTCTACTCTAGCTAGTCAGTACAATTACTCACCTAGCTTCCTTCCTCATAAAAAACTTTGGATACTATATGTTGAGTATATTGTTTCCCTGATTTTGTTGAACGTCACTACACTCGAGCTGATTCGGACAACTGCACCGCTGAGGTAGGAAGACCATTCCTCGCTCCTATTGGGTTGATCAACACACAACTATTGTCGGGCTCAGAACCCCATGCCACTGCGACTGTCGCTTTACGTGATGGTATATTACTTCACTACCATATGTATGAATGGCTATATGTATTTTTCTCACTTATTAACCTATATCACTACCTTACATATTGGCATGTTACTATATGTCCAATACATGCTTACAATGGCTAAAATTAGCATCTAACTTCCCCATTTACTTACACTAATCTTCATTGCATATTATTTGTTTTCACACACACCGCAAATCTAGCAAAAATATATATCAAATAATTGTAACCCATAATAACTTCCTTCATTTAAAACCTATTGTATCACATGTGCTCTGTATATGCTCCGCATGCTCCACAGATTTGTTAAATGTTGCTCTACTCAAGCTAGCCAGTACAATTACTCACCTAGCTTCCTTCCTCATAAAAAATATCGGATACCATATGTTGAGTATATTGTTTCCCTGATTTTGTTGAACGTCACTCCACTCGAGCTGATTAGGACAACTGCACCGCTGAGGTCGGATGACCATTCCTCGCTCCTATTGGGCTGATCAACACACAACTATTGTCGAGCTCAGAACCCCATGCCACTACGACTGTCGCTTTACGTGATGGTATATTACTTCACTACCATATGTATGAATGGCTATATGTGTTTTTCTTGCTTATTAATCTATATCACTACCTTACATATTGGCATGTTACTATATGCCCAATACATGCTTACAATGACTAAAATTAGCATGTAACTTCCCCATTGGTTTACACTAATCTTCATTGCATATTATTTGCTTTCACACACATCGCAAATCTAGCAAAAATATATATATCAAAGTAATGTAACCCATAATAACTTCATCTAAAATCTATTGTATCACATGTGCTCTGCATATGCTTCGCATGCTCCACAGATTTGTTGAATGTTGCTCTACTCAAGCTAATCAACACAACTATGCACCTAGCTTCCTTCTTCATAAAAAATATTGGATACCATATGTTGAGTATATTGTTTCCCTGATTTTGTTGAGTGTCACTCCACTCGAGCTGATTAGGGCAACTGCACCGCTAAGGTCAGAAGACCATTCCTCGCTCTGATTGGGCTAATCAACACACAACTATGGTCAAGCATAACCCCATGCCACTGCGATTGTCGTTTTACGTGATTGTATATTACTTCATTGCCATATGTATGAATATCTATATGTGTTTTCTTGCTTACTAACCTATTTTACTACCTTACATATTGGCATGTTACTATATGCCCAATACATGCTTACAATGACTAAAATTAGCATGTAACTTCCCCATTTGCTTACACTAATCTTCATTGCATATTATTTGCTTTCACACACTCCGCAAATGGTGTAACCTGTTTCAGTTATTGTTAACTTATTTAGTAAGCACCGATAATTAATTCATCGTAGATCCAATGTCTATGTTGATAAAGCAAATAGAGCTAGAGGATTAAACACCGACGTGTATGCCTTCATGCACTCACAAAATATTTAAACTCTTGATCACGTTATATGATGCGAAATAATTATTCTTGTACAAGCTATACATATATGCCGCATGTGACATCCTACACATTCACATACACTTCTGCGACCTACTCATCTATACACATAATGTCTATTGACTATAGATTCCTCATGTTGACTTTAAATTTGTTATATAGTAATGATATATATCTTCTTATTCCATAATTTCTATATTGACTATATAGTAACAAAATATTTGCATGCATGTCCCATAAAATTAAATAAAAGTACTAAATTATTATTCACTTTTTTCTAAATCATGCAGATATTCTTAAACTCCACTAAAATATTATTTACTCCCCTCCAAATATCAGTTCGAGAATCAACAAAACGACTAAGAACATTCCTTAAAACAGGTAACTCTTATCAAATCATACTTGCCAACTTCATTATGTTCTCTATCATAAGAATATTTTATGTTCCTCCCTTTCAACAAGACACCAGACTAATACTTACGAGATTTTCTCATCCACGTCTTTTGAAGGTACTCATTGCATATAGTACATGTTACATTCAATATCAACACATTTATCATTTCCAAATAACATGTGATGATTCCATAAATTAAACTCTTACTTTTGTTACTTCTTTCATGCTTCTTAGTGCTCATTTTTTATGCATTCTTAGTGATGAATCTCTATTTCATCACCTTTATACTTTCATTTTAACCTTAAAGCCCTAGTTAAATGAATGTATTTAGCTTTGATTTATATGAAATAACATTCATTAATAAACATATAAATACTGTATAATTATATGTATTTAACTCCAAAAATAAAGGAAAGAAAAGAAAAAGAATGAAGTGTCAAAGATACTGGGTGACCTTAGACCCCGAGACATGGTTATCACGATGACTTGGTCGACAAGGAATAAAGTAGGGGGAGATTGGACAAACTAATTATAAAGAAAATACATCTAAACCCTAATTTTCAATTCATCAATAATGGCCATTTGGGATCTATTTTATTCTTTATTATTTACACCTTAAATCATAAAACTCTCTACAGGAACATTGTACATAAAAATACAAAGAAAATTACAAAATTGATTTAATTCAAAAATAATGCACGGTGTGCCCAGGACACCATAATAAAAAGGCGCAAAGAAAAATTCTCAGACTTGTATCTTCTCCATATTGATCAAAAATTGACAAACTCATCTTTATTGTTCATAAAATTAAAGTTTCTTTTTAATGAAGATGGTTTCATTTAATTTGGAGTTAAGATACAAAAATTGGCTTTTGGGCCTCATTGTGCAATATACCTATAACGTTATATATATTCTTTATATTTTTAGCATTCTTACATTTTTCTATACTTGTAAATTTTATTCAATATATATATATAATAAAAATAAAATAAAATATTAGAAAGTTATTAAAATAAATAATGTACTCTAATATATAGGTAAAATATACATATGAGACATATATAATATATATATACCTAATTCTTTAAGGTAACAAGTAATATCATAATAATACAATAAAAATAACTATAAATAAGTCATAACTATATAAAATATTTGTAAAAAAACATAATAAAATTATAATACAAAATAAAAATAAAATATATCAAATACAGGTATTTATACCTATGTGTATACATGTAAATAGTAACATGTAATAAATTAAATTGTAGAAATAAATACAAATCATCCAAAAATACTACGTAAAATAATAAATATTTTTCATAAAAAATATTTAATTAATTCATTTTCTATTTTAAATTTCATGTATTTAATTGGTTTCCCTATGTTGCCCAATTAGGACGAGCCCTTCATTGACTCTAAGTCAACTCCTCTGGCCCCAACCCTAAATTTGTCAGAATGTTGAGCCATGTGTCTTCACCGATTTTGCCACCATGGTACATCCCTATTGCACGTTGACTCCTTTCTTAGTGCCAATTCATCTCGATTCACTCGCAAAGACTAGGCGAAGACGTCGCCCCAACCACTTGTACATATACTCACCTTCACCCCCATTTTAATTTGATCCTTCTGTGCACACTAGAACCCTCAGATCCCTCACAAAAATGAGTCGATGTCAGTGACAGTGAGCTCTTCGTGGATTTGCAACGTGATCCAAGCTCTCATCGTACACCTCCTAGAGGAGCTTATGTGCTCCATGTCTTCGGGCAGGTTAGAACTCCTTTTCTTCGCATTTTAGGTAGTTTTTAGCTCTGGTAGCTTAGTTTATATATTATGTCATGCATGTTTATTGAGATTTAGCTTAGATTTTAGTTTCATATGCCGAAGATAGTGCTCTATCCACTGTTCCGCCCATTCTACACCTTGTTTCGACCCTACCTTCATCAGCTTGACATCGTCTTCTTCACATCTGCAGCATCTTCACTTACCTTGAATCCCCCTGGATCGAGCAAACGAGGTCCTACTCTTCCACCCTTCATCGAACCTCGTCACCCAATCCATTTCCACTCCATTCCCCCTAAGACCTAATCATCATGATGACTTGGTCGACAAGGAATAAAGTAGGAGGAGATAGGGTAGACTAATTGTACAGAAAATACATCAGAATCCTAATTTTCAATCCATCTATAATGTCCATTGGACCCTATTTTATTATTTATTATTGACACCTCAAATCATAAAATCTTCTACATGAACATTGTACATAAAAATACAAAGAAAACTACAAAAATGATTTCATTCAAAAATAACGCACAGTGTGTCGGGACACACAGAATAAAAGCCGCAAAGAAAACTTCCCAAACATATTTCTTCTCCATACTGGTCCAAAACTGATTTCAAACTCACCTTTATTGATCATAAAATTAAATTATCTATTTAATGAAGGTGGTTTCATTTAATTTAGAGTTAAGATGCAAAAGTTGACTTTTGGGCATTCACTGTGCAATATACATGTATATAAATTTCATTATATTTCTTATTTATATTTTTAGCATTCTTACATTTTTCTATACTTGTAAATATTATTTAAAATACATATAAATAATAAAAAATAAAACCATTAGAAATTCATTAAAATAAATAATCTCATTGTCTCCAGGTTAACTCCTCTGACCCCAGCCCTAGCCCTGTCAAAATGCCGAGCCTCGCATCTTCATCGATTTTCCCACCATGATACATGGCTCAATGCACAGTGCCACCTTCATGAAAGATCTTATTGCATCATCCCTCTTTCATGATGACTCCTTGCCTATTGCCAATTCATCTCGATTCACTCGCAAACCCTAGGCGAATTCATCACCCCAGCCACATGTACATATACGCACATTCGCCCCCATTTTGAATTTGATCCTTCTTTGCAAACCAGAAACCTTAGATCCTTCTCAAAATGAGTCGATGTTGGCGACAGCGAGCTCCTCGTGGATTTGCAGAGCTCGTGAGGTGTCATCGAAGTGATCCATGTTCTCACAGTACACCTCATGGCAGATCTTCTTTGCTCCTTGTCTTCGGGAAGGTTAGAGCTCCTTTTCTTCGCATTTTAGGTAGTTTTTAGTTCCAGTAGCTTAGTTTATATTTTATGTCATGCATTTCTGTTGAGATTTAGCTTAGATTCCAATTAGTTTTGTACAACGAAGCTAGTTCTCTAGCCACTGTTCCGCCTGTTCTACGCCTTGTTTCGACCCTACCTTCATCGGCTTCCCATCGCCTTCTTCACATCTGTAGCATCTTCACTTATCTTGAATCCCTCTAGATCGATCAAACGAGGTCCTACTCCTTTGCCCTTTTGCCAGACCGCGCCGCCTGACCCATTTCCACTCCATTTCCCCCAAATAACATATCTGGACCTATCGTTTTTGGGTGTTTAAGATAATTGTGCAGGTCGAGAGGCTTAAAATCCTCTTTCGAGGTGATTTTGGTCGGCAAGTGGGTCTTCCAGGTTCCATAGCTTCATCGGGCCACTGATGACTGGGATTTTCCATCGGTCTCGCATTCCACACAAACAGGAACGCGGTCGCTGAGGCGACCGACAGAAGAACCCAAATCGATCAATAGTTAACCCACAATAATATATGCAATGAATATCCAAAAATGTGGAGTTAAAATTTATTATAACTCTACATGCAAATGTGTATAGGTGTAAGTACAGGTAGAGGTCGAACACTGGGAGGCGAATGGTTGTATGTGATGTATCATTTAATTATTCAATCAATTGTTCATGTCCTTTTATTGTTTTTGTGGGTTTTGGATTTTATATATTTTTTTGTATTTTTGTTTTTATAATTTTTATTTTGTTTTTATAATATATATATTTATTTATATTTTTAGTAATATAAATATATAGATACATATATATACATATAAGATATATAAGATATATATATAAAGAGATGTATATATAAGAAGAGAGAGAAAGAGGAATAATATAGTGTATATATATAGAGACATAAATGCTAAATATATACATAGATATAATTTTTTTAAAATTTTTTTATTTATTTTTCTGAAATATTTCTAATTTTTATGTATTTTTAATTTCAAAAATGTCCCTAATATAGGACTAATTAACTAGCTGAATATAATTTGGGTTTTAAAAATATAAAATAAACTCCAAAAATTCCCAAATTAATTTTAATATATTAATAATAATATATAGAGAATTATAAAAGAGAAAAATATATTTTTGGGGTTTTTAAAGGATTTTTCCATTTTTTTTGTTGGATTTTGGGGCTTTCTGATTTTTTTATTTTTCTTTTTCATATTTTTAGGGTTTTTCAATTTCTGGACTCAATATAGGTATAATTATACCATATATAATTTTTTTAGAATTTTTCAAAAACCTTTTATAATTTTTTGTATTTTTTTAATTAGACAGTGCAAAAATGGCCTCTTTTTCATTTTTAATAATTAGGAAAAGTGCAAAAAATGCGAAATAAAATATGGGCGTGGAAGAACACTGCATAGAGCATCTATCCTAATTTTTGTGAATTTTTAGAAGCCTCGTAGGTATTTTTAATAAATGCATAAAGGATACAAAAATAAAACAGCCTGGCAGGGGTATTTTTGCAATTAAAATAAGTTCCAGGGGCATCAGTGCAAAAATACAACAGAAATAAACATTTATTTTAATTTTTAGAACTATTTTACAATAAAAAAACCGCCAGGGGTTACATGCAATTTTCACGCGCCTCACATGGGACTACACGTGAGGCGCGGAAGGACCTAAATGCAATTATAATAAACACAGGGTCCTTTCTGCAAAATTTACATTTAGTTACAACGTATTACTTATTTTACAAGATTAAAAATTAAATATACAAAAAGGCAGGGGTAAAAGTGAAAATTACCCCCAAAGTGGGCGTTGATAGACGGCTGGATGTGGGTCACTTGACACGCGTCACTCCCTCTGCGCCCGATACCGCTTCGCCGATGAAGCGCTAGGATTAGATCTCCTGGCTGAGATCTACGGTGGCTGCTCGCTTCATCGGACGACTGCTGTTTGACCTGGGACCTGCTCCTCATCCAACGGCGGAGACGACGGCTGGAAGAACGGGGAAGAACGCTCGCCTGGGCGAGCTTCCTCCGGTGAGAACTCGCTGATCTGCCGGCCTTTGCTACTCCGAGGTGTCCCAAAAGCTTCCTGGAGGTTGGCTCTCTCTGCTGGAGGTGGTAGATCGGTCGGAGATGCCCTGGAGCGGTGCCACGAGGTCGGTGAAGAAACGCGGCTCCAGGTACCTCCGCCGGCCTTAGGAACGTCTCCTGGTGCTCCTCAATGCACCTGACCTGCACAGGAAGGTAGAGAGGCTCGAGGGCATCACCCTCGACCTGGGGCCTGAAGCTGTTAGCACGGGGATGGTGATGGGTGGAGAAGCTCCGGCGAAGGGTGATGGAGGAGCTTCGATTCGCGGATCCAGATGCGAATCCGGTTGGACAAGGTGGCTGGAAGGTGGAGAATGCGGTAGGGAAGGAAATGGAGGTGAAAGCGAGTCGGGAAAACAACGATGGCACAGTGGAGAAGTCGCCGGAGCGGAGCTCCGGCGAACTTCGAAGAACCTAAATTACGCTACTCTACTAATCGAAATGCGAAATAAAATGCGGAAATAAAGTGCGGGAATAAAAATCTACCTAGAAATGTAAACGTGCAGCTCTTATACCTAGGGGCCTCCAGGGAGCAGGGCGGCCGCCGGAGCGCCGCCGCGACAAAATTTTCCTCCATCTCCGGCCGAACCGAGGTGCTGGGAAGCGCCTCCTGTCACGAGGGCTCCACCAGGAGCAGATTCAAGCTCAAAGAGGGGGATGAAATTGGCCAAATTCGGCCGAGGAGGAGGAGGGTGTTATTTATAAATATTCCTGAGGACCCCCAGTGACCGGCGATTATTAAAGAATCTGTGGTATGTACAATGGATCCAAGATCTCGGCGGGATTCGCGGATGGTCAGAGAACAAAATCTGTGAAGGGATCGAAGGTGATGGAGCGACCAATCGACCGGGAAAAATGGCTGAAATCGGGGGACACGACAGTTCTGACGGGGAGTCAGAGGCGCAGGGGGAGTTGACCAGAGGTCAACTTTCCCTGGCCCCTGATTGGCCTACGTCAGACTAAACTTGACCCATTTATTTAACGTATTAAATGAATTAATTAGGTTTTACTTATAAAATAAAAATTGTTTATAAATTAATATAGTATTTATTTATGATTTTTATTTATTTTTTTGAAGTATTTTATTACGGTTTTATTAAAATAATGTATTTATAAGTATATATATTAATTTTTATTTTATTTATTTTTATTTAATTATTTTATTTTCTTATTTTATAAATTTATAACTTATTTTTATGAGTATAAATATATTTTATTTCATTTTTATGAGTTTATTTACATTTTTAAATAAATGTGTTTATGTATATGTAGGTATACTTATAGGTAGTTTACCTATATATTATATACATTTTATTTATTTAATGAATTTTATTTGTTTTTATTTTGGATTTGTATTTTTAATAAGTTATATATAATATATACATTATTATAAAAATATAAATGAATAAAGAATAAAAGAATAAAAATCCCTTTTATTTATGTACATATAGGTAACATAGGTATTTTGCCTAGGTATTACCTAGGCTTATTTTATTTTACAAATTCTTTTTAGTTTTCTTTTAACTTTAATATGCACATGTATTGTATATATTATTTACAAAATTCTGAAAATATGAATATATAAAAATAATGAATATTGAATAAAATGAATATTTTAATCAGCCCTATATACAAGGTGGGCCAAAAACCTAACTTTTATAGATGGACTCCAAAAATTATGAAACCCTTTTTATTAAATAGTTCTTGGAATGCTATATACAATTAAAGGTGAGTTTGGATGATTTGGAGTTTTTATTTGCAAGATATGGGTCTGTGAAGTTGAAATTTTTGCTTTTTATTCTGTGTATAAAATGTACACTGAATATTATTTTTACACAAACTCAATTTTGTATTTTTATTTACATTATTATCTACAACTTTCATGAACAAAGTTTCTTTATTTGATGAATAAATAATTATTTACAAAATAGGTGTCAAAAAATGCATATATAAGTGAATAAATAAATGAGGTATTTATTGTATACTGGCCCTTATCTCCCCCTACTTTATTCCTTGTCGACCAATTCCATGCTGGCCTTGGTCTCGGGGTTAGGGTCATAAAATATTTGCAATATTTTATTCCTTTTTCTTTTCTTCTCTTTATTCTATAATTTTGGCATTAAAACCTTATTCTATGTATAATAAATACAATAAATATTTAATGCTATTATGTACAAATTAATGCTATTTACATGCATTTGCTGGGGGTTTTAAGGCCAAAATGATAGAATAAAGGTGATGAAATGGAGATTCATCAGCCACCAGGCCCTATCGATGGGTCCTAGATCTTTTTAGCACCATCACCGGAGGTGGGAGGACTCATGCTCCATTTTGAGACACCTGGGTACCGCCCAAGTGGTCAAAGTAGAGAAAGAGTGTGGATCAAAGCGAGTTCTAGAGGTTGTTCTTCCATGTTCTTCTTGGGAAGAACGACTGTTGGATCAAAGGAGGCGCTCCAAATTGAGCAGCGACCGTCAGATTGGAGGCCTCACATTCGTTAGATATGGGCCTCGATCTAATCCCAGCAATCCATCGCCCAAGCATCGTTGATAGATCTGAGCCGTTGGATCAAGTAAGTAGCGCCATATGGAATATGCATCATTGTATGTTAGTGTGCACATATGGGTAAATTGCATTTCTTAGCCCCCACCTTTTTGTATTTAAATCATCCATCTACATTGTAAAATATTTATATTAGTTGCACTAAAGACCTTGAACTTTCTGGTATTTACGTTATGGTCGAGTGCTGACTCACCCCATGTGTGTCCACATGTGAGGCAAGCATTTTGCACTCATACCCCTCTAGATTTGGGTATTTTGTTTTAATTCTACTTTTTGAATATTAAGTGTAATATTTTGAGGAGAAATTGTAAGTTGAACCTTGAATTTGTGTAATATTTCAAAAATACCCCTTCTAGTGCATATTTAATTCGATAAATTTGGGTGTTTTGCTTGTTTAGCCTTTTGATTTCTGTAAGGTGTTCTAAAATGCATAGAAACATTATTTAAATTTTAACTAAGTCCCTTACAACATTGAATTTTCTTGTTGTTGATTTTATTTTTATTAAAAGTTGTTAATTCTTTAAATATTCTAGAAAATGTAGGTTAGAAGTCTTAAATATCATTCCAACAATATATTTTTATTAAGACATTTTTCATTATTTTTCTATTTTTTAAAATTCAAGATGGAGTATTTATTTACTATCTAAATAGAAATTACCAAAAAAGCATGAAAACAATTCAGAAAATTCCAAAAAAATATATTAGGTTGATATTTATATATTTTATTACATATCTAAAAAATCATTAAAAACTACAAAAGAAAACCCATAAAAATCACAAAATACAAACAAGTATAAAAATCATATAAAATTTTATTAAAAAATCCAAAAATAATGTTTTAAATTTATAAATTTCTTTATTTTATATATTTTGTAGGAAAACTGTATTTAGGCCCATTCTGAATGAATCTATATTTTTAAGCCCAATACAAGGCCCTTAATTTTCTATTTTATTTTGTGTCTCATATTTTCAACTTTAAATCCATAAAAATATAAAAACCTTTTAAAAATTCTAAAAATATTTGCAAAAATTAAAAACACTAATAAAAACTTGGTTGTTTCTATTGCGATTTTATTTCACATATTTCTAAAACACAAAAACATTTTATTTCATCTCTTTTTGTACCTCTCTCTGTTATTATTTGTATATCTATGTATCTATATTATTTTTACTACTACTATTATTATGTTGTTGTTTTAAAATATAAAATCACAAAAAAAACATCTGTATAATTAAAAATCAAATAAAATCAAATATTAAAACCCACAAAAATAGCAAAAATAAAAGACAAAGAGAAGGAAATTTGGAATTAAAATCGATTAGCGATAATTAATTTTGATTCCTCCTAGGCGGGCAGAGATCGATCCTCAGGCGACACATGCCCAAGGAACGAGGAAAGAGCAGGAGGCAAGAGCTTTGGCAGAGGCAGAGCTCCTCGAGGGAGGAGGAGTTGCTCTTGAGCGGTTGGTGACTTGGTCTGGGGTAAGGGATCGGGCTCGCCTATGGAGGGGTGACGGGTGGCCGGAGGCTACGGAAGTGTTAAGGTAACCGAGGGTCGATGGAGAAGGTGATCGCCTGGAGTCTCTGGCTTGAAGTAGTGTGACCTGCGGTTGGAGGCCTCGACGAGGTGGGGTCTGTGCGTGAATATGGTCGGTGGAAGGTGATGAGCAGTTGAAGAGGATGGGTCGAAGTGGAGGTAAAGGGTGATTGATGGTGAAGGTAGGGTGACACGCAGCCGCGTAGCGTAGGTACGAAGGAGATGGCAGAGAAAGAAGAAAAATAGAGGCGATTTGGGAGAACCAAGAAACAGAGTAATAGAAGAAATAGAGGAATAACAAGTGGAGGAAAAAGGGGACGGAAGGAGTTACATGGGGAAGGTTCGCTTGGGGAGGAGGTTGATCGTTCCTTAGGTCATCGCTCAACACCTCGACGGACAGTGGAGCTCCAGCTGCTGCGAAGATGATCGGCAACAAATGGCGAAGGCTCCTCGTCGGATCTCTCCTGGAGGAGAAAGTCTTTGCTCTAGCTGCGCGCATGCTGTTGTCACCTGAGGTTGGCAGTGAGCTCTCTCTCATTCCTCTCTGAAAGATGACGGATGGCTTCTGCTGGAGGTGGCGGCGCCCCATTTATGGGCGGTTGACGGAGATCGTGGGGAGAGAGGGTGAAGGAGAGGGAAAGGCGGAGGCAGGCGGTTAGCATGGGGATGACGAGTTTTGGGCGAGAAAGATGGAGAGAGAGGAGAAGGTCGCACAAAGTGTGGGTGGTTGGAGAGCCGTGTGAGGTCGCTGGCGGTTGTGCGAGGATCTGGGAAGGGAGAGGGAAGACGTGAGGGATGGGAGAGAGGGAAGGGCCTAGGATGCACATCGTGGGAAGAGGAGTGGGCGACGCGGGAGACGTTGGTTGCATGGGTGAACAAGACTGGATCAAGCAGACGGCTGTTGCGCAAGTGGTTCGGGCCGAGCGAGGGCAAGAGGGGAGAGGGGCAGAAGCGAAGGTGTTTGCGGGCGACGCGCGCACCACCTTGCGAAGCGAAGCACGCGATTGCCATCGCATAAGGGGGCAGATACGATGGCAAGGAGGAGTGGGGTCCATCACGTGCACGCACGTGATGGGATATGAGGAGAAAAGAGGGGGGACATGTGGTAAACATTAAAAAATAATGAATGTAAATAAATAATAAATAAAATAATAAATAAGTAAATAATAAAATGATACAATCAATAATAAGAAGAAGAAAATAAATAAATAAGATAATAAAAAATAAGATAATGAAATAAAAAATAAAAAGAAAATTAAAATGGGGTGACACGTGGCACCTCCAGGAGCTGCCACGTGTCACTCCCAGAAAAATCAAAAAACTAAATGAAAAGAAAATTCAAAAAGAGACACCAAAAGGGGTCAAAATAAAAAGTGGTCAACATGAAAGTTGCTCGTCTCGACGAGATCTAAATTGAAGGATCGAAAATCAAAATAAATTATCTGTACAAAAAAAATTGGAGGTACCTTATAGGTATAAAATACCATATTTTTACCATTTTCATTTTTTGACATTTTAGAAAATAAGATAAAAATCAAATAAAATTAGAGAACATATAAAACAAATATTTACAACTTAATCTAATTTTTTGGATTTTAATAATTAAGAAAAAATAAAGAAATAAAATAGATAAAATAAAAAGAACATATGTACAATATACAAAGGGGGGCCACAACCCAAGTTTCACATACGAACTCCGATTCTTTTGAATTTGGTCTTGTTTTGAAGGTAATTGAATATACATTCATTTAAAAGTGAGTAGGGGTCCGTAAAAAACTGGTTGAGAGAGATATTTACATTTTAAGGTTCTTAGTCTCAAACAAGGGTTTGGGTTTTTATGGATCGATTTTACAAGTTAGTATTTTTTGATAGTTTTCCTTCATTAGTGTTAGTAATATATACACTATAGGTTGATTTTATTCAATTACAAGTCAGTGAAAAACAGATAAAAATAAGGAAAATGTGGTAAATATATAGGTGATATTTACAAGTTGGCTTCTTATTTAACGCAAAAACGCTTGCTAAAATGCATATATTAATTCTAAGTGCATGAATGGTAAAAATGCAAAATAAATGGAGAAATGCAGCTAATTACTCAGGAACGAAGCTCTATTTTCAACTTTTAGCGTGATGAATCACGGATTCATCATGGAGGTTTCGATCTCAGATGATGGCATGAATTGCTCGACTTCAAGCTGTGCGTGAACGGTCAATCCTCCGATGAAGAACAGATGCGGTGCTTCAGATGCTTGTTTCTTGATCTGCAAGTGATGCTTCCTCTGATTTAGGTCGCTCACGGATATGATAGTGCTTGATCTGTTGCGAGGTTCATCTATAAGCGATTCTCGACCGCATGCATATCTCTGAAGTTAGATGCTTGATGGTCGATTGAAGATGATGATTCAGCTCTTCTGCACCATATCGCACTATATCTCAAGCCAATACTTCACCTACAAATCCCTGATTAGGATAACTTGAAGATCCGAGTAGAGGAAGGCTTCGTGTTCCTCTTTGAAGCTTCGACGGCTTCGATTTCCGGACATAAATGGATTATCAGAATATCTCTTGGTTTATCTCTACCTGCATGTGTAAACACATGCTTGAAGGATCAAGACTTCGGCCAGATGTTAGGCTCAAAAGTTATGGAATGGATGGACGATTCACAAGGAAGGTGATGGATGAGGATTTAAGACTCAAATCCAATTGGAATTAAGGTGGTCAGAGATGGGGATGGTGTGGAGAAGCGGTTGTGAAGGGGTTTAGGAGCTGGTAATGACCGGTGATGGATTTTGGTTTGGAAATGATGATCAAAATCGAAGGGAAACAGAGTAGAATGGAGATAGATTGAAAAGAGAATAGATTGGGGAAGGAGAAGAAGAAAACGAAGATAAAAGAGCTAAAAGATCTAAAGGAAACAGAAACCTAACCTGGAACTACAAAATGGATGGAGGAGGTCGCATGTGGATCTGGAACAGCTGCTCCAGATGATCGTCGCCTCTATAGTCGGTGTGGTTTGAGAATGAACGCACGGCGGAGCTATGCTGCGACGTCGACGAGTCGATCTTGCTAGAACCTCTTCCTCGACCCTCTATAATGATGGAAGGTGGAGTTGTCACCTCTCTCATCTCTAACCGGAGGTTACTAGGAAAAAGGGAATGAAATGGCGGATGGATGAGCCTCTGGAGGGTCGACGTGCTTTTATAGTAAAGGTCGTGTGGAGAGCATGGAAGAAGAGGGCCAATGGCCCAACGGCCAGGCCGTTAGGCCAGTTGGGGAGACGGAGGAAGTAAGGAGAAAGAAGGAAGAAGAAGAAGCGGGGGAGAAGAGGGATGACAAAAGAAGAAAACAAGGAGGAAGAAAGGGGAGGAAAGAAAAAATTAATAAATTAATAATTAATAAATCCAATTAGTAATTATTTATTATTTTATATATTATATAATTATTAATTTTTATAATAATTATATTATAATTTAAATTAATTAATATTATTATATAATTATATTAATATTTATAATTAATTTTTAAATATTTTATTATAATTATAATTATTTTATAGTAATAAAATAACATTAATAAAATATAAAAAATAAAAGAAATAACAAAAATTAAATATAATATGATTAAGATATATTGTACAATTTATATCAATAGGGTCCCAAAACCTACCTTTTGCATATTAACTCTGATTTTAGTGAAATCACTTTTATTTGATAGATCAATTTGTAAAATGAATATTAAAAGTGAGTACGTCCAATTCGGAGTTCATATGGTTGAGTTATGAGGTTCAGAAGTTTGGCTTTGTGGCTTTTTTTTAGATTTATTGGTATTTATTCAAAGTTAATTTTAAGTTATATTTATTTATTTATTTATTTATTTTTATAAATAGATTAGAACAAGAATTAGGTTAAACGGGATTAAGAATAATTAAATAGAAAATAAAGAAGATTTATATACATAAAGGGGTCCAAACGCTAAAACTTACATATTTATTCTGATATTTTTGGTATTTTTAATAAATAGTATTAGTTATAAAAAGAAATTTAAAAGTGAGTTTGATCAATTTGGAGTTCTTATAGATAGTTATGAACCTTGGATTAGACTTTCCAGGTTCATCATAATTATTTATTTATACAGTAAATATTTTTCTGATATTTTTTTTATAAATTAGTATATATTATTATAAACAATTTTATGAAGAAAATATTTATGTTTGAAATTTTTTTACTCACAAATAAAATTGGTGAACATATGTACAAGGTGAAAAATGTGTTTATGTACATTTATGATCTTGCTTTTCTGACATTTTTATAAATTAAGATCTATGTCTTACCGTACTTATTTATTTTGTTAATCAAGTCAATATTGATGTGGTCTCAGTGTTAGGATCAGTTTGTACATATTCCATATCTACATCTTTCTTTTCTTTTATTTTTATTTTCCTCTTTATTATTTTATTTTGGATAAAATAAGTGTTAAATATATAATATTAACAAATATGGTTAGAATGTTAATTAATTAGAATTAGCGAATATTTAAATGTATTTTACCAAGGATTTTAGCCAAAATGAAAGAATAAAGGCGATGAATCATGGATTCATCAGGATGGCAGAGAAGGGGAGACGGAGGCAGAGGCCAGGGGTGGAGGAGGAGGTTGCGGGCGAAGGGATGAGGAAGATGATACTGGGGGAGTAGGAGGAGGTTACATGCGAAGGGGTGAGGAAGAGGATATTGGGTGCAGAGGAGGAGGTTACGGGTGGGGTGAGAAGGGGCGGAGGGGGAGGTTGCGGGTGGAGGAGGATGCTAGGGGCAGAGGAGGAGACTACATGTAGTGTGAGGAGGATAGGGGCGGAGGGGGAGGCTGCGAGCAGAAGAGGAGGTTGTGGGTGAAGGGGTGAGGAGGAGGGGGGATGATGTGGGCGGAGGAGGAGGTTGTGAGCAGAGGAGGATGCCATGGCGGAGGAGGAGGTTGCAGGTGGGGTGAGGAGGACAAGGTGAAGGCAGAGACTACGGGCGGAGGGCTAAGGAGGAGGAGGAGGAGGAGGGAGAGGGCGAAGGAGGGGGAGGAGGCTTGGGGAGGAGGAGGGGTGTGGGGGAGGAGGGAGAGGGTGAGTAAAGACCACTCAAGCCTTTCTTTTTTTATTTAATTATGCTTGTGTCCTCAAAGTTAATGTATGTTTGCATTGTGGATGGACGACAACTATCTCGAGGGGCACAAGTGATAGAAATACAAGAAGTTGGAGGCACAACTGATACTCCTAAAAAGGGAGAGGTATAATTGACATTACAATATCTCGGAGTGGCACAACTGATAAAAACCTATTTTTTATGAACATTACACTTTCTTTTGTATTAGTTCATATTATAGACGTAACCAAATTAATGTCACTTTTACTCCATTAAAACATTACCTTTGTGATGCATAGTACATGAACTTTTGCAGATAGCATAAATTCGCTTCTAGCCGTTACCAATAAAAATCAGATGTAGACAAAGATAGTTTCAAATGATTTATCTCTAATTAGATAACATAAATTCTACAGATTTGGAGAGCATGAGCTGTGGGAAGGGGCTAGGGTTAGGGCGATGGGTGGAGGGAGAGGGTCGGAGGGCGATCGTGTGGAAGGCGAGTGAGCGGTGGTGATAATCTCAGAAATCGATGCGGTTGTATCGACTCACAAGGCAAGTCAACAGTCGGTGTTTGACCACACAAAATCTGAAATTAATCAACAATTAACCCACACTAAAGATCAATAAATTAGAAATAATGTGGAGTTAAAATTTATTTTTAACTCTGCACAAATGGTGTATAGTGACAAGTATGCAGAGAGTTCGAACACAGGCAGCAAACAGGGTAATTCACAAAAATTGTGCTCAAGTGAATGTGTGTGTCAAGTGTCTACACTAAACAAGCAAACAATGAAATTTTTGTGGGTTTTTAATTTTAAAATTTTTTTTATTTTTTTAATTTTTAATTCTGTATTTTTGTTTTTAATTTTCTGATTTTTATAATTTTATATTTATATTTTTTTCTTTTTCAATATTGGAATTTAAAGACAATGTAATGAAAGGCAAGATAAAATATTTATAAAAATATGCAAAAATATCCAAAAATTCAGAAATAAAATGTTTTTGATATTTTTAGGATTTTTTACTATTTTTGTGATTTTTGGGAATTTTTCAAGGTGTTTTTGGTATTTTTAAATACTGAAATAAAGCAAAACAGTGGAAAATGTGCTGGCTGTGAATAAAATGAGAGCTAAAATTAGCAAACAGCAATCAAAATTTTTCACACTAATTTTCTAGTAAAGAGAATAAAATAGAGAACAAACAGGAACTGAGTTTGTATTTTTTGGAGTTTTCTTTGATTTTATATATTTTTTTTGAAGTTTTTGAGTATTTTTAAATTTTTAGTGTTTTTTTTTTGAGATTTTTAGTGATTTTTGGACTGACGCTAAAATAGGATAAAATAGACACTAGGGAATTTTTTTGGAATTTCTCAAGACATTTTAATATTTTTTTGGTATTTTCTAAGCTAGACAGTAGAGAAAAAGCATGTTTTTGATTTTTAATAAATATAAAAATAAAATAAAATCAAAAACTAAAATTATAGCATCAAAATACAAGTATCCAGGAGCTAAACCCTATTTTTGTGGAATTTTTGGAGCTAAAATGATAGTTTAAAATAATTAGAACAAGCATCCAAATGTTACATAGGCTTGGCAGGGGTAGATCTGAAATTTGTCAAACATCCAGAGGCGAACATGCAAATTTCCACAAAAGTTTGAACTGATTATTCAATTGATAGCACCAAAATTCAATTACAAAACCCGCCTGGGTGTCCTAGCAATTTTCCCACCAGGGCGCGTGACTTGCACGCGCCTGGCGAGGACTAAAATGTAATTTCTCAACGACCTGGGGGTTTACTTGCAATATTTCCAAAAATATAACACGTGATGTCAAAGTTTTGGTACTAAAACAAAATACAACCAAGGCCGAGGGTACCCTTGCAAAATGCCCACACCTCACGTGAACTGGTCACGTGAGGTGACGTGGCAGGGGACCTATCTGCAAATACGAGAAGCTTAGGGGTCTTTGTGCAAATATTACAAAAACTTTACACTACAGAAGAAAGTTTTAAAACTAAAATATAAATACAAAAGGCGCGAGGGTGTAGATGCAAAATACCCTCGGCACGCGATCCAACGGCGAGGAAGATGCCACTTGACACGTGGCGCAATCTGAACGGCCGATGACGCTTCGCTTGGACAGCGGAGATTAGATCATCTGGGGATGATCAGACGGTGGAGACGTGGTGCTATCCAACGGCTACTGTGCTATCCGGGAGCGATCCTCGATCCAACGGTTGGGGGTCGATGACGAAGAACGACGTCGGTCGTCGGCGAGGGCGAACTTCGTCGCTCCAGATCTTCATCCTCCGGCGATGTCTGGGCTTCAAAATGGACAAGGAGCTTCCTGGGGGCCTTCTCTTTCTCCTGGGGGCATCAAAAAGCCACGCCGACGGCCGTGGCACTCGCAGGTGGTCGGCGGAGCTGGAGGGCTCGGCTGAGCTCCGGCGAGCAACAAAATGTCGCCCGGGTACGAGTCAATGACCTTTGACCCTGCAAACATGGTTAAGAGGTCCAGGGCAAATTGCCTGGACCTTAGGTGGACCTAATCGAGGCGGACGGCGACGTGGCGATGGGTGACCGGAGGTGCGCTCCGGCGAGGGGGTATAATTTGGTGACGTAGTCGACGAAACTCAAAATTTCTTGCGGGCTAATGATCCTAGACCTATGGCTAAGCTAATGAGCAAGAAATAAAAGGGGGAAAGGGAAAGCTATGACTACAAGGAAGCTAAAACAAACAAGAAAAAGGGATAAAAACCAGCCTCGAGCCCAGGAAGGGCGAGGGAAAACCTCAAGGCGGCGCAGCCGCTGGAGGTGCTTGGAACGCGGCGTTTGGGGTCGCCGCACCTCGACTGAGATGGGGGAGGATTCCCCTGTCACGAGAACTTGCCCTCGACCCACACCTGGAAGTTTTTGGGTACCCAAATCCGGTTCAAAGAGAAGGGGAAAGACAGGGGGTCGGTTTTGAAATGTGGCGAGGGGTGAACTTCAAGGAGGAGTCACAGGTTGCATGATGGTGCTCGGCTCGAGATCAAGCAGGGGCGTGGTAGCTGGATCATAGAGGAACTATTTTGTAGAAGGATGTTTCGTGAAAAGATGCAAGAGGCGGCCTCGATAAATCCGCAAACGCGGGCAAAAAACGAGGTCTGACGGGCTACAGGGATGGAGGGCAGGCAGTTGACCTTGGTCAACGAAGACTGCCACCTGGTTGGTCCACGTGGACCAACCAGGAAAAATCCCTAAAAAAATGATTAAAAATTCAATTAAAAATCGAAAATGATTTATTTATTTTTAGGTTAATTAATAAAAAATGTTTATTATTTTATAAAGTATTTAATTCCGATTTTTAATTATTTTTATGAGGTATATTTTTACAAGTTGCTTTTATGCCCCTATATAGGTATATTATCTACATGTTTGATTATTTGATTTTTATTTAGGTATTTTTAATTTTATTATTTTTATTTATTATTTTATAAAATTATAGAATACTTTTATACACTCAAATATATTTTTATTTTATTTTTCTGATTTATTTTGTATATTTAATAAAATAGAAGTATATTTTATATAAGTACAGGTATAATACCTATGTATTGTATTTATGAGGATTTTTATTTTTGAGTTTTCTTTTCATTTTTATTCTGATTTTAATGTGTATAATTATTATAAATAATATTTACAACATTATAAAAATATAAAAATATAAAAATAATGAATAAATAATAAATTGAATATTTTATTCGGTACAATGTACAATGTGGGTCCAAAATTCAACTTTCAAACCGTAGCTCCGCCAAATGCGAAACCACCACCATTGGATAGATTATTTTATTCTATATACAATTAAAGGTGAGTATGCTGCATTTGGAGTTGTCAGTTGTGAGATACGGGTCTGGGAAGTTGGGATTCTGGATTTTTATTCAGACCATAATTTTTTATCTGTACATTATTTTTCTGTGAAATCAATTTTGTATTTTTCTTTATAACATTATCTATAACTTTCATGAACAAAGTTTCTTTATTTGATGTATAAAAAGTGGAACCAAAAATAGGTCCCAAAATGAATAAAGAATAAACTGATAATTATAGGTATTGGGCCCTTATCTCCCCCTACTTTATTCCTTGTCGACCTATTCATCAAGATGTTTAGGTCTCGGGGTTTTGGGTCATAAAATATTTACAATATTTTATTCTTTTTCTTTTCTTTATTTATTCTATAATTTTGGCTTTAATTACAGTATTTTATACACTAATATGATGCACATGCATGAATCCTAAGATGATGTATTTAAGGCTATTTACAGGCATTTGCTAGGGTTTTTGGTGCCAAAATGATAGAATAAAGATGATGAAATGTGGATTCATCATCCCCCTATACTTTACCTTTGCTAGTCCCTAGCAAACACTTATGCAATAAGTGCAAAAAGAAGAAGAAAGAAAAGAAAAAGAAGAAATGTGGATTTTATTTGATTATCAAACTTGTCTTCGCAAAATCAAAGTTTGGAGCTTAAGTCGGACCTGCGGGCGGAACCTTAGTGAGAACCGTGTTTGAAATTCAACAGTCCTCGAGAATCCCAAAACTCTGTTCAAGTCTTCTCAATAGCCAGGTCAGAAATACTTCAATTCATACGCAAACCCTTACGACTATGAATCTGACTCGTACAGTGTAAGTGATGGTGGCTCTCCCCAACTAGAATGACAAAGAAACTGACTTCTCCAGTATGACAACCCAATGATTCCCCAATCCAGCAACTCCATCCTCGAGGAGCGGGGTATTCCCTTCTAAGTTCAAGTGGCAACCAGCTCAAGAGGAGGGGGTGAAGAGAAGAATGGACGGTAGCCAGTGTAGCTACCTATCCTGGGATGCAAGACCAGTGTAGTCAAGTCATCCTGCTGCAGGCTCACATATTTGACTTTGGAACTCAAGCTTGCTTATTGACTTTGTACATACTTGCAGGCTTTTTATTTTTGTACATGCCTGAACTTTTTTTTTTTGAAATACTATATACAGCAGCATTTACATAAGGAGTTTTTCCTCTTGAGCCAGTAGACTATCCCTCTTTTGAAGCTTTATCGCAACCCACAGCCTCCTGTCTTTAGACTTCCTAATCACTGGACGGGTTGGGGTGCACTTCCCTCCCTAGAGGAGGACAAATGTTTCCACTTGTGTGCGTCTCATACCGGCAAATCCAATCCCCTCACCACTCCAACTGAGTTGAGCCATGTGAAAGGTGCAGGTGTCCAAGTTAGGTCATTATCAACAAGAGTTGTGCGTGTGCTCCGAAATACTCTACTTAGGCAGTCAAGAATCCATTGAACCAAGTCTCGTGATCCTCAAAGAATTAAGTCAACTAGACCTGAAGTACCTCAAACCCAGTTCCTATAAGGTTCCTGTTATTAGGTAGATTTTAAGGTCCAATCAAGCTCCAATCTCCGGATTTTACTTAGACTAGTTCAACTATCAAACTCAATCTGAAAAATGCTCATGCCATGCAATGCAATGCAGAAAATATTTTTGTGATGCAATTTTCAAAGATTTTGAACTTTTTATGGATTTTTGAAAAGATGATGATGATGCATATGCAGATGAATTTTTTTTTATTTTTCAAAGCAATTTTTCAAATGTTTTTTTTTGTTTTAGTTTTGCAAATGTTTTTGGCAATTTTTGAAAATAAAAAGATTTTGGCTGAAAGCTGGGTTAAAATATGTACACGGGAGTGCTTCTTCATATATACAAGAAGTGGATTTTAAGAATTTACAGGGTAAGTGGTCAATTTTATACATATATATAGTGGATTTTGGTGAGATGTATGTATTCCTCAAACTCATTTGACACAAGATTTTCACACAATTTTTGAAAACTATAGTCCAAAATAATTTTTACAAACATTTTTGCAAACATGTACACACATTTGAAAATCATTTTGCAAAGGTTTTCAAAACAGTATATAGGTTTTTCACAATATTTTTGCAACCATTTTTCAAACCATTTGCAAATCATTTTTCAAACCTTTTATTTCACACAAAGAAAAGAAATTTTACAAAACACACATTTTTACACAGGTTGAAAACATGTAACAAAATATTTTCAAAATAGTTTTCAATAGATGTTCACAAAGATTTTCAAACTATTTTTCAAACATTTTGCAAAAAACATTTTCACCTGATTTATTAATCAGTAAATACAAAAAGAATTTGAGGAATAAAACACCTTTTTATTGAGGTTTTTAATGAATTTTAAAGAATCATTAGCCATATTATTAGAAAAATACGAAAGTACGAGTAATGGCTAAAGTATATACACAGTATATACGACCCCCCTATACTTAGCTTGAGCTATGTCCTCATAGATCGGAGAGAAAAGAGAAGACATAACTCGGACTAAGTATAGACAAGTCTAAAGAATAAATAAAGGAATGGATGAACAAACGAATGAGAAGTTGACCGTCCCCCCTATACTTAGGATCAAATAATCCTAAGTATAGCAGACTGTACACAACGCAGGGAGGGTCTAGGGTGGGAATGAACAGATCGTACTCAGATTGTCTCCCCCTATACTTAGGGTAAGATATCCCTAAGTATAGACAAGAAGATGAGACAATGGAGAGGATCGAAAATACTAGAACAACTCGAGGTGCACGCCCCCCTATACTTAGGACAAAGTACGTCCTAAGTATGGAAAACTGTCTACAAGGGTGGCACCTTTTTGATAGATAAAGAAGATAGAAAAGGAAAAGAAGAAAAGAAGACAAGAAGAAAAGATATCTGACAATGGATGAAGGGATCATGAGGATGTACACACCACTCCCCCTATACTTAGGGTAAAAGAAGCCCTAAGTATATGCAACAACAGGAGTGATGACACGAAACGAAGAATGAACACTCAACTTGTCTACCCCTCCTATACGTAGGACAAAGCACATCCTAAGCAAGGCAAACACGAGAAATGGGTAGACGAGCAAAAACGGGAGATGGAAAGAGATGAACAAAGGAGGATGTACAACAGAGGTGGATGTACATATGATCAAGAAGGCCGAAAGCAGACCTTCTTGCGAGACCGCTGAGGGATAGATCTAGTATGGTGTATGTCGACATCGGGGTCCACAGCGGACGGAGGCCGATCAGGGTCGACACGTTGAAGGCCCTCAGTGGAATCAAAACGGAAAGGGACGAACTGATCGATAGAAGCAGTATGGCTAGGTTCTCCCTTGGTGGTCCTATGATGTGAAGGCACAGACGGGTGAGTGGAAGAAGTACGACTAGGTCCAGCCTTAGAAGTCTCGCCGATATCAAAGTGAAATGGGACAAACTCATCATCCTCGGAAGAAGTGTAATCGGAGTCGTCCTGCGAGTCCTCGTCCAGGTCAAAATCAAAAGGAACGAAATCATCTGTGGAAGTATACGAACTCTGTTCGTCCTCTATAATCTCAATCGGATCATCTTTCTCATCAAAAGGCCCAAATTTCTGAAGAAAAGCGATCAAATCAACTTCGGCCTCTGGCCCATCAGAATCAACATGGACAGGACTGGACTCATCAGTGGAAGTAGTCAAAACAGGTCCGTCCTGTCTAGTCTTACATGGGTCATTTGTTACCTTATGAGGTCTCTCAAAGTAATGGGCAACATCATAAACATCCTCAATTATTTTGGTATCTGCCCCCTGCTCAAATGGTTCAATCACATAAATACTCTGGATTTCATCAACACATCGCCACACACCAAAAGGAGGATTAGTGAGGTCCATGCTTTCCGACTTCCTCCCCTTTCGGGGGATCCGTCGGGTCTCATCAGGGATCGCTAAGGAAGTATCTCTAGTAGCATCAGGTAGGTCACATGCTTCAGAGTCAGCTATAATCGGTGAAGGTGCATCAGGTGCAGGTCTCTGGTTACATGTGGGTGTGGTGATCAACACTTCGCTCTCGTCAACAGGACGGAAGCGAATCTCTCCTGATCCATAGTCAATAACGACCCTCACAGAGGCGAGGAATGGTCGTCCCAGGATGATTGGAGATGGCTCCCCTGTGGAGTTCTCCATGGGCAACACGAAAAAATCAACATTGTGGCTTGTGCCCTGAATAGAAATGACGGCGTTTTCAAGGATACCCTTCGGCCTCTTGATTGATCCATCAGCAAACTGAACGATCATCCTGGTTTTCTTGAGAGGCCCTAAGTGAAGAGACTTTCCCTGCGAGAAGGGTAATATGCTAATCGAAGCACCGCCGTCTAGGAGAGTGCGATCACATGTATGGTCAGAGATGGTGCAAGTGATGAAAGGTGTAGCTGTGTTCTTCTTCTTGGGAATGGGACGGTGTGTGATGGCGAGGGCAGTGGCCATGGTCAGAATGTGACGTTCAGATCTGCTCCTCCGCTTTCTCTTCTTGGGAAGAGGAGCAGATAATTGGGTCATGGCCTGCCGAAGTGGGGCACGGATAATCTCATGAATAGTAGCCACCACTTCGGGTTCAGTCAACATTTTTTTGAATTTTTGGACTTCCTCCATACAAGGGAGGAAGTCGGAATCAGCGTATACACGAGACATGCCAAGAGCAGTCTGTACAGCGGCATCCTCGGGGTCAAAGGTGGGACTGGGTGTGAATGCATGTGTGGTCCAAGGTTCTGGCAAGTGGACTCTCTCCTCAAAATATTGATCAACCAAGTGTCTCCCGAAATCTTTTTGTATTTTTACATTTTTCTCATTTTTTTTGTATTTTTGGCGATTGCAAGCTCCCATGATCACCTACAAGTGAAGCCGTATTCCCGACGAAAGGAGCATTAATCTGATTCTTCCTCAAGAAGGCAATATCATCATTCATCAAATCAATGCGCTTTGTCATCCGATTCAAGATATCACTCATAGAGATTGAGGGAGGTGACTCCATCAGGTCAGACTCGGGTGAATGTGAAGGTGGAGGTGGATAATATACAGGTGGGGGTGGATGTGGGTAGAAGTCCGAGTCATGATACTGTGGCTGAGGCGGATATGTACAAAAATCAGAAAAAGTAGGAGGAGGATTCTCCTGATAAAAAGGAGGTGGACCGGCTGGAGCGAGCGAGGGGTCCGCAAAGTCCGGATAAAATACACTCCAGGAGTCCATCTCGAAAACAAAAGGAAGTGATTCGGGGGAGCACGAAGGTCAAGTCAAGAGAGTGAAGAAAAAGGCGCAAATACGCAGAGGAGATCTAGGACACACAAAAACAATCACAGACAAAAATGAAACAAGACAAACCCTCAATTCACCTACTCAACTCGGTAGAGACCGTAAAATGCGGTCTTTTAATCTTGTATGTTTTAGAGTTAGGTGAGAAGTCAAAGAATTTCACACACACTTAAGGGGCTTGATAGGATTTGGGCACTAATCCTTAAGGTGTGCGCGAGCAAATAAAAGCGAAGACAATGAGGGGATTACTCGCCCAAATACAAGATTTTCTTTTTGATTGATTTTAGGGTCGAGTAAAATTAGCAGTCCCAATTTTATTGGTTATCACTTTTTGGATTTTTAATAAGAAATGCATGCGCCTAACGAGGATTCAATTCCTTTAAGATCCTAGGTTGGCAAAATCAGAGGTAGAGAGGCGGAAAAGCAATGCAAGCGATCAAAATGATGATGGATGCTAAAGCGTAAATGCTCACCTTGCCTCCAGCACTCTACATGCAAGGATGCTCAACAGAATTGAAACCTATCTATATGCAAATGCAAAAGCTGATGAAATCGCCCTAAGTTTCAGAAATTGCTATTATCGTGAAGAACCACAAGCTGATCACCAACCCGCAATCCTAATGTCCGGTCTAGGCTCACCCCTCCTATGCTCAACACATTTGAGTTAGGAGAAAGCGCTTGTGTGGGAATGAGCTCGCGGCGTGTGGATCGAAAGCTAATGATCAATTGTTTAAGATTTGACTAAGTCCAAACGAGACTATAGGTGCATGCAAAGGTATTAGGTGTTTGGCCTTAATCTATCGCAAGCAATCCTAAAAACTAAGGGCTCAATCACACAAAAGAAATAAAATCGGAAAACAAAACAAAATAAAATAAAAAAATGCGAAGAAAACCGTAAAAAGCCGCGGCGAGCCCCCAAGTGAACAATCACTTGCAAATTAGGCTCGCAAGAGTCCAAATGTCCGAGGGTACCTGTATTATTACAATAGATGGTCTCTCTCTCACTACGAATTACAAAATAAATATAATGCAAGAAAATAAATGCTAAGAAGTTGTCTTGCAAAATCCTCCAAGTCCTTCTTCGTGCAAAGCTAAAGCCGCATCACGTGGGTGCCAAGGTGCTCCAAGAGGGGCTCCTCCCTCGATCCGCGTACCTCGCACGGAATCCAAACAAGGAGAGTGGTTAGACAATTCACAAGATATATCAAAAATAAGGAAAATAAAATAAGCAGAAAGAAAAACTGCAAAGGTAGACAAATGATCTCAACACGAAGCAAAAACTCGAACTACGCGTTGTTGCTCCCCGGCAATGGCGCCATTTGATAATCTCAGAAATCGATGCGGTTGTATCGACTCACAAGGCGAGTCAACAGTCGGTGTTTGACCACACAAAATCTGAAATTAATCAACAATTAACCCACACTAAAGATCAATAAATTAGAAATAATGTGGAGTTAAAATTTATTTTTAACTCTGCACAAATGGTGTATAGTAACAAGTATGCAGAGAGTTCGAACACAGGGAGCAAACAGGGTAATTCACAAAAGGGATTTTTACCCGGCAGACCCTATAAACTTTGTCAATTACCTCTACGACTTTTTGCCAACATAATTACCCCATCGACCCTGTAAATTACCCCCAAGAACCCCCACAGGCTTCAAACAAATTACCCGAAGGGTTCATGGGGTAAGAGTTGGCAAGTTTACGGGGTTGAGTGGGAAATTAGGTTGTTTCAAAGGTCGTGGAGGTAATTGGCAAAGTTTATAGGGTCTGTCGGGTAAAAATCCCTTCACAAAAATTGTGCTCAAGTGAATGTGTGTGTCAAGTGTCTACACTAAGCAAGCAAACAATGAAATTTTTCTGGGTTTTTAATTTTAATTTTTTTATTTTTTTATTTTTAATTTTGTATTTTTGTTTTTAATTTTCTGATTTTTATAATTTTATATTTATATTTTTTTCTTTTTCAATATTGGAATTTAAAGACAATGTAATGAAAGGCAAGATAAAATATTTATAAAAATATGCAAAAATATCCAAAAATTCAGAAATAAAATGTTTTTGATACTTTTAGGATTTTTTACTGTTTTTGTGATTTTTGGGGATTTTTCAAGGTGTTTTTGGTATTTTTAAATACTGAAATAAAGCAAAACAGTGAAAAATGTGCTGGCTGTGAATAAAATGAGAATTAAAATTAGCAAACAGCAATCGAAATTTTTCACACTAATTTTCTAGTAAAGAGAATAAAATAGAGAACAAACAGGAATTGAGTTTGTATTTTTTTGGAGTTTTCTTTGATTTTATATATTTTTTTGAAGTTTTTGAGTATTTTTAAATTTTTAGTGTTTTTCTTTTGAGATTTTTAGTGATTTTTGGATTGACACTAAAATAGGATAAAATAGACACTAGGGAATTTTTTGGAATTTTTCTAGACCTTTTAATATTTTTTTGGTATTTTCTAAGCTAGACAGTAGAGAAAAAGCATGTTTTTGATTTTTAATAAATATAAAAATAAAATAAAATCAAAAACTAAAATTATAGCTTCAAAATACAAGTATCCAGGACTAAACCCTATTTTTGTGGAATTTTTGGAGCTAAAATGATAGTTTAAAATAATTAGAACAAGCATCCAAATGTTACATAGGCTTGGCAGGGGTAGATCTGAAATTTGTCAAACATCCAGAGGCGAACATGCAAATTTCCACAAAAGTTTGAACTGATTATTCAATTGATAGCACCAAAATTCAATTACAAAACCTGCCTGGGTGTCCTAGCAATTTTCCCACCAGGGCGCGTGACTTGCACGCGCCCGGCGAGGACTAAAATGTAATTTCTCAACGACCTGGGGGTTTACTTGCAATATTTCCAAAAATATAACACGTGATGTCAAAGTTTTGGTACTAAAACAAAATACAACCAAGGCCGAGGGTACCCTTGCAAAATGCCCACACCTCACGTGAACTGGTCACGTGAGGTGACGTGGCAGGGGACCTATCTGCAAATACGAGAAGCTTAGGGGTCTTTGTGCAAATATTACAAAAACTTTACACTACAGAAGAAAGTTTTAGAACTAAAATATAAATACAAAAGGCGCGAGGGTGTAGATGCAAAATACCCTCGGCACGCGATCCAACGGCGAGGAAGATGCCACTTGACACGTGGCGCAATCTGAACGGTCGATGACGCTTCGCTTGGACAGCGGAGATTAGATCATCTGGGGATGATCGGACGGTGGAGACGTGGTGCTATCCAACGGCTACTGTGCTATCCGGGAGCGATCCTCGATCCAACGGTTGGGGGTCGATGACGAAGAACGACGTCGGTCGTCGGCGAGGGCGAACTTCGTCGCTCCAGATCTTCATCCTCCGGCGATGTCTGGGCTTCAAAATGGACAAGGAGCTTCGTGGGGGCCTTCTCTTTCTCCTGGGGGAATCAAAAAGCCACGCCGACGGCCGTGGCACTCGCAGGTGGTCGGCGGAGCTGGAGGGCTCGACTGAGCTCCGGCGAGCAACAAAATGTCGCCCAGGTACGAGTCAATGACCTTTGACCCTGCAAACGTGGTTAAGAGGTCCAGGGCAAATTGCCTGGACCTTAGGTGGACCTAATCGAGGCGGACGGCGACGTGGCGATGGGTGACCGGAGGTGCGCTCCGACGAGGGGGTATGATTTGGTGACGGAGTCGACTAAACTCAAAATTTCTTGCGGGCTAATGATCCTAGACCTATGGCTAAGCTAATGAGCAAGAAATAAAAGGGGGAAAGGGAAAGCTATGACTACAAGGAAGCTAAAACAAACAAGAAAAAGGGATAAAAACCAGCCTCGAGCCCAGGAAGGGCGAGGGAAAACCTCACGGCGGCGCAGCCGCCGGAGGTGCTTGGAACGCGGCGTTTGGGGTCGTCGCACCTCGACTGAGATGGGGGAGGATTCCCCTGTCACGAGAACTTGCCCTCGACCCACACCTGGAAGTTTTTGGGTACCCAGATCCGGTTCAAAGAGAAGGGGAAAGACAGGGGGTCGGTTTTGAAATGTGGCGAGGGGTGAACTTCAAGGAGGAGTCACGGGTTGCATGATGGTGCTCGGCTCGAGATCAAGCTGGGGCGTGGTAGCTGGATCATAGAGGAACTATTTTGCAGAAGGAAGTTTCGTGAAAAGATGCAAGAGGCGGCCTCAATAAATCCGCAAATGCGGGCAAAAACGAGGTCTGACGGGCTACAGGGATGGAGGGCAGGCAGTTGACCTTGGTCAACGAAGACTGCCCCCTGGTTGGTCCACGTGGACCAACCAGGAAAAATCCCTAAAAAATGATTAAAATTCAATTAAAAATCGAAAATGATTTATTTAATTTTAGGTTAATTAATAAAAAATGTTTATTATTTTATAAAGTATTTAATTCCGATTTTTAATTATTTTTATGAGGTATATTTTTACAAGTTGCTTTTATGCCCCTATATAGGTATATTATCTACATGTTTGATTATTTGATTTTTATTTAGGTATTTTTAATTTTATTATTTTTATTTATTATTTTATAAAATTATAGAATACTTTTATACACTCAAATATATTTTTATTTTATTTTTCTGATTTATTTTGTATATTTAATAAAATAGAAGTATATTTTATATAAGTACAGGTATAATACCTATGTATTGTATTTATGAGGATTTTTATTTTTGAGTTTTCTTTTCATTTTTATTATGATTTTAATGTGTATAATTATTATAAATAATATTTACAACATTATAAAAATATAAAAATATAAAAATAATGAATAAATAATAAATTGAATATTTTATTCGGTACAATGTACAATGTGGGTCCAAAATTCAACTTTCAAACCGTAGCTCCTCCAAATGCGAAACCACCACCATTGGATAGATTATTTTATTCTATATACAATTAAAGGTGAGTATGCTGCATTTGGAGTTGTCAGTTGTGAGATACGGGTCTGGGAAGTTGGGATTCTGGATTTTTATTCCGACCATAATTTTTCATCTGTACATTATTTTTCTGTGAAATCAATTTTGTATTTTTCTTTATAACATTATCTACAACTTTCATGAACAAAGTTTCTTTATTTGATGTATAAAAAGTGAAACCAAAAATAGGTCCCAAAATGAATAAAGAATAAACTGATAATTATAGGTATTGGGCCCTTATCTCCCCCTACTTTATTCATTGTCGACCTATTCATCAAGATGTTTAGGTCTCGGGGTTTTGGGTCATAAAATATTTACAATATTTTATTCTTTTTCTTTTCTTTATTTATTCTATAATTTTGGCTTTAATTACAGTATTTTATACACTGATATGATGCACATGCATGAATGCTAAGATGATGTATTTAAGGCTATTTACAGGCATTTGCTAGGGTTTTTGGTGCCAAAATGATAGAATAAAATGATGAAATGTGGATTCATCAGGTGGGCGCAGGGGCGGTGGGCCGAGGGAGTGGGTCAGAGGCTGCAGCTTTGGGGCCTCCGTTGGTGGAGAGGCATCTATCGATGTTGTGGGCTTACATTGTGTGGGGAGTGGCATTGGGTGGTGCTAGAGATGAGGCTGTTGCGGTAGGAAAGGGGAAGGGTGAGACTTGCGAAGCATTGGCTGGAAGCGGTGTCGGCTCGGGTGTGGCTAGCGGGACCGACGTTCCTCTTCGGGGTGGTCGGCTATGGGGGGCATGGGTCGCACGTTGGTGCTATTGTTATGGAGCGACCAGCCACATTTCCTGGGGTTGTCTTGTGAAGGATCCCTTGTGCTTCTGCTATGGCACTCCGGGTCATTACCGGGCGGAGTGTAGAAGGACGAGGGCGGGTTGCCCTGGATCAGAAGCGGCATGTTCTACATCAGGGTTGCAGTCAGGACAGATACCAGGGGATATGGCGATGCATGTGGCGGTGTTTGTTGTGGGGGCGATGCAGGAGAAGCGGCCGACAGGATTGATCATCATTAAAGGGGACGAAGGGGCTTTTCGATTGATTCTGGAGGGGGTTGCGATGGCAAGGGCAACCGGGGTGCTGGTGGACTACCTCCATGCCTCGGGCGACGTGGTCTATCTGAGGGGTCTCTCGAGGAAGGGAGCCGAAGTTGCCGTTGGTGGGGCCTTTGACGATGGTCTGCCTAGCAAGTTGCATGGGCAGACGAGCATCCAAGGTCTGTTGATGGGGCTCCAGGGGCCTCGGCATCGGTTCGGGCAGTGAATGTCATCGGGGTCCCTTTCAAGTGTAGGAATGTGGAGGTTGTCCGGGAGTCGGTCAAATTTCTTGGAGAGATCGTGGAGATCTCATCCTCTGGGTTGGGGTTGGGCGGGGACCCGTTGCTTCTTCTGACTAAAATGAAGACCAATATGCCCCAATCTCAAAGAGGTCCGTTGTCTGTCTTGGGAGAAGTCCCATCGGAATATGGGTGGTGGCCATGGAGGTGGGGCCTCGCGGTCTTGCTTCGTGACCGGTGTTGACAATGGAGGTGGCAGGGGGCCGCTGCGGAGTTCGAACATCAAGGCTTCCATCTCTTCAGATTGAAGAAGGGCGGCTAATGTTTTTTCAGCCCCGAGGGTGGTCCGGGGGGGGGGGGGGGGGGGGAGGGATGGTTGTGTCGGGTGATTCCTCCTCGTCTACATGCTACATGCGAGATTTCTCGAGGGCTCAAGGTGAGTCGATCTGAGGAGCACCTTCCTTTCAGTTTTGAGGTTTCGGATGTTGAGGAGTTCGTTTACCCGATGGAGGGACTACTCGAGTCTAACGTGTCGATGGTGGTGCTCCAGACATACAAGTTCCAGAAGATCTTGAAGCTTCGGGTGTAGTCGTCCCTGTTGGACATGCGAGCCCACGGTGAGTCATTATGCAATAAATGTTATTGCAAATATCACTCCCTAATCTCAAATGAAGAATAACTAATTTGCATAATAGGTCCCTTAGTACAATTAGGTTTACGTACCATGGCCATCTTGATTTTGCTGATTCAATTGTTGAATTATAGAGGTTGGTGCTTGGATGAATATCTAAAGAGTTACATTAATGACTCATCAAGAGCCGTCAATTGATTGGTAAGAGATGATCTCCAACTTGATTAGGAGATGACAATCCTTTCTCTTTTGGTTGATATATGATTGGCCTCTTAATGCAGGTCCTCTACATAGGAATAGAGATTCAGAGGTGTTAGATAAGTTAGGTCAAAGAGTTGACTTAACGAGGTCGAGATAAGCAAAGTCCTATATGGTATATGTCACGATATAGGCACGCATCCTCTGACCGGAGACAGATGTGTTACTATATGTTTGAGTATGTACATTTGGCAAACCGATAGGTGATGAATCTCGTATACATCACTCTAAATCTCATTTATTAAGCTCAAATCCCTAAAAATCAACAGCATTTTATCATCTTTTCTGCATAATTAGCATTCATGCATGATTTCATAAGAATTGCATTTTAGCACAAAAATCTGCATAAAATAAGAAGCCAAAAATCCAAGCCAAAATGACCTGTAAATAGCCTAACTTCCCTAATTTTTAACCCATTCATGCTAACTCCGAATGACTCAAAACCACTTCCACTGTGTACATATCACTAACAAGAATAAAGGAAAAATAAAAAAAATAACTAACCCAAATAAGCGGACCAAAAACCCAAACCCTAATTTCAGGATTTTCAGACTAAAAGCCACATATCTTCCCCATCCAGTGTCCGATTTAATCCTACTCACTTTTGAACTAATGTACATTCAATTACCTTCAAAACAAGACCAAGTTCAAGTGAATCGGAGCTCATATGTGAAAGTTGGGTTTTGGGCCTCTTTTGTACATTGTATATTTTAGCTGTTTTTGACCTAATATTTTATGTACATATTTTGTTGATTAATAAAAATCCAAAAAATAGATTAATGTGTCTTTATTTATCTTTGATTTTACCGTAATTTTTCCGGATTTTTATCTTATTTAAAAATGACAAAAAATTATAAAACCCAAAAATCAAGGTATTCTATGTACATAGGATACCCCAAAAATTCACTTTTTACATTTGATCGATTTTGGTTTTGATGCCTTCATGAAAGTTGTAGATCTCATCGAGACGAGCAATTTTCGTGAAGAAACTTTTTTGATCTGAGGTCATTTACTATTTTTTATCGAATTTACAAAATCTTTTATTCTCAAATTTTCTGGTGCTGACACGTGGCAGCACCTGGTGCCGCCACGTGTCAGCCTTTTTTGGCGTATTTATACATTAGTTTTTATAAAAAAAAAATAATAAATAATAAAGGGGATGCACGTGCGTCGCACGTGCCTCCAAGGCACGTGCTCCGCACGCGCGCCTCCCTTGCTTCTCCTCTCGCAGCCACGTGGCGCGACGGGCGCCATCCGATCAAACTCGATCGGATGGCGCCTGTGCGTCGTCCACCTCCCCCTTCCTCCTTTGGAACTCCGCCGCCCCGCGTTTCTCGCCGCAAATCGCGCGCCGCCCGCTCATCTCCGATCGCGGCCGCGTATCTCGCACCGCCTCCCTCTCCGATTCGCATCGTGGCAAATCCATCACGATCCCGCCGTCAGCCCACCTTCCTTCTCCAGCCGAAACCCCCCAACCCTATTTAAAACCCATCGCCGCCCTCACCTAAGGCATCCGCCGATTGCATCGCAAGGGTCACCGCGGCGGTGACAGCGCCCCATCGACTTCTTCGCGCGGCGAGATCCGAGGTCTTGGACCTCGTTGCAACCCACGACCGAGCTTCTCCTATGTCGTCTTGCCAAGCTCCGACTCCGTTCGTCGAGCCAACGCTACCTTCAACCTCGTTCACCACCAACGCCATCTCCAACTACGACCCATCACCACCTCCGTCTCCGCCTTGGCGTCAAGCCATCGCCAACGCTACACCAACCGGAACTCCTCGACGTCCCCTCTACGCCTCCGCGACTCCGCCATCGCCGTTCATCTTCGTCGAGCCACGATGCTACCGCCTACAACAGCAGCAGCCACCGGTCGCCGTCTTCCACCTCCGCCACCAGCGGCAAGCTGGACCGGAGTCCCTCACAGCCTTGGCCGGACCAAGGCGCCAACTCCGCCTCGCCAGACCGCCAGCGGCCGGGCACGTCGCCCGAGACCCCCCGCACGTGCGAGGCACGCGCGCGGGGGGACGTCAGCACCAAACGTCACCCACTTGGGTCACGTGCTTTGCACGTGACTTGGGTAAATTGCAGCTGCGCCCTCGGGAGATAGCTATATTGCACTTCAGTCCAGAGACTCAAGGAGCACGTGCACCGCACGTGCTCCCTTGAGAATTTTGCAGAAATCCCCCCAGAATTATCGGTAATTACAATTAGGCCCTTTCAGTGTATTTCTAGTTTTATTTAATTATTTACATATTGCATCTGTACCCCTGTGTTCCCCCTCAGTTTTGAACATCTTCTTTACATTATTTTATTAATCTAAAAATAGCATGATGTTTGTTAATTGACTCTCTACACTTTGACATATTGTGGGTATTTTTCTGATTGATGATTAATTAATAAATAATTGTTGTGTGGAAATTTACATATTTTGCCCATTTCTTGCTTGGAAATTCATAACTAATTAATCATTGCTCTAAAAATCCTCAAAAAAATCGCATATTGTAGAGTTAATTGTTCTTAACATCATGCCCAAAAAGAATTGAATTTGCATGCGTAGTTTGCTCTATAAAAATCATTTTGCATCTTTTAGTATTTAATTTTTAATAGGTATTAAACCCCACATTTTCGAGATTTAGGATTTTTCTGAAATCCATCACCTAGTGATAGATCTTAGATAATTTTATTTCTTGAAAATAAATAGGTTTAATATTTATTATAATTAAATATTGAAAATTATTCTGTTTGCATTTAAAAATCCATAAAAAATTCATATTGCATCCAAAAATTCCAAAAAAATTACAGTGTGCTTATTTCATCATATTTTACATCTCGGCCAAGTTTCATATTTTTCGAACATCGTTTGATCGAAATTTACATTTTAGTCCCTAAAATAAGGCCGAATATGCATTTTGCATCCTTTATTGCATTGAAAATTCCAAAAAAAAAAGACCGCCTCGAAAACCGAACACGAACTTTGATAGACTTAATTCTAGGTTGTTCCTTTGCCTCCTTGTGATCGACCTTGGGACTTGCCCAAGTAAAATAAACATAAAACCACGAGATTAAAAATTGAATAACTTATTTATGGTATTTTCTTGACCGTTTCCGATTGCCGTCTACAACGCACGACACGATAAGAACTACTTCTTAACTTGGCATTTTTGGACTCGTCAGATGGCGTCGTTGCCGGGGAGGCAAACAGCTTAGATTTTTGTCTAAAAATTTTTTCATTCGGTTTTCCGCATTCGAGTAGTCTGACCCCCGAATTTTTCATTGTAAATTTCATTTTCCTGCAATTTATTTTCAGCCTTTATTTTTCATATATTTTTGAGTCACTCTCTTACATTTTCTCTCTTATTTTTTTTGCGAGATACCTTGTACGTGGAGCAGTTTTCAATAACCGACGCAACTTCATCGACTCTTGCAAAAACCGCAATTAATTTAAGATCGAGTCGAGTCGTGAGAGAGCGTAGAGTCTAGGTTTTTAATTCTTGCAATTTTTTAAAATTTTTGTAATTTTACAGCGGTGTCCGTTTGGACTCTCGCGTGTGTAGAAAGACCTCTGACTTTATTCTGTGGTGTGTCGTGGCCTGTTTCACTCTCCGGAGAGGGTGGGGCCCGACTTGAGTGGCGATTAGGATAGACCTGCACATACGGCTCTCAGAGCATTTATATTTTTGCTTGTGCTCGTAGGATCTTAAGCCACACTTCACTTAATTGAGACGCACATAGATCGTTCAACTTAGCCAAATTTAAATCAATTCTTCCCGCTAATAGAACTTTCTGCTTAGGTGCGGTTTTTCCATCGGTTTGCACATCATATAGAATAATTTTTAAATTCTGTCTAGCATCCCACATGGAGATTGCGAGGATTCACTGTAAGTCTTCTAACTGAGCATTCATCATAGTTTTCCGCGTGCATCGGCTTTTCCCGAATTCCTCTCTCTTGTTTTATAACATAACTTTAAAGGAAATTAGGACTGGACGGTAGACGTGTATTTGTGCTCATCTAATTTTTCAGTGATAACCTCATTAAAATCGGGACTGCTAAATATATCTGATCTCAAATAACCCATAAAATCAAGAATTTTTGCGGGAGAGCAACCCCGACCTTGGATGTTTTTATTTTTCTGAGTGAGCGAGAGACGACACTTAAGGCTAGAGCCCAGATCCGAAATTTCAGCTCGCTAATGTTCTGCCAAGATTGATTTATCACCAACTAAAATTGAAAAGATAATAGCCGAACTCTTACGGCTTCATTGTGTGAGTTGGTGAATCCAGGGTTTGATTTGTGTTTGTATTGGTGTGCGTGAACCGATATCGAAGATCAATAGCCGCACTTTTGATAAATTTTCTGTCCCATACAATCATCTCTCTCATCTCTTGATTTTAATCTCATCATGGAAATTTTTCCAAATTTCAGATCCAACCCATCATTTCGCTCAACTCCTTCAAAAATGATCGAACATCACTATGAAAACAAATCTGTCTCAGTTTGGCCCAAATCAATTGCATCCTCTTCTTTCAATAATCCTCCAACATTTGTGGGAAACTTTCAACCGCAAATGAATTCGGCCACCTCATTGAATCCTTACTCAAAACATCCAACCAGAAATGACCACATACCATCTTGGACTGAATCACCTCATTCTCAATCTCTCGCCAATGAAACCTTTCAAGATCGAAATCCCTTTAAATCCCATGACTGGCAGAGAAACCAAACCCAGATGGAAGGACATGCACTTAATGATCATCAGCGTTGGATTGACCACGACAGACCCCTCGTCAGACATGAAACCCATACAGAGGATTGGACGGACCTCCTAGACACATATAAACCCTGTATGTTGACTCCACAATATCAAGATCTGACTAATCATGATCAAAGGACTGAACTATACTCAGATCAAATACACATGCATGTACCATATGAGCAGCCTCCTTCCATAATTTTGGAGGAGAAATTTTTAAGAAATGATCGTATAATGGATATTCCAAGAAATTCTCCTCTCCGTACGTACAGAAAAATGGAAGACGGAATCATTGAACAAAATCCGAGTGCTCCCATGATTGATCATGAGCAAAATTGTGAGGATAATGTTTCGAGGATAAAAACAAGATTTGAATTGATGGAGGATAGATTTCAAAAATTTGCCGACCGAGTAATCTCATTCTATGGTGGATCGGGTGTAAAACTAAATGAGGAAATAATTGGATCCCATGATAAAAATTTTGAGGATATTCAAAGACCTAGGGATGATTCTAACATCAACACTTCTGCTCATTATTCCCCTAGGAATGATTATGCCACTGATCCATACCCTGAACACCAAAGCCCCTTCTCATCTATGGATGACACCACATCACCACACCACACAGAAAATACCAAAAAAATTGGAATATTCAAAAACACCAAAAAATCGAAAATCCAAAAAATCTCATAAAAAATTAAATCTGAAGAAGATCTGAGGAATTTGGACCCGGCTTTCCAGGAAGCACTGGAAAAATACTTGATTTTTTAACTTCCCTATATTAAGGCCATTGAACACTTCCCTGACCTTAAGGAATTTTTAATGGACAAATTAATGGTCAAAAAGCCAGGAAGGATTAGAACAAAAACTGAAAGACATATCTTGTCAATGGTCTCCTCCTTGGTGTTGAGGAGAAAAACCAAGAGCCGCATAGTGAAGCGGTTGCCCAGATTTGACTGCAGAATCAAAGACACAATTTTCACCCATGCTTGTATTGATGACGATTCACCGATCAATATCCTCCCGACCTCTGTATTTCACGAACTCAAACTCGGACCAATTCGGAAGATACGAGAGATTGTTCAATTGGCAGACCGATCGATAAAGCGGCCGAGAGGAATCATTTCTGTCATCATGGTATTCCAAGGTGCTCCACTCAAGGTAGAATTCATGATCATTTGATATTGAGCATCAAGGAGAATTCACCCAGTCTCCAATCATTCTCGGAAAACCATTCTTGGCATTGGCCAAGGCGAGTATCGATTGCGAAACTCGGGAAATAAATTTTACGGCATTAGAATCACTACGATCTGATACAGTCTTTGAGGAACCACGATTTTCTGAGGTAACCCACGAAGTCCCCAACAACCGCAACCATGAAACGGTAGAAGAGACCTACCCCGCTGCTACACCTGAGATTGCGTTTGTTAATGAGACTATTGGTTTAGAGACTCTCCCCGATATCTCAATTCCCGCAGATTTCAAAATAGACAAATCCTTCTACTACGATCCTGAGACATTTGCATGGTCGCACCCTGGAGCAACCTACTCTGATTATCTTGACCAAATCCTCCCAAATCGAGAGTGCACCAACATTCAGGAAACAAAGAACGAACACGTAGCCCGAACACTAACCAAGGAGAAGAATTTTAATGGCTATTCATCCGGGTACTCAAGTGAACCGACATCTTCACGAAACAAGAAAAAGAAAGTCACCTTTGATCTTTTGGAAGAGGAATCGGTTGACGATCCCTCATCAGGTCCGGAAAAGGTAGTCTACATGAGTGAAGTCTGTTCGGCAGCTCTAAAGCCATATCTTCGCAAGGATCCAAAATTCAATTCTCATTGGACAACTCTCGTTCCTAATTTTTACTCATCCAAAGCTGATGCTCCTACCTTCCAAAAGTACACTGGAATTATTTCTTATGAGCTGACTGAGACCGGAGCATCTGAATATTCATCTGAGGACAAATCGATTGATCTTAAAAAGGAACGAATCTTGAGGAAACAATTGAAGGAACAAAAAGACGTGAATATCTGGAGTATCTCCACTTTCAAATACTATTCTTCTGAGGATAACTCTGATGATGGCTACCTTTCATCAGACTCAAATATTTCATCTACTATCCATCATAATATTTCTGAGGATGACACTGATAATGGTGGGGAATCATATGCTTCATCTCCGTCTCATCATTACAATCTCCCACCACATGCTCACAAAAAGATCAGCCGTAAACCGCCTTAATCATCGGCTACCCACCCTCCCTCCCGACCACATCGGTCTTCTTGTACAACTTCTTCTCTACTTAGGCCAAGGCCTAAGTATAGGGGGGGACCGATGTCATTTGTATATACCATTCCCTCATCACATCCGATCTCTCGCCCACTCCATATCCATCCTTCTTCTATACTTAGGCTGACCAAAGCCTAAGTATAGTGGGAACCGCCACCCATCTGTTTATACTCTCCTCATTTACATATCCCGTCCGCCCTTTTTGCGCTCTTCTTCTATACTTAGACTATTCACAGTCTAAGTATAGGGGGGCGAACCATTGAATGATTTTTCTCTCTTACGCTTAGCCCGAGCTATGTCTTCATTACGCTTCTTGTGCTCTGAGGACACAACATTCGCTAAGTATAGGGGGGTCTGTATATATACTGTATATATATTTTAGCCATACCTCGTACTTTCGCGTAAGTCTATATGTATTTACGGGGTGGGTTTTTCTTAAAAAAGGTTTTGCTTCTAACACTGACTTTGCCAAAACTTTTGAAAAAAAATGGCTTCTTATTCATTTTTGTTAAAAAAATTGTGTTTGCATTCCACACACCTGCACTTCATCTAGCATTACATTCATCTATGAAAAGTCATTGGGTTCTGAACCAAGTTGTGAGCCGAAACCGAGAGTGGTCTGAACTTAACCTTAATCAACCTAATTTTCAGAGGAACTTCACCGAGAAATAGGATTTTGGAATCTTCAGGTCATTGACTTAATTCTTTGAGTTCCACATAACAATGCACAGAGTTTGACTCTTAGTGTCTAACCTGGTCTCTTCATTCTGGGTACAACTCTGGAATAAGGAATTAATTTGTACTCTTGCACTATGCACTTAGCTCAACTCAAACATATGTTGGAAGACTGTGTGAGCTTCTTTTCTGGTAGCGTGGAAATCTAAAGATCGGAGTACGGGTTGAAATAAAGCTTCGGAAAAGGGATGGACAGCTGGGCACAATTTTCTAAGACCCCAAAAACTGTACGGAAACAAAAGATGCTATATCCGTAGGGGCAAAACAAGATCCAAGCAGAACCACCAAAAATTCCAAATACAAAGAAGCATTCTACCAAATAAAAATCTGACCAAAAAGGTCCAAGCTTCAAGAAACCTGCAGATCTTGGTGAAGACTCGACTACACTGGCCATCTTCACAAGGAGAGGTGCCTACACTGGCCACCCTCCAATTCTTTTCTCATTTTTCTATCTTCTCCCCCTAATTCGATTGTGAACACAGCGCGACAGACCTTAGAAGGAAATACCTGACTCCCCGAGGACGAGTTACTGGAGAGGACGTTCATGCGGTAGTCCGGCATTCCGGATGGGAAGAGTTAAAACCTTTCACACACATGAGTCGGTTATTCAATGTTCATAGGGTATACTTTGGGAAGATGATTGATCTAAGATGACTTCTGAGCCGAAACTGTAGCAATGATGTGTAGAACTTGAGGGCTGTTGATTTTAAAATTCTAAGTCTCACAGAAGTTCTGACACACAAATAATCCAAAGGTTGAGTTTAGGTTCACTTTCACCTTCAGCTCATGGTCTTGGTATGGAACCCAATCTCATTTCACCTCATGGCATTTCTTTTTGATGCTCAGGGACGAGCATGCTTTGAGTATAGGGGGATGATGAATCTCGTATTCATCACTCTAAATCTCATTTATTAAGCTCAAATCCCTAAAAATCAACAACATTTTATCATCTTTTCTGCATAATTAGCATTCATGCATTATTTCATAAGAATTGCATTTTAGCACAAAAATCTGCATAAAATAAGAAGCCAAAAATCCAAGCCAAAATGACCTGTAAATAGCCTAACTTCCCTAATTTTTAACCCATTCATGCTAACTCCGAGTGACTCAAAACCACTTCCACTGTGTACATATCACTAACAAGAATAAAGGAAAAATAAACAAAAAAATAACTAACCCAAATAAGCGGACCAAAAACCCAAACCCTAATTTCAGGATTTTCAGACTAAAAGCCACATATCTTCCCCATCCAGTGTCCGATTTAATCCTACTCACTTTTGAACTAATGTGCATTCAATTACCTTCAAAACAGACCAAGTTCAAGTGAATCGGAGCTCATATGTGAAAGTTGGGTTTTGGGCATCTTTTGTACATTGTATATTTTAGCTGTTTTTGACCTAATATTTTATGTACATATTTTGTTGATTAATAAAAATCCAAAGAAATAAATTAATGTGTCTTTATTTATCTTTGATTTTACCGTAATTTTTCCGGATTTTTATCTTATTTATAAATGACAAAAAAATTATAAAACCCAAAAATCAAGGTATTCTATGTACATAGGATACCCCAAAAATTCACTTTTTACATTTGATCGATTTTGGTTTTGATGCCTTCATGAAAGTTGTAGATCTCATCGAGACGAGCAATTTTTGTGAAGGAACTTTTTTGATCCGAGGTCATTTACTATTTTTTATTGAATTTACAAAATCTTTTATTCTCGAATTTTCTGGTGCTGACACGTGGCAGCACCTGGTGCCGCCATGTGTCAGCCTTTTTTGGCGTATTTATACATTAGTTTTTATAAAAAAATAAATAATAAATAATAAAGGGGACGCATGTGTGTCGCACGTGCCTCCAAGGCACGTGCTCCGCACGCGCGCCTCCCTTGCTTCTCCTCTCGCAGCCACGTGGCGCGACGGGCGCCATCCGATCAAACTCGATCGGACGGCGCCTGTGCGTCGTCCACCTCCCCCTTCCTCCTTTGGAACTCTGCCGCCCCGCGTTTCTCGCCGCAAATCGCACGCCGCCCGCTCATCTCCGATCGCGGCCGCGTATCTCGCACCGCCTCCCTCTCCGATTCGCATCGTGGAAAATCCATCACGATCCCGCCGTCAGCCCACCTTCCTTCTCCAGCCGAAACCCCCCAACCCTATTTAAAACCCATCGCCGCCCTCACCCAAGGCATCCGCCGATTGCATCGCAAGGGTCACCGCGGCGGTGACAGCGCCCCATCGACTTCTTCGCGCGGCGAGATCCCAGGTCTTGGACCTCGTTGCAACCCACGGCCGAGCTTCTCCTCTGTCGTCTTGCCAAGCTCCGACTCCGTTCGTCGAGCCAACACTACCTTCAACCTCGTTCACCACCAACGCCATCTCCAACTACGACCCATCACCACCTCCGTCTCCGCCTTGGCGTCAAGCCATCGCCAACGCTACACCAACCGGAACTCCTCGACGTCCCCTCTACGCCTCCGCGACTCCGCCATCGCCGTTCATCTTCGTCGAGCCACGACGCTACCGCCTACAACAGCAGCAGCCACCGGTCGCCGTCTTCCACCTCCGCCACCAGCGGCAAGCTGGACCGGAGTCCCTCACAGCCTTGGCCGGACCAAGGCGCCAACTCCGCCTCGCCAGACCGCCAGCGGCCGGGCACATCGCCCGAGACCCCCCGCACGTGCGAGGCACGCGCGCGGGGGGACGTCAGCACCAAACGTCACCCACTTGGGTCACGTGCTTTGCATGTGACCTGGGTAAATTACAGTTGCGCCCTCGGGAGATAGCTATATTGCACTTCAGTCCAGAGACTCAAGGAGCACGTGCACCGCACGTGCTCCCTTGAGAATTTTGCAGAAATCCCCCCAGAATTATCGGTAATTACAATTAGGCCCTTTCAGTGTATTTCTAGTTTTATTTAATTATTTACATATTGCATCTGTACCCCTGTGTTCCCCCTCAGTTTTGAACATCTTCTTTACATTATTTTATTAATCTAAAAATAGCATGATGTTTGTTAATTGACTCTCTACACTTTGACATATTGTGGGTATTTTTCTGATTGATGATTAATTAATAAATAATTGTTGTGTGGAAATTTACATATTTTGCCCATTTCTTGCTTGGAAATTCATAACTAATTAATCATTGCTCTAAAAATCTTCAAAAAAATCATATATTGTAGAGTTAATTGTTCTTAACATCATGCCCAAAAAGAATTGAATTTGCATGCGTAGTTTGCTCTATAAAAATCATTTTGCATCTTTTAGTATTTAATTTTTAATAGGTATTAAACCCCACATTTTCGAGGTTTAGGATTTTTCTGAAATCCATCACCTAGTGATAGATCTTAGATAATTTTATTTCTTGAAAATAAATAGGTTTAATATTTATTATAATTAAATATTGAAAATCATTCTGTTTGCATTTAAAAATCCATAAAAAATTCATATTGCATCCAAAAATTCCAAAAAAATTACAGTGTGCTTATTTCATCATATTTTACATCTCGGCCAAGTTTCATATTTTTCGAACATCGTTTGATCGAAATTTACATTTTAGTCCCTAAAATAAGGCCGAATATGCATTTTGCATCCTTTATTGCATTGAAAATTCCAAAAAAAAAAAAGACCGTCTCGAAAACCGAACACGAACTTTGATAGACTTAATTCTAGGTTGCTCCTTTGCCTCCTTGTGATCGACCTTGGGACTTGCCCAAGTAAAATAAACATAAAACCACGAGATTAAAAATTGAATAACTTATTTGTGGTATTTTCTTGACCGTTTCCGATTGCCGTCTACAATGCACGACACGATAAGAACTACTTCTTAACTTGGCATTTTTGGACTCGTCAATAGGTTGTTGATCTAATCAAGGTATAGACACTGATGTGCTGGTTTGCATATAAGGGCATATGAGTAATATGATCTCTCAAAGGAATCATACATGTTCGTTACTAAATCAGAAGACATGAGCTCACTCATGAGATATTGGGATCAAATTCAGTGCATTGTTTCTCGCTTTGGAAGCTTGACTGAATTTGTAGGTTTGATATATGCTTTTAGAAAATATATGATCAATACCTAGGTATGATATATGCTTTTGGAAAGTATATGATCGATACTAACTCCCAATGATGAAATGAGAAACTTAATGATAAAATCCTGAAAAAGACAGTCTAAATAGATCTAAAACTTCGGGTTCATTCTAGGTCTTCCAGTATGCAGGATATATGGTTATTAGGAATACTCGAGGGTGATGTGATCATAAACGATTGTATAACCATGACGGTTCATTTCCGAAGGAGTGATGAAACATGTATGGATTTTATTGACTCCTCTAACTAGAGAAGTAATCTAGTCTTGGTCCAAATGTTGGACAATGATCTGAATGTGATTCATGTGCAATGAGAAGATTAGATTTACGGCTTTGCTTTAATCAAACACCTATGGGAGATCCTCGCAATCTGAATTTGAGATGTGATCTCAATATCCAAGTCACTATACGTGGAATGTACAATCGTCCTGTCCTTATCTCCAAGTATCCGCAGAGAAAGCGCATTATTCTTGAAAGAGTTCAAGAATAATTCCATTTTTGAATTATGTATCTAGGCAATGAGATATTGATAATTAAATGTGATTTAATTACCATGGATAATATGAATTTGATTCATATTATTTGGCCATATAAGGAGAGTTATCTATGATAATTAAATTTGATTTAATTATCAAAAGACGTGAACAATGTGAATGCGATTCATGTTATTTGGGCACATGAGAAGAGTCATCTCAGATAATTAAATGTGATTTAATTATCAAAGATATGACTAATGTAGATATCAGGGATATTATAAATATGATTTATAATATATTGGAGAGATTTAATTGTAAATAGAATTATAGATTATGTTGTTGTGAATGTGATTCACAATAAACAATTAATTGTAAATCTATTTTACATATTATGTTGGATATAAGAATATGATTCATATTTATCAATATCATGATTGATATTTTCAAAAATTTAATTTGAATTATTTTTGTGAGATAAATGCAAAAATATTGCTGCATTTAAATATATATATATGTGTGTGTGTGTGTGTATATAATAAATATATATTACGGAAGACAAAACACCAAGGGTCTGTTTGGTTGCTGGGTTGGACTGGGTTGGGCTGGGTTGGGTTGGGGTGGGTGAATAGTAATCTGTGAGGAGAAAATACCCTTGTGAATAGTAACCAGGGTTGTGCCAACCCAGTCCAACCCAGCAACCAAACATGCCCCAAAGGTAGTCGTCCACCTTTACCCATTCCATGGGGGGGGACGATCACCCTCCTTTTAGGGTGGTGGCTGCCTCCCTTATTATCTATTTATTATAATTGAAATTAAAATGAATTAATGTGTATCTTGATAAAGGGATATAATTAATTTATTTAATTAAATTTTTTGTTGCAAATTTTTAGCAACAAATCATGGCCATTGATTAATAACCTCTTAATCGAAATCATTGGATCAAGAGGGCACATGGATTGAGATCCATATACATCCAACTAGTATTATAGAAGGAAGGGAAACCCTTGCCTTTTAGACTACACACAATAATTCCAAGAGGAATCAAAATTATCTCCATCTCTCTCTATACGCCAACTCTCTCTATTATTGTGGTCGTCCACCATGATGCCTTAGAGAGAGTCGTCATCGACGCCATGCCGTTGTGTTGCCGCTTTGACCGCTCGTGGATCTCTGTCTCCTTCGGTGTGCCTCGCTCGTGAAGAAGACATCAGATCTCGTAAGACGAGATCAGGAGATTCGTTGCTTGGATCATCAACATGGATTGCAAGGAGCACATGTTTCATCAACGCACTCGCAAGCGTCTCTTCCTTCGAATCGAACTTGAGACAGGAGGTCTCTTCGTTTTGAGACTCGATCGCAACCATGCTTCAAGAGGTAACCATAATACCTAATTATGATTTAGATGAAAGGATCCGAGAAGTGTTCTTAGATCATGTGGTTTCATCGTTTTAAATCTAAGAATTTAAATTTTTAAATTCGTAGATCTGAATCGTTTTAAATCTGAGAATTTAAATTTTTAAATTCGTAGATCCGAGAACTTTTTTGTAATTTACCCTTAAATTTATTCTCATAAGGGATCCAAAAGCAAATAACCCACCCCAATAAAAAAGTCACAGCAGTGACCTAAAATTGGAACAGTGCTTGGATTTCAACCCATCTCCATCGTTCGACCCGGTTCCTTTGGTGAGAGAGGAAGGAGAAGGAGAAGAAGGATGAGGCAATTCGATCCATGGCCGGTGTTCTTCAGGAGGGAGTGGAACAGGAACTGGCCCTTCCTCGTCGGCTTCGCCGTCACCGGCGTCATCATCACCAAGTTCTCCCTGTCCCTCACAGGTCTCGATCCCCTCCTTCTTCCCATCGTCGGATCCGCCCCCCTTTCCCTAACTCTGTTCTTTGATTTCCCTTTTTTCGACAGAGGAGGACGCGAAGAATTCCCCCTTCGTGCAGAAGCACAAGAGGTTTCGTCTCTCTCTAGATCTGCCCTAAATTTTTCATCGATGTGTTCTAGACATATGCTGTTTCACTAATTATGTTGATCGCATATGAAATGAGTATGTCAACGAGCCTTAAATGGCCTTGTTTTCCATGTTTTTGCATCAAAGCGTAGATTTTCTTACCTTTTCATTTGGGTTGCGAATGTTGTTAAAGTCGTGCTTATTGCATATGCGCAAACTCGTGCATACGGCAGTGCGTAGACTGATTAGGCATACTTGCACATGCACCTGCTAGTCGCAAGCATGCACAAGGGCACAATTTAGTTGGTGATAGATTAAAGTCCTCTTGAATATATTTTTTCTATTTACGATTAATGGCCAGAAACAGATCGGTATTTTTGGACTCCATCTCATCTAAATATTGATTATTTATAAAAATTCCAATAAAATACATATAAGTTAGATTATATTAAGTTGATATTTTGTTGATTACCTAAATTCTTGTATTTTATATCTAGCATTCTGAATTCCTTCTTTTCAAGGATGATGTTAATGAGGATGATGTTGTTTCAAGCATCACTGACCTAAAGTATCATATTGTAGAGGTTCAAGTCGAATTGATACAATGGTTGGATTGAATGGAAAAGAGATTATGTGATCTTAAAAGAACAGTGAAGGTTTAGAATGTTTTAATTGTTGTAATGACGGTTGCAAATTTGAAATAGCAATGCAACAAAGCATTTATTTCCATCGTTTATGTAACAAATAGCCTAAAAAGGAAGCTTTCTACGCCCCACTAAATGGAAGAGGTGGATCAGATCTATGATCTACTCAATTTCTTTTCTCTTATACTGATCTTATGCTCCTATGATCAGATGAAAAGGTGAGGATCAATGCTAATGTTCTTTCGAGATCCTGTATGGATATAGGCATGTGATAAGACGAATACTGGTGTAGCTGATAATAATCTCTTAACACAGATAGTGATTAATATACCATCCAAGGATCAGATGCTTGGGTTGGTAATTTAACTAATCTGCAAAAATGGTTAATTGTAAAAAGTGAATATACCATCCAAGGATCATGTTGGATCTTAATAAAAAATGGTAAAGCCTTCTCCTACTACAAGTAGGGTCGGCTACATGGATTCTTGCTCAAATCCGTGTTGAAAGATTCGACTATTTTTTTATGTTGGTTGTCGACTACCTAACGCAACCCCAGAAGGGGGAATTTGAACCCTGGTCTTTTGAGTGGTAGGCACATTGCACCACCACCAGACCATTTAAGTGGGTACATGTTTGGATCTTAATCTCAATAAAAAATACTTAGAAGATTTCCCAAATTTCAGATGGATAGATCTTCGGACATGTTCATTTTTTATTATGTATTATGATGGTCATGACTTTTGTGGCAAATCCTCATAAAAGGGAATGTGACAATGTGAGTTGCATCATGATATTTGTGGCAAATCCTCATAAAAGGGAAGGGGACAATCTGGGCTGCAAATCATGGGATACAGATGCTATGGTTCCAACAACCCACTCAAAAAACTACCATGATTTCGGTCATCACCTCTGGTTATTAGGCATGGTAGCTACAATGTGTATACTATGGCAATCATCACGAAGAAAGGTTAAAGTATGAAGGCAAGTTTTACTTACAGATGGAGCATTTGTCTCGCTGCACATTCTTAGGGATGCGGATTGGGAACTATGGTTGTGGATACACAGATCTGCTCAGCTGAAAGGCGCCCTTCCCTTTTCAACTTAAGGTCATAGACTCATAGAGTTGGTATCCATAGCAACATTAACAAAAATTACATTCTGTGTTTATTACAATCCAAGATACATTCTTTCTCAAGCATTGAGATTGAATTCCTCCATGAATGCATAAAGAAACTATTCATTTACTCTTGTTTGGTCCATTCTTTCTCAAGCATTGTGATTGAATGCATAAAAGAGACTATTTAATTACTATTGTTTGTAGCAGCTACTCGTTTATCAATATATTGCTCCTCTTGACAAAAGTTGTTTCATGTATCCTTATGAAAATTTTAATATCATTGTCCAACTGATTGAGACTCATTGTAACAAATCTTTGCCAAGTTGATTGATAAATACTGGAAATGACCCAAGGATCCATACACGCAAGAGCTCACTATACAATAAAGTTGCATACTTTAATGACCAAAGGATCCAATTAAGATGTTGGATAAACTCCATTATTTACTCTTAAAATACTATGAACTCTCTTATAAGGTTTCTATCTTACAAGGAAAATCTTTGTACTTGACCTATTAAGACCAAAGCCCATCCCTTTTTAACTATAAGATCTTTCTGCTTCTGAGGGGGAAAATGAATAACTTAGAATAGTTCATTAAGTTTGTGTGCGAAATGAAATTGCAGTTGATGATGTCCCCTTTTAGCCCTGCATAAAAAGTGTGTATCTTCATTGACGAATAGCCTTCATTGATCGGGAATAGTAGAACAAGGATTGGGACACTGAAGTTCGAGAATGAGGAGAAAAGTTGGTGCGAGTATCAAGTTTAGAAATGATGGAGGAGGCTGGGTTCCTTTATGTCAAGGCATGTTGAGATGTCAGAATGGATTGAACAACCCTCTCGGAAGGCACGACCCATCATGACGTGCAGTGGACTCGCTTGATCGTAGTCATGGTTGAGCATTTTAAGGAGAGGAAAATCAAGTCATTGTCCACTTCCAGAAGGAGGCTAGCAAACAAGAGACTACAATATACTTTTATATATGTAGTTTTTTACAAACGACTAGGTTCAATCATCATTAAAAGTAAGCCATAAAATGTTTGCAACATCAACGGAAGAGGGGTTTTGCCCCACAAACACCTTGAGGCAAGGGGGAGATCGGCGACCTAGGGTTTGCAGAGAGAAATAGGTAGTCAGGGAGAAGGCCATTGGTTAAAGGATTTCAACAAGGGCAGAATTGGAGAGCAACAAAGGTCATCAAGGGTAGAGTTGTAAATTTTTGATGGAAAATAAATGAAAAATCGGTGGACTTATTCGATGCAAACTTAAACAACTTACTTATGCACGCTTGTACTTTGCATGGGTAAAACTCATGATTCACACATACACAAAAAATTCTAAATGAAGTCCATTTAGGAGCATATTAACATTATACACAATTGACGTAATAGATTTGTCAAAAATAGAATGTTAAAATGTTGATAAGTTTCTACGATTATTCATTTCTCAAACAAAAGTATCCATGTCCATATTTGGATTTGGAAAAAAAATAAAATGTATATCCGTATCTGGAAAGGAAAAAAAGAACGTAAAAAGTGGTGGGGAAGTTCGATGCCCATCAAGCCATTAATTTTGCCCACAAATCCCCCTTTTACCCTTTCCAATTTTATTTACTGCTCGTCCCGACCGGCGTTCCATCTACTGCTCGTCCTCGACCGTCATCCCCGATTGTCGTTCCATCACCTTCCCCTCCGTTGATGCCACGTTCCTATCGAAACCCTAGCTATCGCTCCTTCCCCTTTCGACACTCGCTGCCTCCTCTACCAACCCCATTCTCCTCCTCCGAGCTCTCCTCTCCAAGCCCCTCCCCTCCTCGTTGTCGACGGCGGCTGCAAAAACAAAGGTCGGATCGAGTCCCCGCTTGTGATCCCTTGATAATCGCATTTCTATCATTTCTTAGAGGATGTTCGAGCCCTATCCAATGGCCTATTGGTGGCGTAGATGTGGAGCTGAGAGGCGGGTCATGTGAGTAACAAAAGCCTCCCCCACCTTGCCTACAAGCCTCACTGCATGGATCCCCGCCTGGCTCCGGGAGATCATCCATCTTCCTTTCATCCCTCCATTTGTGCAACCATGTATTCCCACTAGGGCTCCCGCATTTGTCGCACTCCTATAGCAGATCTTGGCTATGGATGGCCATTGTGAATTTGGGTTTGCATGCTTCTCCCACCACCGCCTCCCCTCCATGTTGCCACCCCTCTCATATCTCCTTTCCCCTCCCTCCTCCCGTCTACATTAATGATGACATACTTAGAGTACCGCATTTGTATTGCTGAAACCATCTCTATTCCATGGTGTAACTAGAGCTTCGAATTTACAAATATTTAGATCTGTTACACCTTCGAATTTACAAATATTTAGATCGACAGAAACTCGCAGTTAATTGTTTAACCTTTTTTTGGATGAAAGCCATGATTCTATAGGTGTTGTACATTTAAAAAATGTTTCTATCCTCCACAGTTCTTTATAAGCGGACAAGAATCTTAACTTGCATATTATTGGTCCTGCCACAAAATATAATGACATGAAACCGAACCGAGTATGAGATTGTGTTGATCACATTTAGATAATTTTGTACTCTTTATATAATGTGCGATCGATTGCCAACATTGTAAACAAAATATGTGATCTTTGTGTAGATCTCATTTAAAACCGGCATCTTGATCATTGCTTGATGGCAAGTTTGTTGATTACATTCCATTATAAGCACCTCAGTTACACAGAATAGTTTTTTTTCATTTAGTGGAACTGTGCCTACAGATTCTTTGATCAATTTATGGTCCAGGGTCATAAAAAATGCTGATATGTGGATTTTAAAGAATTAAACTGAGTTTGCACCATCAAATAAACTCATGCACACGACTGTTGGTAACTTGGTAGACTGTTTAGGAACACTTGCACATGCACCCACTATTGGCAAGCATGCACAAGGGCACAATTTAGTTGGCGATAGATTAAAGTCCTCTTGAATATATTTTGTCTGTTTACTATTAATGGCCGGAAACAGATGAGTATTTTTGGACTCCATCTCATCTAAATATCGATTATTTAGAAAAAAAAGGCATGTATGCATTCATGCCTTTCTTACACTCTGTTTTCGTTATCTGGATGCAATATATTAGTCATTGATCGTCTCGACACAATATTCATGGTGTTTGGAAAGAGAAAAGACTGGACCTCATAGGAATCATTACACATTCATGTTCATTTGAATTACTAGCTTTGTTCTAGCAAAAAAACCTCTGCTTAACCACTCAATTGCAACCACTTTATGGAGAGGGTTCTGCTTTGTTTTTTCAATCGACGATTTTCCCATTGGTAAGCTTCTAAAATTGTTATTGATTAAAAGAAACTCAAGTTCGGCATTGATTTAGTGAAGATGAACATGAACTCCCTTTTCAACACAGATATCAATCCTTTCGTATGTTGGAGTATGTGTCATGTGTAGGTGGGTAATGGGATTCCTCCAAGGTCCAATTATCACATCCTCTTATGTTTAGTCCCACATCTGCTAGTTGTGGGACTTGGAGAGTCAATGAGGACTATATACGAAGCCCCACATCACCTGTATCAGATGAGAGAAAGTTCAGTGAACATATCAACCCTTTGAAGCGTTCTTCTGTGGTTTCATCCCTCTCCTTACGGAGTAGGGTTCCATATAAAAATTCCAGTGTTCTTTATTGCTCTTATTATTTATCTCTGATATTACGCTTCCGCGTTCTCATTTTCTAACATGGTATCAGAGTGGGTTCAATTCTCGAGGATGTATTTTATATTTGTTATTTGTTCAAGATTCATGATTTGCTCAAAAGTTTTAGGGCTTCACGAAACCCTAATTTCGTGAAGATTAAAGGAGCAGGTCTGATTCTTCGATTCCTATTTGAATATTATTTCTGCATTCGTGTTTGAGATTCAAGATTCAATCCAGGGTGTTCTGAAACTCTAATGTTGCACGATTCTGTTTTTCAGCAAGAAAGAATTTGTGGGTTCAATCTGGGACCTAATTTTCAAGAGGCGGGATCCAGAGCATGCACAATCTCCTATGCACACATCTAGCCTTCACCTCCGATCTGCAACCACGGTTCTCCAGGAGCTTTTCACCAATTGCTGTTCTCTAGAAGTCATTTAATAGAGATTGCAAGCCTTACATGATTATGCTCTTGTTCTACTTCAGATCATCCAAGATCAGAAAGAAACTAGGGTTTCCGAACTGGAACCCTAATCTCAACGACAAATGGTTGTCACACATTACGGCTAGGGTTCCACACTTCCATTGTTGCACCACTCTATCGCGCCAACACCTTCCAGATTTGTGGTGGCGCCTCGAAGAAACTCCAACATGTGGCTTGGAAGAAACTAGGGCACCTCAAAGATGCCTCTCTGTGAGACGCACCTTAGATGTTGCCGTAAAGTCACACTCACCGTTGCAACAACAATGGCGCTACTCTCCCCAGATCGAGTAGCGCCACCACCCTCTCCCTAAAAGAAGAATAAGAGACGGCGATCCCAGGCGACATCAAGAAGCAAGGTGCTTTGCCAGCTCCGTGATCGAGAAGGAGAAGAGGAGGTGGAGCGACTCTCCTTTTCCAGGCAGCGACGATGCCGCTCATGTTCCAGGCGACGCCGATGGGGACTCCTGGCGGCGGCTCTCGATGAAGAATCCCCAATCAGGAGCGGCTCCTGCATGAGAAGGGTTCCCACTACGAGGAACCCTAAATAAGCAAGGGCCCAAGAGGGTCGAATGTTCAAAAAATCGAAAAGGGGAGGGGCCAGTCATAAAAGAAAAAAATGTCCCAGTTTTTTGTAAGCCCAATTGAGCTGAGTTGTATTTGGTCCCATTATTTGGGCCAAGAAGATCTTATTTTTTTAAAAAAAGAAAAAAAAGGTGTGTAGAAAAAAAATCATACGCAAAAGAAAAATGATTTAATTTTTTTGGAGAAGAAAAGTCGAAAAATGATTAACGGTTTTAAAAAAGGAGAATAACTGGAAAAAAGAGGAGAAACATCTAAAGAAAAAAATGATTTGTGCAAAAAAAGAAGAAATTTTTGATTGAAGTTTTTGTTTCCCCCATCTTCGTGTCTTCTCCCAACTTGGTCGATGTTTTTTATTCTGATCAGTATGGGAGAAAGGGAAGTATTGTATGGCCAGATTCTCCAGATTCATGGCCAACCAGATTTCAGACTCTACAGATGTTCAGATTCAGACGCGGCATTCAGATTGATTTCGAGTCTTTAGTTTGATGCGCTTATGTGATCATCGATTTTGTGGTCCCCATCTTTATTTTTGGTCTCAAAGATTTCATGTGATCCATAGGGACTCCAGAGTAGAGATCTCATTCTCCATGTCATTGTAGGCTAGGGTTTTCATGTGGTTTCATAGGGACTCCGGAGTAGAGATCCCATTCTTTGAGCCAGTATGAGAGATACTCAATTTTCCAATGAGGAGACTTTCAAACTCCATTCTCCAGCGACCGTGGACTCCGACGAGGATGTTTTCATGGCTTTTTCAGTTTGGCCCTTCAGGGATGGAGCAGTTGTCCATGTGATGCACAATCTTCTACATGTGGCAAGCCAGAGTACTCTAACGTGGAGACTCATTTCTGTTTCTGTGACTTAGACATATGTAGTACAGAGCACACGTTCTCCGACGAGGAGTCCCAGTTCGACTCGCACTCCAGCTCGTTTGTTCCTCGTCACTTGCACGACATGAGAAACAACATACTCAACAACAACCGACAGTTGTGTATGCATTGAGTTGATATTGTTTGTAGTGTCTTGTATTGTGGGTTTGAGTGATTTCTTTCTATGCGTCCAAGCTGAGCATTGCATGCTCTAACTTGAGGGGGAGTGTTGGAGTATGTGTCATATGTAGGTAGGTAATTGGATCCCTCCAGTCCAATTACCACACCCTCTTATGTTTAGTCACACATCTATTAATTGTGGGATTTGAAGAGTTAGTGGTGGCTATATAAGAAGCCATGCACCACCTGTATCAGATGAGAGAAAGTTCAGTGAACACATCAGCCCTTTGAGGTGTTCTCCCATGGTTTCATCCCGCTCCTCACGGAGTAAGGTTCTACGTAAAAATCCCGGTGTTTTTGTTCTTATTGTTCTGGTTTCCAAGGTCAAATTCTCAAGTTATAAATAGATCCAGCAATGCACAATTTGGATCTCCATTTGTTTGACATTAGATGTTTGAGAATCAAGTGGTCTAATTTGGATCTCCATTTGTTTGACATTAGATGTTTGAGAATTAAGTGGTCTGTGTGGTCTTTTTTTTTGACACAAGTAGGATTGTAATGATTGAATAAGAGTTTGGACAGGTCTGGCTGCAGGATTCTGCCAAACTAATGCCCTTCTTACATATTTGGCAAGCAAAAAGAAAAGGGAATGTGAGCTAATTATACATTACATTTATGAAGGAATTGATTTTAGGAGTTCTGAAGCAATTTCTCATGGCAAGTTTAGGGGTTAATTTGATGCAATCTACTAGAAGTTTGCAATCAGTGATAAGGTTAAAATAATAATTAAAGTGAGAAGGGGTGATTTCAAGACCATCTTCAATTGCAGATTATTTCGTCTCTAAAGCAAAGCTTTCAACAATTCAGAGGAGGCATGCAGGAAGTTGGTCCTGAATCAATGTGCTTGCACCGGAAGTAATTGTTTAATTGATCGACTAGATAACTTAGAGAGACAATGGCCAGAATGATGTTATATGCTAAAGTGTTTCTGCTGTTGTTTGATAGCAGTGAATACACGGAAGTATTAGCTATGACCTTGTAGTTGTAGAGAATGAGAGTTCTGGTGATTACGGATATCATTCCATGATTGAATTGGATTTGTTCTGTTCAGGAACGTGGTGCAGTTAGAAGATGAAATTGGTTGGTAAGGAGATTTGAGTAAGCAAATAGAGTTGGATGGGAGCTGGCAATGATATGCCAAGACACTTGAGGGCATAGATCGTTTGTTTTTTATGCAAATCCTCCAGGGATGTCTAGGCAGCAGTCAGCTTAGATATGGTGGTGACTGAGTGTGCCTCAGCTGTTTGGATTTTATTGACCAACCTCGAATAGGTTCGGAGCATGAAGATTTGAATTGCAATTGTTTTGTGGACCTTGCTGCGGGTCAGGAATTAGGTTATTTTCCTGGGGTGAGATGTTATATGTAGATAATGTTATAGAGTTTGCCAAAATCCTTCGAGATTCTTGGTCCTTATTATACTCACTTTAAACTTGTGAATGCAAAAGCTTTTAGGTGTGCGTCTTCACGACTTCACATCCTTTTTTCCTTCGAAAAAAAGTTGGACGTGGTAGTTATATTTATTGAATCAATATGCCCGTATTATATTGTGGTTGCATTCTTGTTTGTTTGCTTCCGTTTATGTGTTCCTTATATTCTTTAGACTGATGTCTCTAGCTACTACTAATTAGGATGTTGAATGGGCTCTGCATGGTATTGGGTTGGCAAAGGCCATCAAACAATAGATTTTTACTATGGGAGGTTAGCTTGATTTGAAGTGGAGTGGATAAGAGAAGAGTATGTTGTAGCCAAAGGCCAACAAATTGGAATAAGATGGAAATGACATTGGCTGGAGATTATCCTTTTTTTTTATTTGACAATATTTCAAACATGCCGTGTGATTGAAGCCCCAGAAAAAAAATCAATTAAGTGAAAAGATTCTTTTGTTTGTTCATGATATTAATTCCTTCATGCCTCCTGATAGCATGAAGATTTTTTTACGGGGGTGAAGAGGGGAAGTGGATGGAATGTCGGGGATAATGGGCACGTTAAGCCTGTATGGATTTTGTAGGATATCATATGGTGGCATTTGGGTCAAATTATTTATTTTTGGGAGGTATAGAGATTATGGACCAAATTGCTTTTAAAGACAAGTCCTTGAGCATATTTAATCTAATAGCTTGAAAGTTATGCGGCTCCAATTAACTTGAAAACCAAGGGGATGATTCTGCATTACCTTTGCACCTGGTGTGATATGAGGTTGATCTGGGTTTCCTTTAGGAAACAACAAACGCTGGAAGAGTGGGAGGGTGAGCTAGCCACCTGACAATTGCATGGAATAGATTACTCCTTTTTTCTTTTATAAAACTGATAAGCCCGATATTAGAAGATTCGTGCAACCCCTTTATTTCATAAACTTTGAAAAATTACAAAGTGCCCTTCACGGGTTACATGCACATTAAAGGGAAAATTATAACTTCTGATCTATGCTAGGATATAGCTTTTCGTATGTGTATTAGATCTTTACAGTCGTCATTCGGTAAAGATCGTCATTAGAATGCGTCTTCGATCTTCGTATAGGAGTAATAGTATACAGCAGCATTGCTGTTAATACTCTACAACATGTTCTTTCCCCATGTTTAACATCATTGTTGCTTTAGGTTTCAGCTTCAGGGTGTGCGTTAGTGATGCACCCTTTTCTAATTCTGCATAGCAATCCACTCCTTGAGAGTGGATGGTTCCCTTGAAGCACCTTGCATAACTCCTTATGACAATTGAATACAGCAGTATGATGTATAACAATCAACAAATCTCCACTCAGCAACATGTGGAAATTGAGTGCGATGACCACACCCCACTGGTTATGCATATATCAGAAAGATATTTTGACTTCCAACGATCTATGCCAAATCATTTAGGGTTATTTACACCCATAACCCTGAGTAATTTCATAATTACCCCAAGAACCCTCGATAAACATGAATTACGTCAAAGACCTTGAATAAGTACGCCGTTTTACACCCATAACCCTCCGTTAGTTTGATTCATTAACTCAACCAGATGACTAGGTTAATCTAACTAATCGACGTACCAACGACTGTGATTAATCAAGAGTACAAGGAAAAAAGAAAAAGAACCCCCCTCCCCCTTTGTGTTTCTCTCTGGGCTGCGACTACTCCCTCCCAACCCATCTCCCTCTTCTTCGGCACCGCCTCCGACCTCATCTGGCTCCCTGCTCCCCCTTCATTTGCATCCTCTGTGAGTCCAAGCCCACTTCCCCACCCGTCCCCCTTCTCCAACCTCTCCCTCCCCCTCCCCTGCGTCTACTCCTGCTCCTCCGTCCACTCCTCCCTCCCATCACCAGACCTCTGCTCTATCTTCATGTGCCCCATGGACGATATTGAGACCTCCTTGTGCTCCCCCTCCCTCGTCTCTTGCCTCGGCGACCCATCTTCCACTTCCGTCGCCGCCATCCCCGACCACCTCTCACCAGTACTACACCGCCACCTCCTCTCCTTCCTTGTTGTCCCACTCCTCCCTCCTCCCCCTCGCCTCCTCCATCTGCCGCCTCTCTCCCTGCGAGGAGAACCATCCTCCTCGGACTCGTCCTCATCAGGATATGGGTAGAATGTAGTGGACACCGGCAGGTACCTATCAGCAGCAACCACACATGTTAGGATTGGTTTAGTTTTCAACAAATGAGAGAGAAGATCGAAGAAGGAAACAACTGACATCCTCAAGATGAATAGGAGCAGGATTGCAGGGGAGACAAGGGAGAAGTCGACGGATCCCTCTTCCGCATGTCTTGTGTTCACGGACACGAACAAAGCCCTCACCATCTTCTCATTCGTGCGCAGACCGACCAATGCCTTGGATCCCCAATCCAACGAGCAGAACCTCACGTTGCGTCACTGTGAAGCCAACCACTGTGACAATCGGGAATCCCATGTACATACGGGTGAACAGACCGAAATACTTGGCAACACCCTTCTCGACGATGCCGTCAATCAGCACCTCAGTATTGGAAACTGTGATGCCTCGTGATCCTTTGGAGAGACCAAAGGAAGGTACGGAGGAATGCCAGGAAAAGAGTGTCGTGCCAGAGAGAATATGTGGGATGAGGAAGAGAGATGGATTCTTCTTAAATTCCATAATGCTCCCATTTTTGGGAACCAGGCCGATGTTTGCGAATGAGGAAACAATCGTGAAGATGGCAAAGGTTCCGGGGTCGAGACCTTTGGACCTCAGAACGTCCATTGCAGTAGCGGAGAAGCGGCGAAAGTAGAGTAAAACGAGCAAGGATCCCACCATGTTGAACACAAGGCGGCAACAAGAAACCACGCATCCCAAGTACTTGGATGCGCGCCGCAGCGAGGAGGGAAAGGAGGGGGGTTGCGGAGGCGATGGAGCCGGTGACAGGGGGGGGGTGGAGCTGGTAGCGCGGGGGAGGGGGTGTGGCGCTTGTAGAGGCGATGGAGCTGGCAGCGCGAGGGGGTGTGGGCGACGTGGGGATGCCGGGAGCTCGTGAGTTGGGAGCAGAGGCGCGGATGGAGCTCGTCGGCGGTGGGAGGGGGGCGCTGGACCTCACCAGCTGCAGGCGGAGGCGCGGGGCAGAGGTGAGAGAGCAGGCCAGCTTTCATGAGGGAGGGGAGTATGATTTGTTTGATATAAAGAATGTCATCATTTTTTAAATTTGATGTGTTTCAGAGGGCAAAATGGTCAACATATCACTTTTTCCGTCAAAGTTAACGGACGGTTAAGACGGAACTTGACACAGGGTTATGCCATGTAAAGGTTAAGCATTATTCAGGGTCATGGGCGTAATTCGTTATTATAGAGGGTTTCTGGGGTAATTACGGAAATACTCAGGGTTATGGGTGTAAATATCCCAATCATTTAACTAAAAGCCTCACGAATCTTCTAGTGTTGAAAGCATGTTTTAATCAGCTCAACTAATAGCAGAAGTAGCAGCTACCGGACCGAAAAACCAAAAATCACAATAAAACTTTAAGTAGAAATCCAAGCTATAAGAATCCTCTGATCCATGCCGAATCATTAGCTGGTTGTGCACACATCAACATCAAATTGATGTATATACTTCAGAAAACCCTTTCAGCATCCAATCGGACCCTCAAGAAAATTGCAATTTAATGAAGCATTAGATTCTCAGCGTGCATAAAATTTCCAAATAAAAAGCAGTAAGTAAAACCCTCGAGGAACTTTATCACATATAAAACGCTAGTTTTATGAAAAAAAAGTACTTAGCTGGTTATGCATACGTCAATTAGCAAAGAGATCTATGCCCTTTCCATATTCCTTGCCAAAGTTCCCTGGTTTAAGCCCTACTTCAGACGTTAGAAAGTTGACATAGTTTCCCAATTCAAAGGACAAGATAATTTTTTAAGAAGCTGTTTAGGAAGGTGCAAAAGCAAAGTTTATTGAACAAGACTTAGCTGATGTGCCGAGCAACCTTTGTGTAGTCTCTACATAGTGGCTTTGTCCCTCTTGGATCAACATGACGAGTGTCCTAAGATTAGTGTGTCCTAATATTGTTGATTTCACGGACGACTACATTTCTCCCATTGCCTGCCCAAATGCCCACCATTGGCTCCTGTATTTTCTGGCCCACCTTGCTCAGTTGTAGTGGCCCACGCCTCATCAATTTAGTGTTTGCAGTTCATAGATCCACATCCTTGTAATTTTGCAAAACTCCGACCGAGAGACCCTTAAGCAATATCACAACCTAACAGCTTTATTTGGAGAGCATTTTTATTAGAAAATCCATCTCATAATTTCAGTGAAGGCCTTAAATAGGTTTCGGTCATCATATCGGTGGCGGCCAAAACAAAATTTCTGACTGGAAATCGGTCGAAATTTCATCCATTTCGGTCACAATGCTTTTATCAACAGCCATTTTCAGTAACCTTTGAAAAATATTGAAAATTCCAAAAAAAGGGACCAGACTCCTTGCCTTAAAGAAACCCAATAGGTCAGCATTTGAACCGAATATAAGGAAGTCCAGCCTTCTCCAATTTCTCTCTCCCCCATGCAGTGAAAAAAATGAACTACAACATCAAATAATATGTGTCTGCTAAGTCATCATTTAAACAGAATCCACTTTTTGGATACAATTACTCACTTTTTGGGTATCACTACCTCAATAAGGAATGTGTTTAATGCTCGGATATTTTATTCTTTTTGTTATACTTGCTACTGCAATTTCGTTGCAATGCTAGAAAACGATTTAGAAAATGATTTATTTGAAAACTATCGAATTTCCTATTCAACTATCTTTTAATTGTGAATGACTAGAATTGATCTCTCAACCTTAATTAAGTGGAGAGGCACACATATAGCTTTAGTTATAGTTATGTTATCTGTTCGTGCATATATTTTGTCAATTTAACAATTCTTTGAAAGAGCCGATGCTTGCGCATCAACCACATCAAAGCTTTAGTCCTTTCTTTATAGGAAACGACCTCGATTTGATTTGGATGAGTTGCCGTTGAGAATCCTTGTAATGTCATGTGTAGAGGTGACAGATGAGAGGCGAGGGTGGAGGATGCGGTGGAAGTTGGCATCCCATGTATAGGAACATGACACTGTGGTGGGATTCGGTGGGGTGCTATGTGGCATGGGAGGAGGAAAAGGTCGTACTTGTGTCCATTGAGAGAAATTTCAGGAAGGGATCAATCTGGTATCTCCATGAGATGGAATCTGCAGAGCGATGTTAAACATTGAGGTGAGTTAAGGATCTGAAGATGATGGTGATGCAGTCAGATGAATGGGTGTGTAGCGGGATGAAGGGTCTCAGTGAAAAGGGGAAGAGAGGGGGGTGGAAATCAAACCGGTACACTTGAAATGGGGAAGAGAGGGAGGGTGGAAATCAAATTGGTACACTTTCCTAAGCGTGGCAATACTATTTATTATCATCTCACTATTCAAATGATGCTATTGAACACATTAACTTATCATCTCTCGACAGTTCCCATCATGTATATGATGCTACTGGATGTATTTTAACACATTAGAGTTGATTATATATGATTTTTGTTAGAAAATATGAATACAAAAGTGTATCAAAGAATAAAGAAATAAAACATTGAAGAAGACGGGGATTTTACGTGGAACCCTACTCCCTAAGGAGCGGGATGAAATCACAGGAGAATGCCTCAAAGAGCTGATGGTCTATTGCTTTTTCTCATCTGAATACAAAGGGTGTGGGGGGTCTATATATAGCCCCACTGAGTCTCCACATTTTCCAACTGGTAGATGCGGGACTAAGGACTTGGATGTGGTAAATGGATCTTGGAGTGATCCATTTATCCATCTACAACTCAAGTGATGCATAACCAAATACTCCAACACTCCCCCTCAAGCTGGAGCATGCAATGCTCTGCTTGGACAAATAGAAAGAAATCTCAACTCACAATGCAAGACACTACAGACAATATCAACTCAACGTAGACAACTGTCGGCTGCTGTCGAGGATGTTGCTTCTCATGCGGTACAGGTGAGGAGGATGAACGAGCCGTAGTGTGAGTCAAACTGAATCTCCTCATCGGGGAGTATATGCTCTGTAGTCTGTACTACGCCTGTCAGAGTAATTGCAATTGAAAATGAGTCACCACTTGGAGAACTCTGGCCCGCTACAACAATGTGGACAATTGCTCCATATTTGAAAGGGCCGAATAGAGAGCGTCGCTAGTTATCCATACGCAGATCTCTGAAGAAGGGTTTCTCTCATAGGGACATCGAAGTGGGTTCTCTCTCATAGGAACCTCGGAAGGATCTCGTACTGGAGTTCACGATTGCATGAGAATGGAGTCTGGAAAAGTCTCCTAATCGGAGAACTAGGTCTCTCCCATCTGGCACAGAGAATGGTACTTTACTCTGGAGTCCCTATGAAACAACATGAAAATCCTAGCCCACATGGCATAGGGAATGGGATCTATACTCTGGAGTCCCTATGGAACACATGAAAACTCTGGCCGACAAAACAAGAATGACGGGGACCACAAAAACATGATGGCAAACATGCGCACATCTGAAAAGACCGCATACATGTGCGCGTCTGAAACTGAAGACTCGGAACCAATCTGACGTCGAGTCTGAATATCTGAACTATAGAGTCTGAACGTCTGGCTGGTCTGGAATCCGGAATAGACCTGTGACTCTACATAATACTCCCCCTTCTCCCATACTGGTCGGAATGACAAACATCGACCAAGTTGGGAGAAGACAATGAAGATGGGGAAACAAAAACTAATAAGTCGATCATATTTTTATCAATTATTTTTTTCTCTCTTTTTAATCACCATTTTTTGCCAAATAAGCCGTGCATATTTTTACGCATTTTCTTTCTTTCTTTTCCCGTCGCGTACGATTTTTCACCTTTTTTTAAAAAAAACATAGCCCATCTTGGGCCCAAAAGAACTCTCCCCCTTTTTTTACTCGGCCCAATTTTGGCCTAAACATGGCACATCCCCCCTTTTTTATTTAAGAGCCATGTAGGGCTCGGTACCTCTTCGTGCTCCCTCATGAAATCATGCCACCCCTGATTAGGGCTTCATCAGTTGCTGTCGTCGCCTGGAGATCGCAAGGAGGGGACTCTTGTTGAGGCATTGCCATCGTTGTTGCTGGAGAAGATGGAGCTCGCCTCGCCTACTGGGGTCATGTGTCGCCTTCTCTTGTGCACCATCTACACGCGTGGAAAGGTGATCGAGATGGAGATCGATTAGAATGGGGCTTCCCCGCCAACTGGAGCTCCTGTGATGTGCGTCGCTTGCTGATGGGAGAAGTGGCCTTCGCTGCCTTCGATGATAGTACCACCGCCTTGAGGATCTCCCCGCGACATCACTTGAGAGTCGCCAGGAGCATCGCGCAGCCTGAGAGGAGGTGTGGCTGCCTGAGAGGGAGCCTGGAGCATCGCGCGGTGGTTGCCGCTGCCTGGTACTGTGCGCCCCTTGGAAGATGTGCGCCCTTGGGAGATGTGCTACCGAAGAGATGGAGCGACGCGAGAGGAGGAGGCTCACCTAGGGTTTCTTGCACATCTGTTGTCTCTTGAACATGGCATTCTACTGCATCGATTTCTTCCAGTACTGCTCCGACGGGGTGCCGCATAGTTTGAAGATTTTGTGTAGCAGTATATCGTTGTCTCGACGATTTGGTGGCACCGCTGCCCCGTGGATCTGGCAAGACCGTTGGATCTTCACGAAATCTCTAGAATAACATGTCCAAGAACTTGTAAAATTAGGGTTTCAAAAGAAACTCTAAAGGAACATAAAATGAATCCTTAAGAATATATCCTTGAGAATCGAACCCGCTCTGATACCATGTTAGAAAATATGAATGCGGAAGCGTATCAGAGAATAAAGAAATAAAACATTGAAGAAGACGAGGATTTTACGTGGAATCCTACTCCCTAAGGAGTGGGATGAAACCACGGTAGAACGCCTCAAAGGGTTGATGGTATATTGCTTTTTCTCATATGAATACAATGGGTATGGGGGTCTATATACCCCCCCCTCCAACCGAGTCTCCACATTTCCCAACTGGTAGATGTAGAACTAAAGACTTGGATGTGGTAAAGGGATCCTGGAGTGATCCGTTTACCCATCTACAACTCAAGTGACGCATAACCAAATACTCCAACGATTTTAAATTCTGAGCTTTGCTGGGCTTGATGTGTAGTTGCGTAACCCCCATTTTCATTCTTTTATGCTACAGTGAGTTTTCCCACTTGTTTTGTGTGCCCTTTCCATCATATATACTGAGGTAGCATGATTGACATTCCTCTCAGTTTGAGATCTTTGGGCTATTAAACTCAGGACCTAGAGACATCATACAGTCATAATAATGACAGATGGTCTACTAATTGAAGAATGTCCTTTTCCAGATAAAGTACTGTCTGGACAAGAGTATGCCTAATGGTTGGCTCTCAATTGTATGGGAATCGAAGTATGAAATTCAGGATGTTACCGAGAATGATGTGGTTGATAGTGGTGTAGCAAGAGTAACATGTATCAAAAAGAAGGCGGCGGAACAAAACCATGTGGTGATATAGCAGTATCTTAGAAATCTTATATCCAAGACTTTCACATTTATTGTAGTGGTTAATTTACTAGAGATCAATTAAAATCTTAAAATAAGGATTTAGATAAGTTAGTTATACGCCATCTAATTAGGGTTTGTCATTCCTCTAGGAGACCATCAATTAGGGTAGTTTAATTGGAGGGGTTTCCTTTGTCCAGATTAATCTTTATTCTGGTTTGATTGATGCAAGGGGTAGATGATGGCGTAAGTTAGATATGTTGCTTTTTCTATTTGGCTAAAATATAGGGTAATGTGTAGGTTGGAATAGCTATGGACTTTTTTATTCGTAGTTGGCTAGAAGAGGAGAATGCCATGAATGCATATCTCATTAGGATACGGGATCTTGAATTGGATAAGAGTCGATGGTACTTCTAATCATGGCCTCAAATTTCAGCGAAATTCGGTCGAATTTCTATCGAATATCGATATCCAGTCGAAATCGAAATTCGACCGAAATGACCGAAATGACCGAAATCTGGGGGTCGTAGTACCAAAAATGACCGAAACGACTGAAATTTCGGTCGAAATTCCACCGAAATTCTGCTTTGGTCGATACCGAAATGGTGACCAAAACCGAAATTTAAGGCCTTGCTTCTAATCGAACCGCGAGATCACTATCAATGTTTTTTCTATTCAGCTCTTGTGTTCTTTACCACAACAACAACAAAGCCTTTTCCCATATTGTTAGAAAATCGGAAGCGTAAGCGAAAATATGGAAAAGATAAACAATAAGAAGAACAACGGGATTTACGCGGAACCCTACTCCATGAGGAGCGGGATGAAACCACGGGAGAAGCCCTCAAAGGGGTGTATGCTTCTATTGCTTTTCTCAATGGATACAGGAGGTCAAGGCTTCTTATATAGCCTCTCCAGAGCCTCCAAGTCCCCACCACTGGATGATGTGGGACTAAACAACTGGGTGGGGTAAATGGATCTCCTCCAGGATCCATTTACCCTGCTACAACTCATGACGCACATAACACGCATGGAAGGTTGTATCCCGATATATCGGCGATATATCGCCGATATATCGATATCGACATGGGACCGATATCGAAATCGATATATCGATATATCTGATTTCAGACATTTTCTTCAGAAAAATTCCTAGATATAGCGATATATCGGCGATATATCGATATCGACACGATATCGAAACGATATCGATATCGATATGTCCTTCCATGATAACACATACTCCAACACTCCCCCTCAAGCTGGAGCATGCAATGCTCAGCTTGGACAAACATAAAGATACTCAATTCAACGCTACAGGACATTACGGACAATATCAACCCAACGCGCACATTGCTGCAGTCGAGGACGTTGCTTCTCATGCCGTGCAGGTGAGGAGGACGAAGGGGCTGGAGTGTGAGTCTGTTGAATCTCCTCTTCGGAGAGCATGTGCTCTGAACTGCGTCTGTCAAAGTCACTGCAACTGAAAGTGAGTCTCCTCGTCGGAGTACTTTGGCCCGCCACAATAATGTGGACAACTGCTCCATCTCTGAAAAAGGGCCGAACTGAATAAGGGCCGTGGTTGTGCAATCCTCTTCGGAGTCCACGGTCGCTGGAGAATGGAGTCTGAAATAGTCCCCTCTTCGGAGAACTGGGTCTCTCCCATCTAGCTCAGAGAATGGTGCACTACTCTGGTGTACCTATGATACCACATGAAAACCCTTGCCCTCAATGGCATAGGGAATGGTCCTCTGCTCTGAAGTCCCTATGGCTCACATGAAAACTCTGGGGATCACGACTTGGTCTCGCGCATGGGGCGCCGCCTGGAGATGAGGGAGCCGCCTGGGAGCCGCGCGAGGGCTGGGGCGAGCGTGCAGGCCTCCGCCTTGGGATAAGGTTATTGCGGGCCAGCGGGGGCGACGCTGCCTGGAAGGGATGCGCGCCATCGCGATCTGGAGTGGCTAGGGCACGGGCCCGTCGCCTGTATGAGCCTGGCCATCGCGATCTGGGCTGGGGTTTCTAACATGCTCTGAGGGTGCGCGCGTATGCGCCTGGGGAATCACGGATGGTTGCGTATGATGCTCCTTCCTGGAGAATGACCTCCAAGATCCGCCTGCAGGGTTTTTCTGTTGGAGATGGGGAAACTGCAAGGAAAGGAGGGTGCTGATGCCGCGTGTTGTTGTTGTTGGAGATGGACTTGGAGATGCTCCTGCAAGGAGCCTCCTCTTTGGCCTTGATGCCCGATGGAGAAGATGAATGCGCAGAATATGCAGGTTGCAGCACAACATAAACAAGGGGTCCAAGAAAACGCGCACGAACTAGGGCTTGCTGCAGGAGAGATGGACCAGGCTTCGCTAAATCTTGGATCGAGCCGCATCAACGAATTTCATCGATCATGAACAAAACTCCAGAAAATAGGGTTTCAATAGATAACCCTAGAACGTGATATTGAACTGGAGCAAATGTGGTTGCAAAAATTTCCCCAAAAAAACTCTCGAATCTCGGAAAAGATAATGAACATACAAATCCCCGAGAAACGAACCTGCTTTGATACAGAAAATCGGAAGCGTAAGCGAAAACATGGAAGGATAAACAATAAGAAGAACAACGGGATTTACGCAGAACCCTACTCCATGAGGAGCGAGATGAAACTACGGGAGAAGCCCTCAAAGGGGCATATGCTTCTATTACTTTTCTCAATGGACACAGGAGGTCGGGGCTCCTTATATAGCCTCTCCAGAGCCTCCAAGTCCCACCACTGGATGATGTGGGATTAAACAACTGGGTGGGGTAAATGGATCTCCTCCAGGATCCATTTACCCTTCTACAACTCATGACGCACATAACACATACTCCAACACATATTAAGTAGGGTCGGCTACATGGGTTCTTTGCCTCCATTCAGATCTATCTTGGGTCATTCTCGGGCTTAGATCCAAAAAACTAAGATCCCTTTGTATAGTCTCATTCCAACACTTTTTGGGCCTTCCTCACCCTCTCTTAGCCGGCTCAACATCCAAAAACTCGCATCTCCTCATCGGTGCATCAACTTACATCCTTTGGAAATGGCCAAACCACCTTAAGTGATTTTCTCGCATCTTATCCTCGATCAGAGTTATATCAACTTTCTTTTTGATGGCATCATTCTGAATACGATCTTTACATGTATGTCCACACATCCACCTTAGCATTTTCATTTCAGTTACTGCCATTCTCTGCACATGTCTATGGTTCATAGGCCAACATTCAGATTCATAGAGCTTAGCAGGTCGCGCATATGCTTTATAAAACTTTCCTTTGATTTTCAAAGGAATTTTCTTATCACAAAGAACCGTAGAGGCTACTCTCTACTTTAGCCCACCTGCATTTATTCTATTGTAACATCTCCATCAATTTCCCCATCACGTTGCAAAATAGATCCCAAGTATTTAAAAGAATCTCTCTTCTTAATGTTATCATCACCAATCTTTACCTTGATTCCTTCAATCTAAAAGAATCTCTCTTCTTAATGTTATCATCACCAATCTTTACCTCGATTCCTTCACCATTGCTTCCATCAAAAGTGCATTGTCTTAGCCCTACTTATGTCTCCAGACCTCAAGCTTATTATTTACTCTATCTCTAGTCTCATCAATCAACACAATATCACCAGCGAATAACATACACCAAGGTATCTCATCCTGAATGTGACTTGTCAACTCATCCATAATCATCTTCATTATTTTACTTTAATGGCTATTTAGAGATCGATTAAAGAACTCTAAATCATCTGATATGCTCTTTTTGGGATTGTTTAGGAGGGTCTTCTGTCTCAATAGCAGATCATTCAATACTTAGAAGACTTGCAGACTAGCTTTGTACTTACTTCGACTTGAAGTTTGATTCCCAAGTCTTTATTCCATCCTCATTCCCTGCCTATGACTACTCTATCCTCTCTTCTTTATCCAAGCAAGTCATTTCTCTCTATAAATGTTACGCTGACGAGAAAAGTCTCTAAAGGTTCAAGCTTTCTACCTACTTTTCTTAGGCTTTTGAGGAGGTGCATCTGACATGACTGGGAAAGTGGTTTCACTTGACCTTGTATGTCTGAGAATAGTTTCTCCGAACTCGCGAAAGTAGCTCTCGTTGTAGTTGGATACAAGGTTTTAAATCTCGATTTCGTTTTGAGATGTTGAAAAAAATGAAATAATTTCGAAATTTCGTCAATTTCGGCCAAAATCGGCCTAGATTTGTGAAGGAAGGGTCAATATCAAAATTTCGATTTCAGTTTCGGTGGAGTGTCGAAACGAAAATTTCGATGAAATTTCACTGAAATTTGAAACACTGGTTGGAAAATAAGGTCGGTTGTCTAAGAGTGAAGCGGGCCATCTATATAGAAAAGAAAAGTAAGTGAAAGCAATAAACTAGAAGAAGAGGTGGAAGGAAGATTGGACTAAGAGTGAGGAAGGGAAGAGTACACAAGCACATTTCATAGACACCTTGAATACCATTTAAAGAGTAGGTCTTGCAATTGAGAGGTTTTAGAAGAAGGGTTGATCTTTGATGATTGGAGGATTAAGCTGAGGGGTGAGATGACGACGAGAGGCTGGGATCACATGGGAGGAAGACTAGTGAAGCTATTTTGAGGCTAGGAGAGTTCGTGCCATGGTTTCAGATTTCGTGAAATATCGGCGAAATTTTGCCGAAATTTCATTTTTGACATGGGACCGAAATTTCTAGCGAAATACCGATATAGGAGCCTTCCTTCACAAAAGTTGCTCAATTTGGGCAAAATATCATCAAAATTTACCAAAATTTCGACTTCGACATGCTATCGATACGATACCCGATATCAAAATTTAAAACCTTGGTTCAAACAAAATCCTAGAGATAATAGGGGACCAAGTCAGACCTCTGAGAGAGTGAGAGGTGGGAAGGAGAGTACTTGCTGGCGGAAGGGAAGGTTCTTGATCCCGGTGGTGCATGCTGACTTCCTTTTTTCAACCCAGTATTATATATTGATTATCAAGTAAAAAAAAGACTTGACGCAAAAAAGACCTTTTGATTGTCCAGTCACCATCGACCACCAATCTCGATGATGTTCCCCGATCATCTCGGAACTCGAAGTGAAAGGTATATCAAACTCGAGGGCCGATCTCTTTCTAGTCTTCAGTCTTTTGTCCTATATCTCATTAAGTCCTTTCACCCATCAACTCTGATTCAAAGGAATAACTCACCTCAACCGCATGTGAGACCACCTTTGATGGACGAATCATCATCATACTACCTACATAGGATAGGGAAGGGAAATCAAGATGGCTTGGGCAGGCTTGACTGATCCATATGTGAATTACGTCTAGTCTACGTCAGACTCGAGGCGTAACAAAGTGTTTAGGCCCTAGAGAAATTGGCGAGTCCCACATGCATGCCCCTCTTTTTATTCTAGCAATTCCCCACGGCTACCCCATCTCTTTCATTCTTCTTGAAGTGGGAAGAGATTATTCTGACTACTACTCTAAGCCTAGCGAGAGCTGCAAGTCTTCCGCTCGGAAGACTACTTTCCCTAGTCGAAGTAGGCTATGGTCGAGTGGGCAGTTATGTCTGAATCTAACATGTTTTGATTAACTACATCTGAAATAAATTAATCAAAGTCAAATAGAATTTGGGAAAATAATTTAGAAGCTAATTATTTCCAATCTGGTTCATATTACTCTTATTTAATATTGGTATTTTTACCCGGGTGACCATCTATACTTTCATAATTACGTGTTGAAGCATTCATAATTTCGAAGTACATATAGAACCCATGATAAATCTGAATGGAGGCAAAGAATCCATGTAGCCAACCCTACTTAATGTGGGAAAAGGCTTTGTTGTTGTACATGTAGAACCTTGAATAGTAACTTTTGTTTACATGTAAACCCTTGTCTTTGCTATGTACGCTAACTTGCCACTCGGGATTAATTTCACCAAAGAATGACCTGATGGTTGGTAGTTTTTAATATTTATTTCATTTTATTACTCTTCCCTCCCCTCCTACCTCTTCACCATTATCCCTTCTCTCTTCCTCCCAGAGCCTCCTTTGACCTTATCGTCGCAGACAGCTTGGCCCTCTGTCGCAGTCCGACCTTCGCACGACACTGTCCTTTCAAGGTTGCGTCCACTCTTGACTCCCCCATCTCGACTCTTTTGGTGTTACAATTGTTCTAAACTCACTCATATTGAATATCATCTTCGTCGATTCACAACTGTTCGGGCACCCTCAACATCACAATGCTTTCTCGACTTGGTTTGACCTTGTGTTTGCCCCTTACAATCCTTCAAGAAGCTATGCCGATAACGTAACCCTTAGGTTTGGTTGCATGGTAGGGGGTCTTGCTGAAGTCATATGGATGGGGGTGGGGGTCAGGAGGAGGTTGGGGATCCCATGGGTGTGGAGAGATGGAACAAGAAGATGAGGAGAGGAGTAGAATGTTCCAACCTTGTCGCCTTCTTGCGGCGATCCCGATAACGTACGAAGGTGGTTGGTGGTCCAATGGGTATGGGGGGATTGAGCAAGAAGATAAGAAGTGGGGTAGAATGCTTCGACCCCCCCCCCCCAATCCTTGCTCTCTCCTTCGCCCTCTCACGTCCTCATTCCTTTTGTTACGCGGTACTAAGTCCTCTGCCACGCTTGCCTCTCCTAACTTGAGCTCTTCTTCCAAAACATCTATGTCAACTCTCTTATTGAGTCCACCAGCCCGCTCAACTACTCACGCTTCCTCCACTTGGGTTTCCAAATTCGTACCTTGTATCCTTTTTCCATCAAGGTATGCTTCGAGTCTTGCATGCTCGACATTGGTCGATCAAAGCTCGCGGATGTGTATCTTCGCTACTCATCATACACATGTATTTCTTGTCTGGAGATCTATCTTCGCTGCAATATGATCACCCACTTAAGTAAGATCAGAGATATGAGGATTGCGCAGGAATTGTATTTGAACGGATGCCAAGAGGAACATCAAGTCGTGGAAATCAATGATTGCTGGTTGTGTTCAACGAGGAAATTCTAAGGGGGTTGTGGATTTGTTTGACGAGACGGAGGGTGCTAGGATGGAGCCTATGTTCTCCTTAATTTCCTTGTGGAGGATAACTCATTCCCTAGCGAGCTCTGAGGTTGTTGTTACCAAGTTCTCCCTCAACCAAAGGGAAGAGACTTTGGACCAATGATATCATTTGAAACAGCGATTTACATCAAAGGGCAAAAATGTCAACAAGTAAAGCTTTCCATGTACGTTAACAGTCAAAGATGAATGGAAGTTAACACAGTTATGCCATGTAATGGTTAACAACTATCTAGGGTTTTACGTGTAATTTGGAACTATGGTAGATTCTACGTGTAATTATGAAAGTATAAAGGGTTAAGGACAAATATGGGGTTGTCTTTGGAGGGGGAGTAGTGGAAAGGGTGGTTACGCATATTCATGTGTGCTATATATCTAGGATATGGGATTGGTTTGTTTGTTTTATTGCTAATATGTTTTCTTGAATTATGGATGATTGGAAAGCGCTCATTGGTTAGAAGCGATCCTGTTTTGTTGAGACCTATTTCATCGGTGTATAACGTTTTGACATGCTCCGGATATTTGTAGAAGTTTGTTGATATTAACATACATGTGCAGAGATTGGCCAAGTGATCCTTCTAGTACATTATTTTATTGTTGCGAACATGACATCAGATCTATGTTGTATTAGGATTGTTCTTCAAGCCCTCACTCTTTAAGAGGTGAAGGGGGCAATTGCTGATATTGATGCTGCTCTTTGTGGGCTCAATTTCCACCCTCGTTTGATTTAACTCTGGAGCTTGTTCTTGGGATTTGCTGCCAATCTAACCTTTATCTTCTCTTGCAGGTAGTAAATTTAAATCTCTGCACTCCTGGTTCAGTTGGATAAAGTTGTCTGCATATGGTAGGCAAATAGAGCAATAAACTTAATGCAGTTTTAGTATGGAATTTGTTTCTGGATTATCTGTTGTTGCCACAGCCAACGTATTTTTATAATTATGATGTGATAACTGCTTTTGCGTTTTTATAAGTGGCGAATGATTGATTCATCTCATTCTTACTGCTGTCTTCGTATAATGGCGTGCTTGTTATCGTGAGTATCTTGGGATGTCTAGATTCGGAAGAAAGTTGAAGTCAGTTAACAAAGAGGTGAAAGGTTTGGATGCTAAGATGGGATAGCATTTGACATCCCTTCTATGAGATTGTCTTTGTTCGCTCCTTTGATCGACATTGGTAGGTGTTTATGTTCGTATATTTCCGAACAAAAGATAAAGGACAAGCCTTCTCTTGTCAAGGGGGATCGATTCGTTGATTCGTTGCCTCTAGTAAGATCTGGTGTATGTTATGTCTGGACATAGATCAGGATCTTTTGGCTGTAGAAATCACATTTTCCTGCCAAGATTATGTTTGAAGGGTTGTTTACGAAATCACTTTTTTTGCTTTAGAGCTCAATATATCTATTGTTGTGATTTTTTTGTTATACATCGTAAGTAGAGAAAGTGATAGGGTAAAACAGATTATTTTGGTTGTTACACAACAGATTATATTTATTGTTACATATTTAATATCGGATGATAAAGTCCTGGTTCTGAAATATTCATTGGTATAAGTATACATTTTCTATTGCGGTTGAGAAGGTTACATGTAGAAGGTAAAAGTCCTGACTGCCTCCATGAATGGTATGTGTCGGATTAAAACTTTTTTCCGCAGGAGAAGACAAGCAATGACTTTTTGTTAGAAACAACAAATTGGCAATTACACTCACAAAAAGTTAATGTGGAAATCCAAGCACGTGAAATTACGACCCAAGGCTTCCTGACTTAGGATTTCCCGTTTGTCGAGCCAACCAACCTTTTCACTATATCCTGAGATATTCATACGTATATCTCAACCTATTACAAGCACGAAGCTTACAGCCTCGGATTACACATGAAAGTCAACTTTGGATCAAACACAGAAGTCACCACTATAATTGAGATAGCTACAACATCGCTTGAGGCTTCACCTCAAGCTTCCTTTGGAGAGAACTCCAAAAGTATCTTCGGAACAAGCTGAACAAGATAAAATAATTATTTGAGTTCATAGGATAATATTAAGTAAATAGTGAGATCATAATAATCAAATAAGCATAGGGATTATATCAACAAGATACACAAATACTTGATTTAACCTGATATATCTCTAAAGCAAATGAAAGCTATAATAAAAAAATATCACTGAATTTTTCTAAGTAGTTTCAAGAGGATCTCTGATTGCACACATAGAGCTCGAAGAGTTTGGTACAGATTGGGACTAGTTTTCAATTTAGAAATTTTCTCTTGAAAATATCAACACTAATCGTCAGGAGTTAAAAATAGTAACTTCCAAATCAGGAATGAGCGATCAACATAAAAATAGATTGATTAGTGCTCATATGATTGATCAGACATAAGCCTATGGTCGATCATAGGATGGGTTACAGAATTCAAAATTCAAATAATGATCGATCATAAAAAGTAACTTACCAATCAATAAAATGAAATAATCAAAGGTGGACAATGTTTAAAAAATGATCGATCAGGAAAGATATAATGGGTGATCATACCACTTATTGATCATATAAAAAGTAACGATCGATCGATTTAAAGTGTTCTTCAACAAGTTGTAGATGATCGATCATCAAGAACTGCAATGAGTGATTAATTGATGGTATGACTTTAGTTGACTTTGTTGCACAAGCTTGACTTGATTAGTAGCAATATTATCTAGAGTACATGCGATGATTGCATAATAAGTACAAGGTAAAAAACTTAACAACAACATATAATAAGAAAGCGAACTTCTTAAGAGCTTCTGTTGAGGTCTTCAACCATGTCTGAAGATCCTGCAAAAACAATGCACATATGCATGTAGATCTAATGTGTATGTCATCTTTAAAATAAGAATAACCAAGATTATAACACGATGCTTAGTGGTTATCATCTATGAAGATGATAAATTACGTCTTATTGTCTTTTGTCAATATACTACTAAAATCACATATTCCAGTATGTGTACGATTGATGCCTATATATATATTGAAATAACATTCTAGGTTTTTTGGCTTGCACACATTTCTCACATGTCTATGGTAGGATCAATTCTAAATTTATTTTTTTCATTGAATTTAAATTTACCTCCAATTGGATTATGCCATAAACTAAGAGATTCAATATTAGTAATCATATAAGAAATAGAGTTAGAATATTAGTGAATATTTAAAACATAAATCACACTACAACAAAACTCTACGACAAATTATCACAGGAGCGATGAATTATAGCAACAGAAAGTTTTAGCTACGAATTATTTCTTTTTCAATGAATTTTTGGTTCCCACAATGTAAGATATTTTTTAGCTACAAATTCATCAAGTATTACGTGTAGCAAATATTATGCTGCCAAACAACTAACACATTATTGCTAAAAATGTCTATTTATCCTGCTTGTGGCAACGGTTTTGTATGGCGATTAGAGTGTCACTATTCTAAGTTTTTGTTGCCACAATTATGGACTATGATGCTACAGGTCATTGCTATTTTTTTTGAAATATTCATGTTATTTCAAATTTGATTATGATATAACTTTCTTTATGTATGATTACTAAGTACTTATACCTCATATTTTAAGCTAATTCAATCTATATTCAACTTATTTTGAAATGAAATTTTTTTGTTGCCATGATATTTGTCTAGCTTATTGCGATAGAATTAAACCAGACATTCCGTAGCTACAATTACCTTTTAAGGTTAATCAATGTTAATTGAATTACATCTAATTCTAAATAATGCGCTGAAATATGTTAAAAAACTTTGAACTTAAAAAAGCATGTCTTGGGATCTCTACTTTAATTTTTTTAGGTTGAATTCAAGACTATTTTTAATTATATCGGGCTAGATTGGTGGGGACAAAGACTCTCTAATGAGTCCTAACTTGTCTCTCACAACAACTTGTCCAAAATATAGCATTCTTATCACATAGTCATTCCTCTACTTAACAACCTTGTCATTCCAATTCCAAAGAGAAAGAGATAGAGATCTCTCGGAATAGATACATACCACGATCCATTTATTGCGATCATGAATATGATACGTCATGTTTTACAAAGACATACTCTTGTTAGGCGCGGTCCTCGTAATGCTCACATTGATGGTGATTAATCAGATTTTCATATGTTACTAGAAATACTTGAAATTATGGCTATCGGATTTTCAAGCATGCACGTCATATCGATCGTTGACTGAATGGCAAGTCGGACATAATTTAACTATGATTCTAAAAATCTTCTCTAAGATTGTTTTTCCACAATTACTGAAAAAGATATAATCTAATCATTGTCTGGGTTAGAACTTGATTAAATATATAACTAACAATAACACATTCTAAATCTGATACGTCTCAATGAAGCACCCATAAAGACTTTATGCGAAGAAGATTTTGCCTCCACTTTATCAGTAGAGTGGGTATGATGGTTCACTTGGACAACTCTTACAAAAAGATGTAAGGGTAAATTTAATAAAAAAACTGAACTATATATCAGATTTAGATGTCGTACATGAACTTTAAAAGGTAATAATGTGGTACATGAATTTTAATATTTGTCTCAAATGTGGTCATTGACTATTGAAATTTAAGGTCAGAAAGATGAAATGATCAACTAAATTTCAATAGTTAAGGGCAACACTAAGGTAAATCTTGAAGTTCAGAGTACAAGATTGTTAGTTTTTAAAGTTCAGGTGTGAAATTGAAATCGGATATATAGATTAGAAACTTTTTTGTAGTTAGTCGAAGATGTAAGGAGTGGGGCTATATAATTTATCTAGACAAAAGAGATCTCCTAGTTGGTGGTGTTTTTAGTTTTCATCAAAGTTGATATAGATGTTTTGCCTGCCTTTCTTTTCTTTTTTATATACAGTTTTTTATACTCCTTTATTTTATAATATTTTTCTTAAAAAAATACTATGAAAATCTCAAAGGGCACAAGTTTATAAGTCCTTTTTTCTAACAATAGAGATCTCCTTAAAATTTTCATCTACATAAACACACTCCTATAGAAACCCATCATTTTATTATAACATTGATTATTTCAATAGTAATTTAGATATTAGGTCTCCATGTATGGATCCAAAAATCCCAACATAGATCTCAAACTTTTAAACGTAACAAAATGGATCCTAACTCTATTTACTAAATCAGTGAAAATGCTACCGTTAGAAATAAAAGAAAGATGGACTAAAGTACCCATTATCTTGACTTGGAATTCCCATTGCCTCTCAATTCCCCCCAACTCCCTCCATCCCCTCCGCCCCATGTTCCTCCTCTAGCAGCACCTGCATCCCCCCTCCACCTCCTGGTCGATGCTCTGACCCCCTTCTCTTTCATCGCCAACGTCAGATCCTGAACATTTTTCATATATATGTATATGTATATGTATATATCAATTATGATGCTATCATACTCATTGTACAACAATAGTTGTAAATGATAAATTATATCACATATATTTTTCACATAAATATCAATTCATTTCGGATTTATTTTTTAATCAATTGTATGTTTTACATGTTATTTTTACGTTCCTTGAGGCATTGAGGTGTACGCCTCGAGAAATTTTCAAGGAAAAATGCCTCGAGGCTATAGCCTCGAGCATGCTCATTGAGACATGCGCCTCGACTGGAATTCATTTGATTTTATTTTATTAATTTTCTGGTATATATTCTTCTCTTCTCTTTTATTGTGAGTCTTTCGTCTTTCATGGATAAGTAGTTTCAAGTCCTTTAGCTTGCGATTCATTGAAAGGCATTTAATTAACACTTCAGCACCGACAAGCTCGTGTATTTAATGCATTAGTTTGTCATCTATTAACATATTAAACTCATTTTACATGATTATTTTTAAATCAATATGAAAAAAATTTACTTCATTTTGTTGCAGTTTATTAACATATCAAGATTATTTTTACTTTGTTCTACATGTTCTTTACAAATCAACAAGAAAAAATTGAGTCTTGATTCCTTGAATTTTATGCCTTTACTCTTTAGCATGAATCAAGTATAAATGCTTTCTATATTGAAATGTTTGGATGCAAGTCCCCCACTTAGACCTAAATTTAGAAGAGTATGTTTTGTAAACATGTCCCATCTTTGATTCTATTCGGTCGGAACCAAAATAATACATATTAATGCATGCATGAACAAGGACGGTCATAGCATGGAATATTCAAGTATTTTATTGCCCAATCCTTATCATAAAGTAAAAAGTGATAAGCGCTTACTCTCTTATCTTTCTCAATTGATTGGCATACATACCTCAACCAAATTGTAAAAAAGATGTGGACATCAAGTTCCTTTAATTAATCTTTATTCAGAACTTTACTATTACCAAAACTAACCCATTGTTGTGTTTGCAAATACATATTTACTTGTCTCCTTATAGTTTGAGAGTCCAAAAGAAAAGATTAATTTAACAACCTACAACAATTGTTTAGAGATGTGACATCGATGTTTAGAGATGCAATGATAACTTGTTTATGTGCGGAAAACAATATCGAGTCTCGCACTTTCGGATCAGGGTCAAAGTTGGCTCTGTTCCTGCAAAACCTGCAGTCGGTGTCATTTCCCGCTTTTCAATTTGCTTTATTAGCCATTCATGTCTTTTAATGGTCAAATTATTTATGTTTTGAACTTGTATTGTTGTTGTTGGGGATTTAAGATAGTTTAGCTCAAACGTAGTGCGAACTTAGATATTTGAAATATGAAACTAGCCTTAAAATGTCATGCAGTTATGTTTTTTATCTAAGATATTTAATTTCTAGACTTGCAAAATATAATTATGATAAATTGTCATATTTTATGACTTTTTTTCTTTTTGGATTGAGGCTTACGCCTCGAGATGATACAAGAAAAAATGCCTCGATATGCCTCAGATTTTTAAAACTTTTTTACATATCACTGACTAAAAACATTTTAGTAATTTGAAACATCTCAATTATTAATCCGTTATAATATTTCTGCAGCTTAGTTCTTTCCATGCCTGCAATATCTAATATAATATTAGCAGGATTTACTTATTCCATTTTGTATTTTATCATGATTCATCTCTTCACTCTTAAACTTTATCACTTTGACTACTAAAGTGTTTTGTGTCGCTTAATAAAAAAACATTTTAGTAATTTTCTTATCACATATGTAGTATTTAATATGATATCCATATGCAACATTTACTTATTCTGATCGTATTCTATCAGGATTCATTAGTAACATTATAGCTATATACCATTAACTGCAAGATTTAAGCTATCACGCAATTCAATCTCAACCAAAAAAATAGAAACTTAAGAAAGAATTGTTATTAAATTTGATAACTAAAGTAACAATCTTATCTGGAATCATTACTAACACCCTATTTATTTATCATTAACTTCACGTTTTAAGATAGGGATATTTACACCCATAACCCTGAGTAATATGGTAATTACCCCAGAAACCCTCTATAAACACGAATTACACCGAGGACCCTGAATAAGTACTCCGTTCTACACTCATAACCTTCCGTTACTTTTATCCATTAACTTAACCATATAGGTGAGTTAATCTAACTGATCCGCAAACTAACGGCTACGATTAATCACAATTAAAAATAAATAAAATGACTTGCAACCCAGCAGAGAGGGGGTCTTGCGGGAGGAGTTGACGATGGTGAGGCTGCCGGCGGGGATCGGGGGTAGCGGGAGGCCCCGATGATGGTGAAACTCCCCAGGCAGCTCCATCCCCCTCCACGCTGCCAGCTCCTCCCCCCGCCAGGTCCATCGCCTCTGCGAGCCCTCCCACGGTCCCACCCCCGTCACCCGCGAGCCCCCCACCCGCCATGAAGGCGGCGGAGGCGAAGGTCGAGCAGAAGGCGCCGAAGCGGAGCGCGAGCATCAGGCCGTTGAGCCGGCGGAGCTTCTGCGCGGAGACAGTCGAGTGGAAGTGCTGGTTCGGCGATGGCATCTTCCTCCCCCGACGAGGCCCCCAACCACCCGACGAGCCCCCAACCTCCCGTCGCCTGCGAGACCCCCCCCCCCCCCGTCCCTCTGTCGCCTACGAACCCTCCTACCCCGTGACCTGCGAGCCCCCCAACCACCCGTCACCTGCGAGATCCCCCGGCGCCCCCAACCCCCCGTCGCCTGCGAGACCCTCACCCCCCTCCCCGGCGCCTGCGAGCCCCCCAACCCCCCGTCGCCTGCGAGAGCCCCACCCCACGTTGCGAGCCCCCCTCCCCCGTCCCTCCGTCGCCTGCTAGCCCTCCCACCCCCCGTTGCGACCCCCCGCGTCGCCTGCGAGCCCCTCAACACTCAACCCCCCCCCCCGGCGCCTGCGAGCCCCCCAACCCCCCGTCGCCTGCGAGTCACCCCCCCAACCCCACGTCACCTGCGAGCCTCCCAACCCCTCCGTCGCCTGCGAGATCCCCCAAGCTCCTGCCCCATGCCCACCAGCACGCTCCATGCCCTCCCCGCTCCAAACTCACGCCTCCGAAACCCCCCTCGACTACGCCCTCGTGCCCCGCCCTCGACAAGCTTCAGCCTCGCTCCTCCGCCCCCTGCAAGCTCCAGCCTTGCAAGTTCCACCCCCTCCCGTGCATCTGCAAGTTCAGCATCGAACCCCAGCTCCAAGTTCGCAAGCTCCACCCGCATCGGCAAGCCCTCTCGCGCCTCCGCCCCCCACAAGCTCCAGCTCCTCTCCCTGCAAGATCCATCCTCGCACGTTCCCCCTCCCGCTCTATGTAACGGGTTAAATGGATGGAATCTGTTAAAGTTAACGACTTAAATGGATGGAAGTTGACCCAGGGTTATGTAATGTAAGGGTTAAACATTATTCGAGGTTCTGGGTGTAATTCGTGTTTATAGAGGGTTTCTGGGGTAATTAACATATTACTCAGGGTTATGGGTGTAAATATCCCTTTAAGATATTACACAATTTAATCTCCAGAAAACTAGAGGAACTAAAGTAACAATATATCCATATATCATTTTATCCTTATATCACATGTAATTTAATCTTAAAACTGGAGATTACATATTGATATTAGTAGCAATTATTTACTTCCTCTGTGGATTTTTAATAAAACCAATACATTACTATATATAGGGTTAAATGAGGCTACACTTTGGGTGTAGCCAATTGGCTACTCCCCACCCTTGGCTACTCCCCACCCTCATTTCCTCCATATTTTTTTATTTTCTTTTGGAAAATGAAAATATATATTCATCACTATATCTCCCTAATATGTCATTTCAATTTCGTCAGAAATAGAGATCCTATACCCTCCATCTAAAGGGGGTCAATTTCAACAATTTAAGACCGTTAAAATTTGGCAGTCTTGATGGAGGGGATAGAAGTCTTGAATTAAGTCGATTTTTTAATGACACCATGGTGTATTGTGATCTAAATTCCAATACGTTCTATTTCAGAAAAATAAAAAATATAGGGGAAAAAAGGTGGGAGCATGTAAGTTAACTACATCCAGAGAGTATACTCCTTTTTCCCATATATATATATATATATATAGGAAAAAATGGGGATGTCCTGCCCCATTTTTCGTCAATTTTTTTATTTGAAAAATACCACCATGTATATATCATCCCTATATCCCTCTTATATGCCATTCGAATTTCGTCAGAAACAGGGACTCCTACGGCCTCCATCGAGATGATGTCGATTTAAAAAATCCTGTTACTGTTAAAAAATGACTGTTTAAATGGAGGCCGTAGGAGTCTCTATTTCTTACGAAATTCGATTGACATATAGGAGGAATATAGAGATGAATATACATGGTGTTATTTTCAAAAAAATAAAAAAAATGTGAAAATAAGGTGGGGGCAACCACATATAACCCACATATATATAGGGGTTGATGGGGTTGCCCCCTAGGGGCAGCCAACATGGCTGTCCCGCCCCATTTTTGAGCATTTTTTTTTATTTTTTTTTGAAAAATATCGCCATGTAAATTCACCCCTATATCCCTCCTATATGTCATTCGAATTTCGTCAGAAACAAAGACTCCTACGGCCTCCATCTAGACATGGTTGATTTAAAAAATCCTGTGACCGTTAAAAAAATAGCGTCTGGACTCTGGATGGAGGCCGTAGGAGTCTCTGTTTCTGACGAAATTCGAATGACATATAGGAGGGATATAGGGATGAATATACACGGTGATATTTTACCAAAAAACAAAAAAAATGCAAAAAATGGGGTGGGGGCAGCCATGTTGGCTGCCCCTAGGTGGCAGCCCCATTTTTCCCATATATATATATATATATATATATATATATATATATGAGGTTAATGGGGCTGTCCCCTGGGGGTAGCCAACATGGCTGCCCCCGCGCCATTTTTGACGCTTTTTTTATTTTTTTTTCAAAAAATGTCACCATGTATATTCATCCCTATATCCCTCCTACATGCCATTCGAATTTCGTCGGAAACAGAGACTCCTACGGCCTCCATCCATACAGTCATTTTTTAAAGGTAACAGGTTTTTTTAAATCGACACCATCTCGATGGAGGCCGTAGGAGTCTCTGTTTCTGACGAAATTCGAATGGCATGTAGTAGGGATATAGGGACGAATTTACATGGTTTTATTTTTCAAAAAAAAATAAAAAAACGTCGGAAATAGGGGGCGGGGCAGCCATGTTGGCTGCCCCCAGGGGGCAGCCCCATTAAATCCTATATATATATATATATATATATATATATATATATATATCCATATATGGGCCCTTTCAAATAGGACGTAGTCCTTCCTGAGTTCAGGAAGGCCGGCCCTTTTTTGTATAAATCACGAACACTTTAGTAGAATACGTATACAGTTTGTATTATAGATGCACGTTATAAATACAAAGCCGCATATAAAACTGCGCATTATAATACAAACATTAAAACTTCATATTATAATACAAAACTGTATATGTATTCTACTAAAGTCATCATGTTTTATACAAAAAAGAGATTGGCCTTCCTTAGGGATGGAAGGACCAAGTCCTGTTTGAAAGAAATCCTATATATATATATATATATATATAGAGGAGTGATCCTATGAGATGAGATTTTGTGAGATGATGAGATGAGACATTCTGGACCACAAGTTGTTGTATTCTCTCTCCTACCTTTCTCTCTCCTGGTTGGAACTAGTGGTCCAGAATGCACCATCTCACTATCTCATCAAAATCCCATCTCATAGGATCATCCCTATATATATATATATATATATATATTATATGAGATCTACAACCACTCACAACCTTATTAAAATTTCAATCATTTTTTTACAACTATATGAAGCTACCAACTCAAACATTTCTCAAGTTTTGTATACTATATTTACACTTACTATGCAATTAAATATTACTGATTGCCTTTTTCAGTATTTTGTATTATTAGTAACTTTTTATCATGCTTTGTAATGTCTTTACAAAATCTGTAAAGCTGTGTGAAGTTTTAAATTCTTTTTCAAAAAATAATCTAATAATATCAACACTTATTTAAGTTTTATTAAGGTTTGTGTGACAGAGAGTATAGTTATTGTAATTCATTGTGTCTATAAAAATTTTCTAGAACAATAATTTTTCGTTAATTTTCAGTAAAAGTTCTAATCAAGTATGTCTTTTCTAACCTGAAAACTTCATGGCTATTATTCTCATCATCCAAAATAACCAACAATGGAAAACATTAATTTTCGTTGTTGTGACTTGTGAGTACTTTCCCTGATTTATTTATTCTTATGCATGGAAAACATTGATCTAATTTTTTTCTCATTCCAAAACCACTTACATGTTTTTTAGGAAATACTATAATTGGAATTTGGAATGTAGTAAATATAAAATCGTGTAGGACAAATCCCTCATCCTTCAAAATAAGTAACATCTTCATCAATCCTACGCAATGATCAATGACATATATTTAGTACTCACTACTGCCTCAATGAGCTCAGGGCTCATTGGAATTTGGAAAACCCCTCTGAGTGTGTGTATGTACTTGTATGTATATGTAATATGTATGCAGCTACATACATGTATACATCTATGTATGCATGCTTGCATATACATACATACATATATATATACATACATATATATACATACATACATATTGATAGATATATAGATATATATAGGTTGGAGAAGCTGCACACTGGGGTGTAGCCAACTAGTACACCCGATCTTTTTTAAATTGTTTTTTTTTTGTGTTTTTGAAATGAACCATGGGGGGGTTTAAATCACCATACACCACCATGATCTCATGCCAAATTCAACTAAATTCGACACTTCTATACTCTCCGTCAAGACTATCACAATCTAACGGTCTCATAATTGCTGAAATTGACATTCTCTAGATTGGCATGTTATGATTGTTTGTTTTGCATGAAATTTGAAACACATATTCCACTCAATAAACTAAGTAAATCTCCATAAGTTTCCTTCAAAAAAATCAAAGATCAATAAGAAAAATGGTCGGGTGTAACTATTTGGCTGCACCCCCGATGTAGCTTCCATTTTCCTTATATGTATGTATGTATGTATGTAGATTGACTCGTGTTGGATTTTGATAAAGATCCGATCCATCCCGTAGTTTGACAAATTTGAAAAATCATAATCCAATCTTTGTTTTTAATATATCGTGATGAATATTGTTCATTGCAAAATGATTGTTATACTTGAAATTGATTTCAAATGCCATATACATTGACATATCATTAGCAGCAATTCATACAACAATATTTATTCATTGATATTATTAAAATGTAAACTAACAGACGCTAATTTTTAAACTCGGCACATGTGGACGACGCACACGCGCACACCTAGGATTGACTTCCACTTGACACATATATTTCCAAGCATTCTACTTATCCACATACTTACTTTATAATTTTTCTTTCTTGATTTGACCTTGGGACTTTCGAAGGTGAAATAAGCACTCCATTTTTATTTTGATCACGTGAGATTCACAAGTACTACAAACCAACTAAATTAACCACTGAAAAACATGTAATAATGACAAGAATATGAACATCTTGAGAACTTGTGTGGATGTTCAACAATTTAAAATTAACTTAATATAGAAGAAATCATGTCATTTTAAAGTACAAGAAATATTGCTAAAATTCTACAAAGCTCGTAGTTTTGTGCAAACTTATTTTATTTGCAAAAAAAATTACGTGAGTTGATTTAGGGCTTGAAACTTGTTATAACACCTTCTATGTCCTTAATTAGTTTTGTAGTTTTACTTTTGGTTAGTGAATTAAGAATAGCTCGAGTTTTGAGGGTTATCGGTTCAATTTGGTCATGCAGACCTTATTTTCATTTGAAGTTATTGTCAAAATTTAAAATTATAATTTGTACCCATGTAATTATTGGATTCTTCTATGAACATTTAAAGTATCTGAAAAACCAGATTGCTAAAATAGGAATATTTATGGTAAAAATCCATGTAAGAATTTTTAAATCTCAGTGATTTTTTTTTTAGAAAAAACATGTTTTTATAGCCAGATGGAAGATAACTTTTTCTCCTAAAAAAATTAGACTACTTTTGCTTTATTTACAATTTTCTTTTATTACTTTGTTACTAATTGTTGAAAAAGCATAATAGTCTCACTGAATTTATAAAATTTTATAAGATCTCCTAAAAATAATTAGAATTTAAGTATCATTTTATATACTTTTTTATAGATTTTATGTACATTATATCTCACATTTTTCTATCCGTTCAAAAAAAACCATAAAATTGCATTACATCACAAAAAAATAAAAAAATGCTTTACTTTGGAACTTATGATATCCTTGTGCTCAACTTGTATTGTCTCATGAATGATATATAAAATTTAAATATCGAGAAAATTTTATGGACTGCAACTAAACCTTAATTTGCATTAATTAATAAATTCCAACATGGATGTATCAAGCATGGCCTACTAACCTTGCGGAACCCTGTGGCAAAGAACCTTGATTTGCATTTCATATGGGGCATCTATCATCATGTATTGGGTATCCTTCGAGACATTTCAGATTAAGTGCCTAAGGCCCCATTTGGATGGGTGCTAAAACCCAGGGAAATTTGGATTTCCCTTCAAAAACCTTATTTTTCTTTTGGGCTTGTTTGATAACTGGGTTGGGTTGGGTTAGAGTATCATTCTCTGAATAGTAGCTGTTTGGATGATTGGGAGGGTTAAAGAGGGTTGGAATGATAAATGTGGAGTGATTTGTAATTGATTAGTGTTATATTAACTTCTTTTAATGATTATAGCATGTTTTTATGTTAATTTTTTTATTTAAATGTTGTTAAAAAATTTTAAACAAAGAAATTATATGATATATACAATTAATGCCAACCTATGAATGCAGGGATAGAGCAGTGGTATGCTAGCTTACCCGAGGATAACCTTACAAACAAACGAACCCCTAGGGTTTCCATATGAACCCTTCCTTTCTACCTCGTAAGGTCCACCGACCAACCTTTATTCTCTCCCCCTTGGGATCCACATGACAACACTTTCTCATTTAATACATCTAATCCATCATTTCTTTGTCTTCAATTTAAATAAAAAGATATTATACTATATCATCGTGTCAGGCAAAAGTTACAAAATACTCAATATTTAATCATTTTTTTTCCAAAGTTCGGTAAAATCACATCACAACAAAATCTCTAAACAATAAATCATCCATCAAAACACCAAAACACTGAAAAAGTTATCCATTAAATATTTTTTGGAATGATTATCATCTACAAGACAACCCTCCATCTAAACACTACCCAAAGGGCTCGTTCGACAGCGAGACTCGGAATACAGAATAAGGAGGGATTGAAGGGATTGAATTGTCGTATCCCTTGTTTCTGTTCATTTGCATGGATAGGATTTGTTGGATAATGGGAGATAAATGGTAGTTATTTGCTATTCTTTGTTCGGTTGGATAAGAAGAGATACATGATAGAAGTTAATTACGTAATATAAAAGTGTAAGATAAGTTGTAGTTATTTGTATTTTTATGACGGAAAAAATTGATAATTGAGTTGACTCCACTCAGATATTGACCATCTTCATAGGGATAGAAATTTTGTGGATAAGGAGGGGTGCACACCCATATCCCTCAAACGAACAAGGCCAATAGTTTAAGATCAAAATGCAGGGATCAAGATGCATACCAATCGAGTTATATACTTTAAACCATTGTTTTTTAAACCAATCCTCACAGGATGGTCAGTCTGTTTAACTGGTAATCGAACCTGGGTTGGTTTGGTTATATGTGTTTCATCAATTCAGTCCAAATAAAGATTTTTTTGGGTCAGACCACCGGTTCAATTAGATATATGAAATTCAGTTCAACTAGGTTCGATCAAAATTCAAGTTCGATTTTATTCAAAAATAATGCTATCTGTGATATTGGAACTGATGACCTTTGGCTATCCAACATAATTACTAACCAACTTAACCACAACCACTTCTAATAAAGAATTGATTCCACATGTTATTGTACTATTATCTAGCAACAAAGTATTTAATTCAAATATTATGAATATAGTTGATGAATGCAAATTTTGCGAGGGTCTAAAGTAGTCTACACAAGACGAGAACTACAATATCGCCGAAGCGACCGCTCAGAAATCCATCAATCAATAATTAACCCGCAATAATAATCAAGCAATGAAGTAGAAGTATGGAGTTAAAATTTATTTTATTTAACTCAACAAAATATATGTACAGTGAAAGTAGGTTAGAGTGCCGAACACATGGAGCTAGGGGTGTACATGGATCGGATTGGATCGGATTTTGGCTTAATCCGTGTCCAATACATACTCAACGGATTTTTTCTTTTTCCAATCCAATCTAATCCATTAAATATGCAAATCCAATCCAATCCATCGGATCACAAACTGAATCGGATTGGATCAGATTCTTAATGCTCACCTACTATCACATCATAGGCTGTGATTAAGTTTGTAGCACATTAGACCTCAACATTTGAATCATGGTTCTAAAATTGAGAGTATTAAAGAAAATGATAGTTACTTTTTGTAAAACAAAAAAATATGCTTGTTATTGAATTAGTATGAATAATAATTGTATAACTAAATATACATAACGTACATATAATTGTAGAAATTATAGAAGTATCACGTTGACTTTTAATAAAATTGCAGGTAAATCAAAAAGTCGTTAGACCCAAGAATGAAACCGAATCTACGAGGAGGCTCGGCCGAATATATAGTAGTGGTGCTTCCAATTAATATATCGCGAGAGTTCCTGTCCTCGAAAGGAAAGGACGCCTACCACGAGATTGAGACTGCTGACGAGAGTTGCAGCGAACGTTGACTTTCTTCCAGATCAAAATGACAGTAACCTGCAACTGACCTGCTTGACTACGCGGTGTGAGAGGGAGGGTTATGCACGAGGGAGATTTGGGGCGAGGACCATGCGCGATGGCACAATGTTGGAAAGAGGCGCCTAAGGTGCTTGGCCGCAGCGTGAGGGAGGTCTGAGAGAGCCGAGGATGAGGTTTGGATGCCGTGCACGATGGAGGTTTGGTTGTGTGTACATGAGGGAGATCTGGCAGCATATGCACGGTTGGAGACAAGGGTGGCAACCAGCAGAGATATGTACTTTCGAGTGAGGAGAGGTGTGACGTTCTGGTGGGTGTTTCGTTTGAAAGGGGCCCAAAGGGGGTTTTGAGTTTAGGTATGTTTTTTTAAGAAAGATGTTTACTTTGAAAAAATAGAAGGACGTGAAGGACACTGCGGGTAACTATTACTTTTTTTAAACCAACTGATGGGTTGGGTTAAGGGGGTTTCCAACAAGTACGATTGGGTGTAAACTATAAATGTGAGTAGCTTGGATATTTACACATAGCTTTCAAATAAAATTAAATATATGACATGTTCTAATAAAAACAAATGAATTTTTATATATTATATATTTATTTATTAACGGATTAACGGATTGGATCGGATCGGATTTTGACAATAATCCGATCCGATCCATAAATGAATGGATTTGTAAAAGTTCAATCCGATCCGATCCATTAGACTTATAAATCCAAACCGATCCAATCTAATGACAACGGATTGGATCGGATTACGGATTTTATCCGATCCATGTGCACCCCTACATGGAGCAAAAGTGATAAATTATGCAGTTGAATGCAAAGAATGTGATATGTGAGCTTCCTTGTCTATTTTGTATGTGGGGTTTTAATTTTGTGTTATACATTTTATTTTTATTTTATATTTTTATATTTAGTTTTAATATTATATTTTTATATTTTGTATTTTTTGTAATTATTTAATATAAGAATATATAAGATTATATATACACTATAGGATGATATAGATTTAAATATAACTAAAAATAACTATAAAATATTTCAGGATTTTAAATAACTGTTTACTATTTTTATGATTTTTAGTGAATTCTGCAAATTTTTATATACTTTTAAAGTCAAAAATATCCCAAAATCAAGGATTTAATAAATAAGTAAAATTATAATGGAAATTAAAAATATCCAATAATACCCAAAATTTTCCAAATTAATTTAGTCTATAAATAATATAAAGAAGATTATAGAATAGAAAACGCTATTTTTGGGATTTTTAAGAATTTTTTATATTTTTATAAGGAATTTTGGGATTTTTCAATTTTTAAGAGTTTCTTTTTTTATTTTTATGGATTTTTGGTCCGAAGGCTCCAAATACTTAAAGAAATAAAATATATTTTTTTGGGATTTTTTCAAAAAGATTTATATTTTTTATGGGTTTTTTGAGCTAAAATAAGAATATTGTATGCTTTTTCTGATTTTTAGGAAATATTAAACATTCTAAATTGTAATAATAAAAATGTGGTGTGGAAGTTTTTGCAAACATGATTCAACAAGTATTTCTTTGTGATTTTGGTGGATAGTAGCTATATTTAATAAATAGATGCATAAAAATACAATGGCCTGGCGAGAGCAATTATGCAATTAAAACAAATTCCAGGAGCATCTCTATAATTTTTACAGAAAAATATAAATGGGATAAAAAGTTCTTGGGCCAAAATGAAATATAAAAAATCACGGTGGCCTACCTGTAAAATGCCCACGTCACGTGGGACCGTACATGAGGTGAGCTGGCACTGACTAAATTGCAAATAAAATTAGTTCATGGCTTTTATGAAAAATATTACAATAATTATATATAGGCTGATGGATGTTTGTAGCCCAAATATTAAATACAGAAAATGTGTTGGGTTAAGTTGCAAAATGCCCAATACATGTGGAGATGGACGGTCCTGATGATCCACTTAAGCCGCGTGTGCGTCCGTATCTCGAGATGACGGTTCGGCCCGACGATCAGGATTAGACCTTGCAGACGAGATCGACGGTTGAGATGAGGCACATCGGACGACAACTGCTGTGCTGGAGCGGGCGCCTTGATCGGACGACAAAGAGGTCACTTGGAGGAACTGGCTAGAACACCTGCACCTCCAAGATTTGATCTGACGTAGCGATTGCCTCCAGCCTTCTTCCTTGTTGCGATAATGCCCAAAATGCCCCTGACGTCCTCCTTTATCACCTGGAACACACAAGAAGCTCCGACGATGACCGGAGTCTCCACTCGAGGTCGGAGGAGCAAGTCAGCTCTAAGAACCTCCAACGAAGGTCAAAATGGCTCAAGCCGTACGTGAAACTCAATATACCTGCACAAAATTCATATAGGATTGAGGGTAAATTGCCTCGACCCTCCAGGTGGTGGAACATAAGCGTGGGTGGCTCGGACGGAGGCACTCCGGTGAGGCGAGGTGGTAGAACACTCGGATCCTACTCCATGAAGGTGCATGTTGAACATAGTGGAGGGTTGCGTAGCAGAAGCGAAGGGGATACAAGGTGAAGTGGTTGGCAGGTCGAGAACGGGCATAAGCACAGTGTAGACATTCGCCAGAGCTAGCCTCCGACGAACTGCGAACATAGTGTTTAACACTAAATCATGCGGTTACAGGCTAAATCAATTGCAGGGAATAGAATCAACGACTAAAACTAAGCTAAAATGTGATAAAGAGATACCTTCAGCAGCCGGAGCTGCATGGTCAGACCTCGACAACGGTGAGCCACCGGAGATGATGGAATGCGACCCTACCTGTTTGTCCTCGCTGCAAAGTAGCTGGAGAGGAGGCTATCACCCTCCTCGATCCAGAGCTCCAGAGAGGGGGCCAAAATGGGTTTAAGGCAATTTAAATTGGAAGGGGAGCTCGGATGTGGTTTATTATACACGATGACCAAGTGGCTCCAAAGATAGATGAAAAACTGGCGAATCCATGGAGCTCGGATCGAGTAATCAATCAGGCGTGTAAGAGGGAGTATCGAGGAGGAAAATTGGTGAAGGGACCATTCCCAATTGATTCTCGCATCGATGGGAGAAAAAGTGAGAAGAATGGTCTGAAGTTAGTTCTGACACGGGCTACTGGATGTCAGAGGAGTTGACCGTTAGTCAAACCTTGACGCACCCTAGTTGGTCCACGTGGACCAACCAGGAAAAATCCAGCCGGAAATTATTGGAAATTGAATAATAAATAACAAATAATCTTATTAAAATAAAGTTATAAAATAAAGTTGTTTATTATTTTCTGTAGTATTTTATTATGATTTTTATTTTTTTAGAGCTTTTTATTTGCAAGTTAATTTTTAGGGTTTCTTTATAGGTATATTTATCTATGTATTAAGTCTTTTATTTATATTTTATATTTTATATTTTATTATTTTATTTTTCTTATTTTATACATTTATAACTTATTTTTATACTTAAATATTTTTTTGTTTTTCTGATGTAATATTTAGACTTAAATAAATCAGTATATTTATTATATAGGTACACGTATAGGTATTTTATCTATGTATTCTATATACTCATTTTATTTTAGTGTCTTATTTGTGGTTTTATTCTGGTTTTAATATGCACATATGCTGTAGATAATATTTAGAAAATTATGAAATTATAAAATTATAAAATAATAAATAATAAATAAAATGAATATTTTATTCAGGTAAACTATACAATAGGGGTCCAAAACCTAACTTTCACATACTAACTCCAAAAATTATGAAACCTCCTTCATTAAATAGCTTATTAAAAGTTAAAGGTGATTTTGAGATATTTTGAGTTTTTATTTGTGAGATATGAGTATGTGAATTTGGGATTTTGGAATATTATTTTGTGTAAAAAGTACAATGTACGTTATTTTTACATGAAATCAATTTTGTATTTTTGTATATATATTATTGTCTACAAATTTCATGTACAAAGTTTCTTTATTTGAGGTATAAAAAGTAGAAAATAAAATAGATCCCAAAAAATGAATTAATGGTGAATGAATAAATGGGTTTTTATTGTATTATTGACCCTTATCTCCCCTACTTTATTCCTTGTCGACCTAGTCATCAAGATGCATATATCTCGGGGTCTAGGGTCATAAAATACCTTTGTCATTTTATTCCTTTTCTTTTATTTTCTTTATTTTATAATTTTGGTATTAAAAATAATATTTTATACATTATTTATACAACAAAGAATGAATGTTAATTTTGTGTAATTAGAGGTATTTACATGCATTAGCTAGAGGTTTTAAGGTCAAAATGATAGAATAAAGGTGATGAAATGGAGATTCATCAATAGTATTTTATGTTGTATAAGTTAAAATATTGTACATGTAATGTAAGATATTTTATGTTATGTATGCATCTTTAATAGCTACACGTGGAAGTATACATTAAGTCATATATGTATCCATATAGATATTGCGTGTATTATGTATCTATCTTTGTTTTCTGTTTATTCACATATGTTTGTTATATCAATGTTGTTACACATGTATATGCATGCACTTACAACAAATGTAGATGAAAACAATCATACACACAGATACATATATTTAAGAAAAAAGATTTGCATGCTTATACCCACTTACACACACACACACACACATATATATATATATAACTTTGATATATTTTATTGATCTTTTTTAAATATGCATTTTTGTTGATTCAATCAACTATTTAAATGATATTTAAATGTGCATTTTGCACATGATTTTATTTTTTCGATTGTATCATCAATTAAACCACTTTTTCCTCACTGCTTCGATTTAATCCGATTCAAAAAAATGATGAAGTCATCATCTGATTAAACCAACTTCATTTTACGATCCAACCCGATTCAACGTTTTCAATGGGTTTTTGGTTTAGCCTCAGGTTCGGTTTCAAAAATATTGTTTAAACAACTCGCCCAGAATATACATGACTAAGTTATCTAAAGCATGTTTAATTGTAACATAAAAAACGGCACAACATCTACATAAATATCATAGCTTCACGTTACAACAGTTACTTCTCTGGCATTTTACTCCCTCCCGTCTGATACATAGCCGGATCCACGTCCGGATCTAGTTACTATTCTCTGTCTTCGTTCGACTCCCTCACGCAATTGCAGTAAGGGCGGTCACTAGCGGCATAGATAGAATTTTCAAGAGTGGAGAATATATATCTCAGCCAAGTGGTGGCAATGTGAGTTCGATCTACCGCATCCTCTCCTCTCTCTATGATTTTTCTCTTTGATTTCGAGACTCCGATGTCTCACATTTCTCTCGATTTTTTCTTAGAACAATCTTTCTTCCTTGTGTTTTAATATATTGTTTCTCCTTGATGCGATTGTATTTTGCTATTCTATGTATGAACCGACATTTACATCTCTAACAATACCATATTTTCTTAATTTGGCTCACTGTTGATATCGCTCGTCTCTCCTATTTTTTAATGCATTGTAGGCATACCAACACAAATTTTTGAATTAGGTAAAAAAATGTTACACTCAAATTATTCATATGTTTGTTATTTAATTTTAAAAATCATGAATAATCGGATTAATTACCTAATCATTCGTAACTTTGATTGTACAATGAATAATTTTCGTTCTGATGTTGATTGGATACTCATCCGCATATTGCAAGTTTGATTACGAGATTAATAAATGATAGCTAAATTAGAAAAAAAGTCATCTATATCATGTTCAGACAGAGTTTATGAGATTTACCTGAAACATGTCAATATTATTAGAATTTGATCCAAAGTTTCATATAAGCAGTTCATGCCATCATATATGTGTCGGCGAGACAAAAGCTGAACCGAATATTCAATATACATCTTAAATGAATATTGAATATCGGCATCTGTTGTTGCTCCCCCGCCCCATTTTTCACGTGTTTTTTTTATTTTTTTGAAAATAAAAATTATGTAAATTCATTATTACATCCTTATATTATGTCATTCAATTTTCATGCAAAACAGAGACTCTTACGACCTCCATCCAGACGGGGTCGATTTAAAAAATCCTGAGACCGTTAAAAAATGACTGTCTGGATGGAGGCCGTAGGAATCTCTGTTTTACACAAAATTTGAATGACATAATATAGGGATATAATGATTAATATCCACGGGAAAAATAAAAAAATTTAAAGAAAATAGAACGAAGGAGTGAAGTTAGCTAGGGGACAACCCCATTTTCCTCTTCATATAAGCAGTTCATGCCATCATATGTGTGTAGGTGAGACAAAAGCTGAACTGAATATTCAATAATATCGGCATCTGTTGTTTCTCCCCTCCCCCTCCCAAAGGACCCAAACCCTTTATTTTGCCTATCCTCCGGAACCTCACCTCCTCCACTCCCCGCGGCGTCTCGGCATCTGTTGTTTCTCCCCTCGCCCTCGCTGCCTCCCCTCCCAGACCACCTCGCCTTCGCCACCTCCCACCCTTTCCACGACATCTCCTTGTGCCACCTCCCCTCCTCCCCACGCCGCCTCAGCGGCCACTGCTCCTCCCAGAGCACCACACCTTCGCCGCTTCCCCGTGAAGTGATACCTAAGCAGGACCCCACAACCTTTCCTTTGCTGCAGGTTCTCCTCCTCATAATTCTAGACGTGTTCCTTTCGAATCCACTGTTTGCTATTGTTTTACCCTGGATTTGATTACACGTTTCTTTCAATGCATCACTCTATTTGCTTGAGCGATTGGATTTCCACCTTTCCTATCCATTCCATTCGAACACAGTATTCCATCTCCTTTTCCCCCATTTTCAATAATGTTGTTTCTAAGCTTTCCTGAAACAGTGGCTGTATAGCTTGTGAAGGAACTGAATGTCTATTGCAGTTTTATCATAGAAGAGACCTGCGACTTTTGGATAGGATCTTGAGTATGGCTTGTTTCTGTTCTAAGGAACCAATATGCTAAATTTGGACTTCAATCTTAGTTTTTTTTGGTGTGTGGATTCGATGCGTACTGGAACGATATTGTTTCAAAGTTTGGATACACCGTGCATTTGAAAACCAGAATCTCATAAAATAACAAAATTTCATAAATAATGCCCCTTCATTTTTTAGTGGAGTTTGTGGGCAATTAGTGTTGAAGTTCTGACATAGATTTTGTAGAAAAATAATAAAATATAATGCGGAAGCAAAAACATGGAATAAAGATAAACATCAAAGAACAACGGGATTTAACGTGGAACCCTACTCCAAGAGGAGCGGGATGAAACCACGGGAGAAGCCCCTAAATTGGGCATTTCTTCTATTAAAGTTCTCAATGAGTACAGGGGGTGTGGGGCTCCTTATATAGCCCCACAGACAGACCCAATAGTGACCGCTCCCCCATGTGGTACTAAACACATGGGTGTGCTCTTTTCTTTTCCAACACTCCCCCTCAAGTTGGTAGCTGGGACAGCTGCAACTTGCAATAATAAAGAAAAATATACATCATTACATCTTCACTTGAAATCACCACAATAAACGTATATATCCGCAACTGGTAGACAAACCCGCTTGCTGACGGGTATATCAGGTCACCGGAACGTATCTCTGTCGTGCCTGGAAGGTCACCGGACTGTCTCTGTCGTGCCTGCATGGTCACCGGATCTCTGTCTCAGTCGTGCCTGCGGATCACCGGACTTTGTCTCCGTCGTGCCTTGAAGAAAACAAATCCAGTGCGGAGTCGATGTCGAGGATAGAGATACCACGACGAAGATCGATGCACAGTGAAGATGGCTTGATATTCTGTGAAATCCGGAGTGTTTGATCTGTCAGTCAATGATGTAGGATGCATATGGCTTTTACTCCCCCTTTCTCCCAAACTTATGAGAAAAATGAAAAATAAAGACAAGTTGGGAGAAACAAATATGAATCACATTTTTTTATGCGTATGGCTTTTTCTTGTACGCGCCTTTTCTTCATCTTCTCCTTTTATAATTTTTCGTACGGCTTTTCTCATGTACGCACTTTTTTTAATCTCTCCCTTTTTTTTTGAAACTTGCTGCTGCTCCATTTTTTTATACACGCCAATTTTTCCTTTTTTTTCTTTTGCGGCACATCTTTTTTTTTAATAATGGGCTGCCCTTTTTTTTCTGCCCACTGTTGGGCACCTCTTTTTTTTTTGGTAATGCAACCGCCCAATGGGGAGGGTTCGTGGGAACCCTTCTTTTTCCCTGAACGCATGTCGCCCCCGATAGGAGGGGGTTTCTTGCCGCCGCACATCGCCCCCGATGAGGAGCGTGCGTGGGGGGACACACCTGGGAAGTGCGTGCTCGAGAGGAGGCTCGCCGTAGGGGAGCGGCGCCGCCTTGTGCTGTTGATGCCGCTGCCTGCGGCTTCGCTGGAGAGAGGCAGCTGCGCGTAGGGACTCGCGCGCAAGGGCTCGCGTAGGGGTTGGAAGATGCGCACCTAGAGGGGGGGCATCTTGGTTGCGCGACTTGGCTGGGAGGAGATCGAATGGGGCTTGCGCGATGGTTTTGAACGAAGATGCGTCGCCCGCCTGGAACGAAGATCCGGATGCGGCTAGGATCGCCGCTCAATTGGAATGGAGTCGATCGTGCTGGAAGAAGGGCTCCGCCTCGGCTCGGCATCGCGCTGCCTGCAACATGGGATTTCGCCGCGAGATTTGGCGGAGAGGAAGTGCCCTCGCGCCGCCTGGACCATCGCGTCTGGAGCAACGCCTTGCGCGAGTTGGGGAGGCGCGGTGGGGCTCGCCTAGGTCTGTGGGATCCTTGCTGGTGTTGACGCACGCGGAGCCCTATCACCGCCAGGAGAAGCGCGGAACTGCGCTCCCTGAAGATCTTGATCTGGAGATCAACGGTTGCGGCTGGAGTTGAGAATGATTTATAGGGTTTCTTCTAAACTCTAGAACAATAGCTCGAGAAACTGCAACTGGAATTGGCCGCCTGAATTAGGGCTATGTAAACCCTATAATTTTCTTGCACAGAATCGTGAATATGAACAAATAATAATTATCTCCAAGAACAATCGATAATCGAATCTCGAATAAAACTAAAAAACAATGATTCCTCGAGAATCAAACCCGCTCTGATACCATGTAGAAAAATATAATGCGGAAGCAAAAACATGGAATAAAGATAAACATCAAAGAACAACGGGATTTAACGTGGAACCCTACTCCGAGAGGAGCGGGATGAAACCACGGGAGAAGCCCCTAAATTGGACATTTCTTCTATTAAAGTTCTCAATGAGTACAGGGGGTGTGAGGCTCCTTATATAGCCCCACAGACAGACCCAATAGTGACCGCTCCCCCATGTGGTACTAAACACATGGGTGTGCTCTTTTCTTTTCCAACAGATTTGAATTAGAATTTATCTTTGATTCAATTCATTCATATTTCCCTTAGAAATTAAAATCTGATCTAAGTTTTGGTGGATGCTTGATAAGTGTTTGATGGCAGTTCACATTTACAGGTCATGCGCTGTATGTCAAATGACGCTAGAAGTAAGACACAAATTTTCCAGTGGATACTATTTGGTATGCATTACACAGCCATTATAAAAGGGAACATCTAAGTTTACTTGCAAGATATGAGATTATTTACCCTTTGCTGGAAAGGACGGCTACATTTTGTTGTTCAGAATTTGTTACGTAAACTTGTCCATTAGACACTCTTTATAAGGTCTGGATAAGGGTTTAAATATCGATATCAGCATTCATATTTGTCTCATGTTGATACGATATTTCAGTAATATATCAGCGATATACTGCCGAAATATCGTCATATCTACACCCATTTGTGAAGGAAGGACCGAAAAAGGTGCCTATATCGCCACATCAGTATCGATATCAATCTTTTGGCGATATTGATATATCGGCGATATATATGCCGATATGTCACGACATTTGAAACCCTGGGTCTATGTATACATGAGCCAAAGTTCTGGTGATACGAGAACTATCAATGCAGACATTTGTTTCGGATTGATGAATTCGAAATTTTGGATTGTGTTGAATCATCAACTGTAAATAGATCCCTCCTTAAAAAAAACTATAGATAAATCTCTGACACCATATTTTACTATAGCTATTTAATATTTTTATTTAAAATATTCGAAGCTGCATGATCTGCATGTGGCCTTGCATGCTTCTCCTCATATCCGCTTAGTCGCTTTTGACCACCTGACTGAATGAATATCACGTACCACATATCTGAACCTTGGATGGAATTCTAATTGTCATTGTTTTGAATTTTTCAATCATTGAGGAAGCATTTGCTGCCATCATAACAACATTCATGCCTTCTTTGACCATGTATGGACTTCTAAAATATGATATGTATATTTATATACAACACTTGAATAAAATGTCATGATTACCAGGATGGCTAGCACACCGAAAAGTGGTAACAACCAAATATTCGAAGACAGGTCCTAGGCCACTTGGCCAGTGCCTAAGATTGTATCATAGAAATGCATCCCAATTTCTATGTGTATTTCTTGTTTTTCTAAAAAATAATCCAAGGCGTGAAACAGTTGGATGTATCATATAGGTCAAATGTATTTTTTTTTCTGATTTAAGAGGCGTGTCTTTTGCTTGATTTTGGCTTTCATTTCTATATAAAACCTGTCCATTTGTTATGTAGTATGAATTAACTAGGACTCTTTTAAAGTAGCATTTGGCTTGCCTTTGGGTTCTCGCTTCTATTTTTCCCACTATCTCATGTGCTTGATATTCTCTTCGTCTCCTCATTGATATTTCTTCCCTTCTCATTCCCAGTTTCTTCTCCGAAACTGGACTGTGCATGTAAGTCTTTTCGTCACGTTTAATTTGATGGAGTACCCCGAGTATTACTCAATACTCATTTAACCCATTTGGAGCTTTTGGAAAACCTCTGTGCATCCAAATAGTGCACATCATAGTAAACAGTCTGGCCTGTTCTACCTCCTGCTGGTTGAGGTCAATGCCCCACCTCCTGCTGGTTGAGGTCAATGTCCCACCCCTCTGATTCTCCTTAAAGGACAACTGGATTCTTGACGCACACTTACCCCTCCCACTCTTTGTTTGCACTCCACTAAGATAAGCCATCATTTTTATACTGAGGATTTTATTAATGAAAAATTAAGCATACAATTAATTTAATTTTTTTGTATGCAGCTTTAAAAATTTTGGATATAAACCCAAGATTGACCGAAGATAGATCTGAATGGAGGTGAAGAATCCATGTAGCCCACCCTACTTAATTGTAGGAAAAGGCTTTGTTGTTGTTGTTGTTGCAACCTTAAAAAAACTTTAGTGTGTAGTCTTCTTCATTTAATCTCTACTGAAGTCCTTAGCTTCTCATCTTTTAACATGTCATCACTTATGACTTTAGGTGCCTAAGCCCATCACTTATACTTAAGGCGCCTAAACCTTTTTTAAAATGGTTCTATACCACTACTTATGCCATCAATTTTCTAGTAATTAAATATCTGATCTTATTATTTGTTGCAAGACATCCTTCCTTTCCCTTGCACCCATTGTTTGCAAGCGACAATGCTAGCAACACAAGTTTAGACTCACACATCAATATTGGCTTATATGAACGTGTGACATCTCATTTGAATTGCATGGTGCATCTCAAAAGGTTTAGCACTCTTCAATTATTTTACACGGGCATTAGCTTTTCCACTTCCTGACACCCTAATTGAGGAGTGAAAGAGGATGGCACTCATGCTAGATGTAGTACTTGTTGTACTTTTTCTTCGATGCGATGTTCTTTTCCTCGTGTTGAGGTTTTCTGAAGCAGAACTTTCTACATAATAAGCTCGCTCACTTCTTTTGACTCGATCCTGACACCCCTTATCTTTTCCGATCTTGGCTGGTGCTTCACCGGTTCTCTCTCTTTTGAATTTTTGGCTGTATGAATGAGTGACATCTTTTATCATTTGAAATAGGTGATGGAACTCACAAATTTGAACATTCTGCAATGGTTTTATCTGTCATACATAGTTCTATTGTTGTGAAAACTCTATTCCTTGTTTTGTTTTGTAAAAACCCTATTCCTTGTTGTAAAAAACCTAACTATTTAAAGGCAAACTTAACAGGGCAATTAGGTGCACAAAGTTTATCACATGCAGGGAGTCTGGGGAAAGGCAGATAGACAGCCTTATCTACCATTTAAGGCAAAGCCCATCTTTCATTAAAAGAGTATTGAAATGTGTACTATACTCCAAGGAGGTCTGGAAGTTAGTAAGGAAAGAACCACTAACTCTCACTTATCACAATGGGTTCAGAGCTTGTGAAAAAATAAGCTCTACAAGATATTACTAAGACCTCAACATTGATCTGCTTTATGGATAAGGTTGCATATTGCAGTCGTTATTATCCACAACGATGACACCATTTAGTGCAAAACATAGACAATACAATTGCTTCTTAAATTTTTTACTAGTTTTTGAATATTTGAAGTATCCATTTTCTTATGTGCGTAAAAAGGAAATCACTGTGAGCTAAAAAGAAAAACAAAATTATGTTGGGAAGCTGAATATTAAACTCAAGAGCACGAGTATAGTTGCGTTTTCGAGCTTATATTGCCTAGCAATGGATTTGCTTTGTTTAATGTGTAGAAAGGAATGCTTTGTTGTGTTTATTCCAATGGGTCTAGGGGTCCTTATATAGGAAAATCCTAGAAACCTTAGAGAGTACATGGGAGGGAAAAATACAAAACTGCCCCTTACTGGGGTTACTATAAGAAATGTCTCACAATTACTAACACTCCCCCTCAAGTTGGAGCGTATTTATCAGTCATGCCCAACTTGGATACACTCCATGACAGACGTTTCTTTGGTAATGCCTTTGTAAAGGCATCTGCAAGCTGTAGATCAGTACTGATATGTGGAGTGGTGATTCACTGATATGTGGAGTGGTGATTCTTCCAATCTTGACTGCATCCCGTACGAAGTGGCAATCAATTTCTATGTGTTTGGTCTGTTCATGAAATACAGGACGCGTGGTGGGGTCGTGGGGAGGGAGGTGAATGGCTTGGAGGCGCGGGCGGGGTTCCCCTAGGTCTGGGGTTCACGCATGGTGAGCGGGGGGGGGGGGGGAGATTAGGTCAGAGCCCCGGTCCAGGTCCGCTGCTCTGATACCATGTAGAAAGGAATGCTTTGTTGTGTTTATTCCAATGGGTCTAGGGGCCCTTATATAGGAAATCCCTAGAAACCCTAGAGAGCACATGGAAGGGAAAAATACAGAACTGCCCCTTACTGGGGTTACAATAAGAAACGTCTCACAATTACTAACATAATGAAAAATGGCATTTGCCAATAATTGGAGAGTACATGATTCAAGATGAATTTCTGAGCTCGTAATTTGAGGTTGCAGATATTATTTGAATTTTAAAAATTTCTTGACCTCTTATCAACCTTATTTTCTCCCTTTTATGCTAGGTTATGTTCTCATTGCTAATCAATATTCAACTTCTTTTTTGGCATAAACAAGTACCCTCATGAAAGCACATTACAGGAAGCCTAAGAAACAGTTACCTTTCAAATCTCGATCTCATACTTGGCATGCTGCTTCTGGTTCAAACGATAACCTTGTTATAAGCTTCTCAGAGGATGACAGTGAAAGTGAACATGAAGATTCTAGGCCTGAAGGTCATGATAAAAAACAAGATGATGCAGTAACTACAGATTGGTTACAAAGGTCAACATCAACATCAAACTTACGAACAAATCTTTCACAGAAATCATTGAATAATAAGACAAGAGATCCACATGGTAGATCATCTGTGAATTCTTTGGTATCAATGAATAAAAAAGTGACAGGAAGCATCACCACAGCCACAGGTAAAAGATCATCACATGAAAATGAAGCTCTGAAGAACAAATGTGATCCTCAGAACTCAGTGGATAATTTCCAGCAGGAAATTACGTTGCAGCCAAAGGATCTAAGAAGCCACAAAAGTGTTAATCGGAGCAAAAAGAGGCTTTTAGGTATACACGAAGATATTTGCGAGCCCACTAACAAGAATAGTGAAGTTCAAACAATGGTTAAAAGACATATAGTGGATGATCCTGTACGGATGTCAATCGATGAGAAAGACGTAAAACGTTTGAAAGTCAGGGAGGACTCCCATATTAAACTTACCGGAAATGGACTTCTTAATGAAACTCAAAGACCGATATCTCAAAATGATATGCACCTTCAGATCGATGACAATATAAGTCACCCATCTTCGGCTCAAACAAGTGCAAGAGCTGGTATACAACATGATGTGAATAATGGGATTGTTTTAGTTCCATCTAATATAGTTGCTGACAGAGAAAAGGCTGCAGGACCAGGTTCAGGTTATCATATTGTTGGAACCACAACAGCCATCGTACGGAATGGTGATGCCTGCTTTGTGCAGGGTGGACATCATTCTTCTGGCATCGATATGTCCTCAAGTCACAATCAGCTTAATATGATGTTTGCACAATTGAACTCTGCAGGGCGGATCTCTGACTTGCAACGCTTAACTCCTGATATGGAAGATGCTTCCATTGGCCAGAGCAAGCTCCTCTTGGTAAGTTTAAGATTTTTTTCCAGCACTTCTTTTGAAAATATGTTTATTTGAAGGCATCTTGTGTATTGAAGGTTACTCTGTTTTTTTTTGAAATGTTCTGCCATCCTTGTTCTGATGATATTTGCTCATATTATGAATTTTAGTATTGTTTATGTGGTTTTCCTCAAGAATCCATTTTACATTTCTCGTGGGGAGGAAGGGGGGGGGGGGAAGGGTGGAGTAATGGATAAAAGTTTATACCAAACAACTCTTTTTGTGCTTTACTAGGAATGCACGACAGCACGAGGAGCCCTTTTACCTAGAGAATGTAATTGCTCACACAAAATTCCTTTACGAGCCTTGGCCAATGTACCTATAAATTTTAGTTATATATATAATTTACAGAGTTTTCAAGCCTGCCCACTTTCTAAAAAAACATTCATTTTTTATTTCTTGGACATCTAAAAAACCATCTACTTGAGCTACTTTCTCTAGAACTCCCTCGTATTGTGAATATACCTAGAAGATTCTTGCTGTTGATGTATCTCCTGAATAGATTAAGAAGGCTTGTGCTTGACTGTGTTGCAATAGATATGTGGCCCCAGTGATTAATCTATTAATGGAGAAGCAAATTGTAGGTTGAAGGCATCAAACATGCAAAACGGGGAATATACATTTGTTAATTTATTGTCGCAACTACTACAAACTCATTTCGGGGTGGGCACCATTGCGGGTGTTTCCCCCTTTTTCGCATCTGAAAAAAAGCTACTACAAACTCTTTTGCTTATGATATCCATGATCATTAAAAGATCGACCCCTCCTCTAACTGAGAAACTTGGCAGGGTTTGCAAAAACTTGGAGATTCTCTCCGCATTGCGCATAAGACAGCTTCCAATGGTGTAATGTAATAACTAATAAGATAAAGATAACTAAACGGCAATGTAAGTAATTCAAAACAGAGTTCCACTCTTTTAACCATGATGAAGTAGCCTCAACTTCGTGGAAAATTGAAAAATCTGCAGAATTTTGTTGATTGAAAATCTGGATTGACATGTAAATCAATGATGCACATACCATTAAATATGAAGGCATAGAGTGGGGGATACATGACATCTCTTTCGACAAACAAAGATGTCTTGCGCATACATAGAATTGAGGTAACAGGATAAGAGATCTTTACTCTTTCTTCTCCAATTACTCATTCCATCCGAGAACCTCATCCCTTCCTCAAGAACCCCCCTTGTAACTGAGAAACTTGGCAAGGTTCACAAAAACTTGGAGGTTCTCTCTGCATTGCACATAAGACAGCTTCCGAAGGTGGAATGTAATAACTAATAAGAGAAAGATCTACTAAACGGCGACATAACTGAAAACAGAGTTCCACTCTTTTAACCATGATGAAGTAGCCTCAACTTCGTGGAACATTGAAAAATCTGCAGAATTTTGTTGAAATGATCTTGAAAATCTGGATTGACATGTATATCAATGATGCGCATACCATTAAATATAAAGGCAAAGAATGGGGGAGACATGACCTATCTTTCGACAATTGAAACAAAGATGTCTTGCGCATACCTAGAATTGAGGTAACAGGATAAGAGATCTTTACTCTTGCTTCTCCAATTACCCATTCCATCAGAGAGCCTCATCCCTTCCTCAAGAACCATCCTTGTGCGAGACTGCTTCCGTCACATTGTCATGCCAATATATACGATACTAAAGTTGCATCTATCATGAAGGAGTCTTCTAGATGTGCATTAATTTGGCGGGGGTGAATAAACTCTTAATTAGTTATGTTTGACTTACCTTATTATATAATTTGAAAGTCAATTTTAAACTATTATTAGACAGAATTTTCATCTTTATCTATCTATGATGCAAATTCAAATCGGCGTCGACGAAAATAATAATTTTTTATGGTGGGTTTTGGTGGAGAAAATAAAATAGAGGGGTTGAGAAGAGAAGCTCGTCGGGAACACGAGGGGATGGAGAAGAGAATACGTGTAGACCACGCGGGGGAGAAAGAGAGAGAGAGGGATAGAGAATAATTCTCAACTTTTCATAAATTTGAACTCTCCCAAAACAATGGACCCTCATCCCTTTATATAGGAGGGATGAGTTTACAAAAATAGTAAACTAATTTAAATTGACAACTAATTATCCTAATTAGACTCTAACTAATTAACTGACCAAATTTTAAAAATCAAATCTATAACTAATTGTTGGAGATCACATGCGATCTCATTTATTTAATTAAAGACACGATAATTAAAATAAACCTAAATAAATTAACCACTAAATTTAGATAAATATTTGGCCCTGTGTTTTTGACTTCACGCTGCATCAACTCTCCTCCGCTTTAAAAATTCGTCTCCCGACGAATTGCTTCATGTAGTTGCATCGTTGGAGAATTCATCCTTGAATTGTGGCTTCAATTTCCTCCAATTCGATCCTTTTCAACGTTACGTTTGTAGTTCTTTCCAATTGGAGGGCATCTCTGCAATTTTCGTACCCCTTCATTACAACTTATATTGTTAGAGGAGCCTTTGAACCTTCCCTTTGAATAAAAACTTTTGCCTGGAGGGGGTTCCGTGTAATTTCTCCCACTTAATTTCTCAAGAGATTTCCAGTCCCACCTGTCACGGGACTCAAACCCCGTAACCATCGGGTTCCCTGTTAGGGTTTGCCCGAGTCCCTCGCGTATATGGCGCGGGCGGCGCGGGCTGGGGAGGATGGGTGGCGCGGGCGGGGCATGCGACGACGCTGAGGCGAGCGGCTGGGTTGCCGCGTGGAGAACTGGAGGAGGTGAAGCGCGGGGTCGGCAGGTGGCTATCAGGGACGATGCGTGGCCGCAAGGGGGACCGCAGCAGCGCGCGACCTTGCGCGCGGTGGCTGCGCGGGGAAACGTCACCAGCGGCGAGGGCGGCGAGGTCTTGGGCGCGGCCGTGGGATGGAGGGATCGCGCGGAGACGCCGAGCTGCCCGTACAGGAGAAAGCAGGGGCTGGGAGCTCTGGATGCGCGCAGGAGGCGCGGTGGGGAAGAGGCGGGGCCGCCATTGAGCGGCGTCGGCGTGGAAACACCGGGAAGGTGCAGCCGTGTGGAGGGGCTGCTGTAGGCTTGCGGCTCGCGGATCTGAAGGGGGAGCGGCGGCTGGAGGCGCCGCAGGGGGGCGGCCACGCACTGCGGTGCTGGAGGAGTCGGTGGCGGAGTGCGACGGGGCCCCAGGGGTGCGGGCCAGCCACTGTTGGGCTGCAGTGGGGCTGGGGCGGACATCGGGGGCGCTATCGGTGACGGCGGCTGATCTGAAATCTTCTGGACAGCAACATCGATTGCAAAAAGTTCGAGATTTTCGTATTCTTCTTCCATAGGACCTTCGTCGAAGATAGGCCCATGGTCCTCCTTTGCTTCTTGCACAATAGTTGTATCAAATAAACCTTCATTGGGACGGAACATACCTTCATTTTCTAGGTCGGAATCGGATTGAACAGCAGGTATAGTGTTCTGATTTTTGCCGTTCATGAGCGATTCTTCCTTGATTTGCGCGTCCAGCCATGGTTGCACCTTGGCGCACGATATAAGTCGCTGCTGGAACTTCTTTGAACGTGAATGCGAGTGCGAACCATGAGATAGGCGGCTGAGACCGAACTTCAAACGCCAATATTCAATAGGATCGTCGAATCGTAGGAACGATTCGGTTTCCATGCTCTGATACCAAATGATGCAAATTAAAAATTTGCAATGGTGAAAAATAGTTGTTTGGTGGAGAAATTTAGAGAGGAGAGGAAGAGAGAGGAGAGCGCGCCGGTTGCACGGGATTTTGGAGATGAAAGACGTGAAGAACACGTTGAGGGAGAGAAATAACGAGAGAGAGAGAGAGATAATGAGATGAATCTCAAATTTTCATATTAACTGAACCGTTTTAAAACAATAGACCGTCATCGCTTTATATAGGAGGGATGAGATTACAAAAATAGAAATCAAAATTCAAATTCAAAACTACTTATCCTAATTGACTCTAACCAACTAACTAATTGATTTAAATAAATTCAAATCTCTAATCGACTCTAACTAACTAAATTGATATCACACGCGATCTCTTTAATTAAATAAAAATACGACAATCGAATAAGCGTAAATAAAATTAACGAATAAAAATATCATGCCCTATATTTTAATTTTGTGTTGCATCAATTCTCCTCCGCTTGAAAAATTCGTCTCCTGACGAATTGCTTGATCTTCGTTCTGACGGTTGGAGAATCCTATCTGGATTGGTTGAGCAAAAATCCGCAATTTTGCTCCTTTTCAATGTTACGTTTGCAGTTTCTTTCCACTGAGGGGTATGGATGCAAATGTTCTACCCCTTCACTTAAAATACCTCTATAACATAGCTTAACCTTCCCTTGGCCCTTTAAGTAAAAACTCTTGTGAGGAGGGACCTTCTTGTAATTTATCCAAATTTTCTCATCCCTTATTTTAGGGGATTCGGCAGGAGGGAGCTCCCCAACTTCCCTTAGGGTTTCATGCCTCCAGGATAAAAGGTGGCGGCGGCAGTGGTCTGGATCAGGAGGCCGTGAGCGACGACATCGCAATGGCCAGGGAGGCCTGGGGCGGCGCCGAGGAAGGTGGTGTGTTGGTCCTAAATCGCGTGCGTGGTGCTGACCGTACCCAAAACACACACGGCGGCTGCTGGAGTACGAGGTCAATAGATGGCGGGTTGGAAAGGGGAACCTCAGGCGGCACCGAGGAATGAGGTGTGACGACCCCCGCTTGCATGCGTGTTGATGACTGCGCCTGGTGCGTGCGCAGTGGCTGCTGTAGCTCGAGATTGGGCGGTGGTGGCACTGCAGACGGCGAAGACGGTGTATCTGCGGTGATAGGGCTGCCCAAGGGGACGTTTCAATATTTTCTGTTGTAGCTGGGGGCGCGAGGACTGCCCGAGGGGGCGTTGGGGCTGGGAGGGTTGCCGGGGTGACGGAGATGGGTTGCAGGAGAGGCAGTGTGGCAATTTGGAGGACAGCAGGGGGCTGCAACTGGGAGATTGGGGGTGCCGGAGGTGCGGGGGCTGCATCAGGGACCCAGGAGGGAGTCGTGGGTGGCACTGGAATTGGTTCTTCCAACGATTGTAGGTCTGAATATTCCTGGACAGCAAGCAGATCGACGATTTCCCATGCTTCTTCTATAGGGTCTTCATCAAATATGGGGCCCAAGTCTTCGATTTCATTTTGTATCGAAGTTGTATCAATAAAATCTTCATCTTGCATGAAAGTACCTTCGTTTTTTTGCTCAAAAATAGGTTGCACAGCAGCTTCATTGATCTGATTTTTGCCGTTGCCGTATGAATCTTCATCGAATGTTGTGTTCAGCCATGCTTGCACCTTAACGCTTGATATAAGTCGCTTTCTGAACATTCGTTGCCGCGTACGAGCATGCGAACCGCGAGATATGCAACTGAGATTGAGTTGCAAACGCCAATACTCGATAGGATCGTCGAATCGTAGGAACGATTCGGTTTCTATCTATCTATCTACTTGTCCGTTCAACTTATTTCTTGATGAATATTTTAATAATTGAAGTAGCACACATTTTTAAATTTGTAATTTAGGTACTAGTTGAAACTTGATAATTTTAATAGGGTTTTATCAGCTATGCCCTCATTAGATATTGCAATATCAGTTATGCCCCTCTTTTTTTTGGAATATCAGTTGCACCCTTACTTCTTCCACACCGATTACCTGTGCCCTTCAAGTTAGTTGCCATCCATCCTCATCCCAAATGGACGTTAACTTTGGGGATACATGGGTAATTATATAAAAATAGAAGGATAGAAATACCATTTTCTTCCTTTCTTCTTCTTCTTTCCTCCACTCTTCCTCCCTCCTCCCTCTTCCCTCTCTAGCCCTTCCTCCTCCTCCTTAGCCCCTCCCCCTTCAAGGTCTCCTCCTTTGGTACCCCCCTCCAGCCCCTCCTCCTCCACTGCCCCCTCCAGACCCTCCTCCTCCTCTTCTGCCCCTCCCCCTCTAGGCCGTTCTCCCCCACTGCCCTCCCCATCCAGACCCTCATCCTCCCACGTAGCAGCCATTGCTACTGAGGCTTCAAAGCACCCATCGTTGGGCTTCTGAGGCGATAACTGGAGTTGTGCCGAGCAAACTCCACCATCATCCGACTGTCAACTCCCTATCAGGTACCTCCTCCGTCGTTCGTTCTTCTTCTACTCTCCATCTCATCCTTTTTCTTACTCCTTGTCTCTTCTTCTATGCTCTCTGTGTATCCCATCAAGTAACCCATCACCATGAATCATCTTTTCCACACACCCTTCTCTATGTAACCCGTGGAACACGCACGCCCCAACTCTCTCAACTCCGCATTTTTTCTGCTACCACATGTAGTCCCCATCACCTCTGGCCACAAACAGTGGGCAGAGTCGCCTCCGTTCCAGCACTAAGACAAGAGCACCACACCGACCACCCCATACCTCCAATACACCACCATCTGAGCTGACACAAATAACCTTTCTTGGGCCGAGACGCCATCTCTCGAGCATATCTCCGCCTTGCAAGTTGTGGAAGGTTGTGAAAAATGAAAGTTGTATTCCTCGTAGCCTGTCATCGTTCTTTATACTAACTCTTTTTCATGCATCAATTTGATCATTACTTGTGTGCAAACGCAATGGATTATTCTATTCGATGGTAGGGTTTCTTATATAGAGATGGGACCTTAAACTGGCAATTTCTTATAGGGATTTTTACTCAGCATACCTTAAAAACTTTGTCAATCACCTCTACGACCTTTGAAACAACCTAATTCCACTCTCGACCTCGTAAACTTGTCAATTCTTACCCCATGAATCCTCCGGGTAATCTGTTTGAAGCCTGTGGGGGTTCTTGGGGTAATTTATAAGGTCGATGGGGTAATTACATTGTGCGAAAGGTCATAGAGGTAATTTAAAAAGTTTATAGGGTCTGACGGATAAAAATCCATTTCTTATATTATTCAGATTTTTTTCTTCAAGCACCAATTGCAGGCTCCTAAATTGACGATTTTAATTATTGACTCCTAATTGATTCCATCTTTCCTAATTTGAAATCATGATCAATTTCTTAATCCACTTCTGTAACAATTAGTAAATGCAATGAGGACATTCAGGCAGGCGATTGAGGCAGGATGATGTGAAGGCTCCCGTAAGGAGGACATTTCGGTCCCCTTATTGCAGTATGCAGATGATACAATACTCTTCCTCGGTGGCACAGAGGCCCAAAATGTAAATGCTGCCCACATGGTGGAGATCTTCAGGAGCCTCTCCAGACTGGAGATCAACCTGCGCAAGTTGAAGGTTATAACCTTCGGACTGAACGAATTAGAGCGCGCCAGAATCACGGAATGGAGTAGGTGCCCGTTGGGAGACCTTCCTATTTTGTACCTGGGGCTGCCGTTAGTAGCAGGCAAGCTGAAGAAAGCAGATTGGGATATGGTGGTGCAGAAGGTGGAGCAGAGGTTAGCAGGGTGGAAAGCAGTCACGCTATCAAAAGGGGGAACGCTAGTCCTATTGAAAAACGTGCTCTCGGCTATTCCGATATTTTTTTACTCCACTAGACTAATTCCGACAGGGGTCAAAAAGAGGATAGAGACTATGATGAGAAGATTCTTCTGGTCAGACGGGAAGCAACAGAGGCTCGGTAGATGTGGACTGCATGAACAGGGCTCTCATCGCTAAGTGAGTGACTCGTCTTTGGGGTCCCCCGTCTTCACTGGTGGACATACTTGTTAGGAAGATCTACGGGATCCAGGGTGAATTAGGGGCCGCAAGAATGCGTCTTGAATCACCGCTGTGGGTGGGTATACGCCAGGTCCTGTCGAAGATAGCATCCAAATTACGGCCAAAGGTGGGCGATGGCTACACTTTCATATTCTGACAAGACAATTGGACAAGGGATGGGCCGCTTGAGGCTAGATATCCGCGCCTTTATGCCTTGGCTGCGTCGAAGGAGGGAACACTCTCGCAGATGGCGGATGCTGGAACGTGGACGCCACCGTTTCTGGGGGACCTATCAGATCAACGCTTGGAGGATTTCCTCAAGTTGCAGGCTGAAATCCCTCCACCTGGAGGATTCTCGGAGGGCAGAGACCATTTCCAGTGGGAAGGCTCGAAGTTTTCAGTAAAGAGGGACTACAACGAGATGAGGCAGGGGGCTAAGGAACAGGACGGGGATCAGAGTCAAGACATGAAAATCATTTGGGCGTCAAAGATACCATGCAGGGTCAAAGTATTCCTATGGTACTTGAGACGGGGTCGATTATATGATAAAGCGAGGAGGGGAAGAATATTAGGTCTAGAGGACACAAAGTGTGACAGATGCGAAGAGCTGGAGGAGGACTCAGAACATCTTTTCTTCAGCTGCTCGGAGTCAGAAAAGGTGTGGAGAGAACTGGGGATACCCTGGCTTAAGACTGAAGGGACGACATAATTTTGGGGATCGATAAGGATAGTCGGAGGCAACTCTACGGACGACTGCTTGAAGGCGTTCGCGGCTCGATGGGCCATTTGGGTGGGGCGTAACGAGTCTAACGACTTAATTTTCAACAACCAGAGATTTTATTTTGAGAATGTCGTGTCTCATTGTAAGGCGCTTTATAGCTTCTGGTCCTCAATGTAATGAAACTTAAACCTCTTGTTTAATGGAATATATGTGATGGTGACCCCGCTTTAGGGGGATCACCCTATTTACGATAAAAAAAGTAAATGCAATGAGAGGTATATTATTCTAAAAAAACTAATTCCAGCTTAGGCTAGAAAAAGAACGAATCATTTCAAAATTCAAGGTATGCAAGGTGCATTTGATGATGTTATATATGGAACCTCTCAAGGAATGGGGAGCACGTGTTTGGCAGTTAGCAGATAAGGCTACTTATTTGGATCTAAGCCAAGGTACATCAGTCTGGGTAGATCTTTTCTTCGGAAGAATAAAGATGGATATATTTGGAGGAGTGAATCTATTAACTGACCACATTTAATTTGGTGACTCATGTTAAAATGGGACATGCTTGGTTTTGATTTTGGTAACAGAGACACTTCTTAGCTGTGTACATAAATGTAAATATGGGTTTGAAATTAACGTGTATTCTATTTCTGCTTCAAGTGTTAAGTTGGATCCTCATAATAGTCCAATGAATCATTGTTGTATTTCTAAGTCTGAAGCTTAATGTGATGAGACATGTCTTTACAGTATTGGGTGATTTGATGTTTAGTTTCCCTTGAGGCTATAGTTGATTCCTTCAATTGATCTAGAAACTGCGCATTGTTTTCTTCTTTCCAGGAATCTTTGCTAGGGGCATCCCAGATAAATCAGTCGGCTATGCTAAGTTTTCCCGGGTATGATTTCATGGATATTGACTCTTTGATGAAGTTGGAGGAACTGAAAGACAAAGAATTGGAGGAAGCACAGGAGGTCAGGCATAAGTGTGAGCTGGCAGAAAGGCAAGCATTGAAAGCATATCGCGAAGCACAAAGAGCTTTGGTTGATGCCAATGAAAGATGTTCTCTTCTCTATAGAAGAAGAGAGTTGTTTTCTGCTCATATTCGATCCCTTGTAATGGATGGTGGTAATTCTCTATTGTCTCCTGGTTGGTCTAGTAGGGCCAGAACTCAAATGGAGTCAGCAGAGAGGGTTACCAAAGCAAGTCGTATTCCTTCACCTGCTCATGGTTATAATATGGTTGGCAAAAACCTCAGAGGTAGTCAATCTGATGCTAAAAGTGGAGGCGATGCATGTGAGGCTGAACATAGAGGTCGTCATGTTGAATCGACAAGTCAACTTCTGTTGGGGCATTCTTCAAAATTTGAACTTCTCTCTAGTCCCAATGTCGGAGGATCAGATACTGGATATAATGGTGTTTTAGTTGGCAGAAGCCATCCTTCCAACTCTCACAATATGCCTATAAGAGATGGGAGATTCTTTTTGGCTTGCAGCAACTCCAATGACAGCAGATTGGTCTGTGAAGAGGAGAATCTTGGTGGGGAAATGGGTTCCTTGAATATAGAAACTGGAAAGATATCTTCTGGTCAGAACTCGCAAGATTTGGAACTTGAGGCAGCCTTGAGATCAAAACTTTGTGCACGTTTTTCGAAAAAGCCTTCTGTTGTGGACCATGGTCAGGATCAGGCACCTGTTGATGAATGCAAAGGTGATGGTGGTCCTTATATTGAAAAAGAATCTGGTACACAAATGAAGGGACTGGCACACCTCTCCAACGATGTGCCATTGTATGAAAAAAGTGGTACCACACAGATGAAGGGACAGACAAACTTCTCCACTGATGTGCCGTCATACGAAAAAAACAGTATTTTGATAGGTAAAGTAATCTCTAATTTCAGCGTCATTTATTATACGGACATTCTTTATGATCGCTGGTCTTAAGTAGCTGCGATTTTCCTTTTGAAAAAAATGCTTTCTTAGCTCATTTTATAATTAACTTGTGGATAAATTACATTAAAGTTCCCAATGGTTGTGAATATAAAAAGATCTGGGTAAAAATCCTGATATTTGGGCCTGAATTTCAATACTATAATACTTTCCTAAAGGGATTATTTTTTCGTTAAATGATAAAAGAGCAATTCATGGGAAATCCCCAATATTTCCATCTAATATCAGTGTGGTCTCTCCCTCTCTGAACTCACAATTGTGATAGTTTGACTTCCAAATTATTTTAAAGTTAACAATGCGGTCCCCCTTCTATCCAAAAGATATTGTGCGAATTGAATTGTAGAGGTCCAGCGAAGGATCACATTGTTACCTTTACTCTCTATATGAATCAAACTTTTTCTTGCCATGATGTTTAGTTCCTACTATTGTTATCAATAACACGATTCAGATCCTAGATATAGAACTATAAGAAGGTGGATCCACCTTCTTCATCAGGGTTACAATAGTCAGCCGACTATACCGAATAGTCGGCCCGACTATGCGGTGCGGGGGGTCTCCGACTGAACAATACATAGTCAGCCAATAATCAGCTTGACCGAATAGTCGGTCTAACTATTCGATTGACTATTCGACCTACTATTGACCGACTGATGAATTTATGTTATTTTTTTACTTTTTAATTACAAAGGATTACCATTTATAGTAATATTACTCGAACTTTCAAATGTATCGAGTTAATTGGTACTTTTATCTTCGATTCTTGTTAAATATATATAAGAATATATGTATTAGAAATAAATCTTATATTTAAAATATTTTAAAAAGTACAAAATCGAATAATTCCGAATAATCGCCCGAATACCGATTATTCTCCATTTAGTGATCCCTCTGATTGAATACCGAATACCGACTTCTGCAGCACTGTTCTTCATTGAAACAAATGAAATTATTGCGGTTATATGTATAACACATAATAAAAGGACCAATGAATCGAATTTTCCTGATGTAGAAGCAATCAAGAAAGCGGTATGAGTAAATATATAACTTATAGAAAAATGGGCTAATCCAACTTGCACAATGGAAAGAGCCGCTGACTTTTCTCTCTATCAAATCACATTAGCCAAAGGTGTGCATTCATGAGCGCATGCTAAAATTTCAATCAATTCTTGCCAATATTCGCGTTAGGAAAATAATAACAAATCCAATAGCCCAAATAAGGTATCCAAATAAAAACATCCATGCCCATATGGATAAGCTATTCGTACCAAAATGGTTATACTTGTTTCTCTGTTGTGAAGAGTTTAACTATGCATAAACTCTTAACCTTCCCATCAATATATGATCATCATAATTTGATGTTTTGATAAAGTAGTGCATGATTACCTATATGTCATCATCGTCATTCTTATTATCATCAAAACCAGTGTTGCAATAGTCGGCCGACTATCCCGAATTGTCGGTCCGACTATGCGGTGCGGTGGGGTACCCGACTGAACAGACCTCCAGTCGGGCAATAGTCGGCCTAATCGAATAGTCGGCCGACTATTCGGCCGACTGGCCCGACTGGAGTTTGACTCTTCATATTTTTATTTTTTTATTTTCAATTTTCAATATTTATGGGTTACATTTTACCACAGTATCGCCACAAATGTCAAATTCTATATGTCTATTATATTGATTGGTACTTTTATCTTGGATTCATGTTAAATAATGACCATATATGTATAAAAATATAAGAATATATGTATTTTAAATATTTTTTATATTAAAAAATACAAAACCGAATAATTCCGAATAGTCGCCCGAATATCGATTATTCTCTATTCAGTGACCCCTCCGACTGAATACCGAATACCGTCTTCTGCAACACTGATCAAAACTTTGGAGGTATATCGATGACGAATACCATCATGGAGCTAAGCTGAGCTGTGAGCTCCTTGGAGACTATGGTAGCAGGTGGAGATCCGGTAGGTACCATTGTTTGTCATCTCTTATGAAAATACAACCTCATCGAAATGGCTTCCTCAGGCTTGGGTGGTTGGAAAACTACAAGAATGTACAACAACCTGCTTTCTTAGGGTGACACCAAGCATTCTTGTTTGCGGGAGGGGAACTGTCAACAATCGATATGTCCCAGAAGATCTGCCCATGAGAGGTCCCCACAAAAGCCTCATTTTAGAGATGTGACGGGTTCCCCATGCACTTTTAGTAAGGGGAAGTAGCTATCACTTGAATCCTTGTGGAGGTATCAGAACTGTCGAGAGAAGGGGGAGTTTACAAGCGAGTGGGAATGAGAAAAGGTGTTCCAGTCTCTACTGGACCTAACTATGGTGCAAATATAACGACTTTAACATAATCCGAATCCATGGAAGTTGTTGGGAGGTTGAGTTCAAAATTCATCACTTGATCTTCAAACTTCATAGTTTCTCGACAACCAGCCTTAAAAAGGTGGGCCCTGAAGGGCTTGTTATACCAGGGGCACTACTCTAATATCAATGTGACCAGAACTTCATCTGTGACAGAACTCACCATTGCTAGTGGGGTAGGAACCATGACCTTGATCCATAGCTTGAAAATAAACCGTCCCACCTTCAAAGAGCATTCAAAATTCACAGGCATAAGGGGTCTTCCCATGAGTACCATAATAATTGCATTCACATGCGAACTTGGTGTACGTCCATCCAACAAGATCTCTCGTACCTCCCTGAAGTCCATGAGAGATTTCAAAAATATGATCTCCCTAGATATGATGGGGACCCTACAATTCGAAACTTTGGCATCACACCAATGGCTTCTCGTCGTACGGAACCAAGACCTCCATAAAATCGAAACCTCCACCTCTGACGAGCTCTCAGTAAGCAAAATCTCCACTTTCAGCTTTGAGTCGCCCCTCACAAGAACCAAGCAATCTTCCAAGATGACTACATTCCAAAAAAGCCCCAAGATAGATATCAACCCTTCCATTCATGAAGGATTTAATAAGGATCGCCACACAATCCTCAACATTTGGAGCTTGATTTAGACATTTTCAAGCAATCTTTACCACTTTTATAGAGGTCCTCTTGTTGACGTGCTTGGAATGCCCTGCTCTCTTGATGGCTCCTTGATCTTCTCCACCCCTTTATTGATCGTTGACCCGTAGGATGTTGCGACTCCTTCGCCATTTGCATCGCCTGAGGGTGGACAGATCGTGGATGTCCTTGTAGCATGCCAACACCACCCATGCTTGCCCTGGCTTCAACCTAATTCGCAACCCTTCTTCGACAACGCCCGTTGATGTCAACGCCTCCCATACCGCTTTTTAGACTTCGACATTGCTCAAAGAGACCTTAGATCAACAGAATGACATGGGTCCATGACTTCGTCTGAAAATGAGGGCACACACATAGGAGAAAACCACCATTGTTGTTGAGAAACAATGCGACGCCATCATCTTTAAACGTAGCAGACACATAACAACGAGTCCAAGAGATGCACCGAATCCTTAACGCATCCTACTTCTTTTCCTTCATGCAGCAATGCCACCACCACCTTCGTATTGCTTCTCGACCCTTTTGCACGGAGAATCCCTGCCAGAGGACCCATCAGAATGGTTGGGACCACATCGTGAGTTGGCTTCAAAGGATCATCAATGTCCATCCCCATCACCGCAAGAGTGGAATCTTTCCTACAATGATCATGCTTCTAGCGGTTGAACCGTTGAAGCACATTGCTTCGCTTGTGAGGCATCTTTTCTTGGTGGGCCTTCTTAACCACATCGGTAGCATCAGATTCTCTAAACGTCTCGGTAGATCTTTTCGGACCCCCCCCCCCCCCCCCCCCCCGGACCAACATGCATGCTTCCACTGCCCTTGCTTGGGCCACAACCAATCATCCTCCATGGGAGAGAACATGATTAAGACATGGCCATTTGTCATTGCAGGAACCTTCATCTTATCCCAGTACCTCCGCTCTCTTAGTGATCCCCCTCCCTTGGCTGCCCCTCTCTCTTCCCGCACTCCTCTTTTGCTAAAGTCTCTCTCGTTGCCTTTTAGTTTTGCCGCCCTCTCTTCTCCCCTCTCTCTTCCCAGACTTCCTCTCCTCATGTCGCTCCTTGTCTCGCCCTCTCCACATCTCATCCTTCTTTAAGGTTTAGAGATTATCTCATGTGTAAGCCATTAATTTGATGCATCAGACCAGAGGAAGAACTGTCCTTTCCCAGATGTAGAACCTTCCTTGCAAAAAATGGGTCCACTCTTGTGCTTGTTTCTTCGGTGTGTGATATTTCTCTCTTCTCATTTGCAAAAGTGATAGCTCGAGTGGCCTAACCCTCATGTGCCTAGCCGATCATCCATGGTTGAGGTTCTTGTAGCTTCAATTGGCTTCCTTTCTCACACTCATTCCCTTTCTCATGCTCTCCCCCACCTTATCTCCACATCTCCCTCCCTTCCTCTCCCTTGTGATTGCTCTCTCCAATGCTCATCCCTCTTGCTCCTACATTTTACACTCACTCCCTTTTTGTCTCTACCTTCTCTCATGCTTGCCTTGTTACATGCCCTCTTTGAATGGTTTATTAAAAAACTGAAGTTTGTTGAAAATCATACAACTGTACTGATATAAATGACAAATCATACAACTGTACTGATATTAAAAGGTTGTAAATGACAACTCATAATAAACATGTATTGCACTAATCAACAATCAATTTGTGATTTTCTCCATGATTTCCATTAAGATCAGGAACGGAACGAAGCAAAAGAATTGCCCCATTAAGCAAGGTAGTTCCATATGTTGCTCGATGCATTTTTCATTGTTTGAAGTCCTGACTAGGTAACTATGAAGTCTTAACAAGCCTGATTCATCTAATGTCTCTGTTTTCTTTGGAACATTTTTGGCCTTTCATATCCTTTGGCAATGACTCATCATCCACCTTTTTGTGCTTTGCATTAGTGCAGCATACGCATACAGATGTCTCTTCATTATTTTATCTTCTACTGGGTTTGAGATTTTTCGCCAAAAGTCTGATTTTACATGCCATATTTATACATCAAAATATCAGATATGGGCCTCATTTTAAATGTAGGGAAGAGGGATCCGACCTTAGTTTGTCTCAAAAACAGGCTTCCGTAAACTTCCGAAACCCTTTTATGTGAAGATGTTAAATTATAAAATTGATAGTTTAGTATTCTTTTTTTTGAAGCCATAAAAGGGGGAGACACTCGAAGGTGTTCACCCCAAAAGTATATTACCAAAAAAAGAAGAAAGAGTACAAAAAAGAAGAGGAACACCACAACCAGACGCCGTTACAAAGACCCGCTACACCACCCAATCCTACACCAAACGCTTAACAATGAACCCCTCGATTTCCTTAAAAAGTCAAAGGCCCGAGAAAAGCAAAACAAACCTACCCCTCCAGGTCACCCACAGGATGGCCATCGGATAAAGAAGATCCACCTCCGGCCTAACCTTGGAAGAAAGAAGCGCGCTCCAGAAGGCGTGGATCGCCCTAGCAGCACCAGACCAAAACAACCCTCAGCCAAACTTGAAACCCCACGGGACTAAAGAAGAGAAGGTGCGTCACATGCTGAACCGACTCACAGCTAAGCAAGCACCGGTCCGCGAGGGTGCACAAAAGCCTGACACAACGGTTCCGTGTTAATAGCCTCCATCTCCCAGGCAACCAAAAAAAGAACCCGACTCGCCAAAAGTTGTTCCGGCAATGTCTGAAGCTCGACTCCTGAAGCAATACGACGTCGCATCCCCATTCAAAAACTGATGCAACGTGGACCAGAAAAATAGGGCCACATTTTTAATTACGTTTAGTCGAGTCGTCGAAATTTTTATTCAATTTTATTTACGTTTACTTAAGTTGTTGTAATTTTAATTTAAATAAAGAGATTGCGTGTGATCTCAATTAGTTTTAATTTGAATTTCAAATTAGGTAGTTAGTCGGTTAATTAGTTAGAGTCTATTTAGGATAATTAGTTGTCAGTTTGAATTAGTTCTATTTTTGTAACCCCCTCCCTCTTATATAAAGGGATGAAGGCCTATTGTTTTAAGGAGTTCAGTATGTTATCCAATTGAGATTTTATCTCTCTCCCCTTTCTCTCTCTCCCCACGCGTGTTCTTCACGCCTCTTCTCCTTCGACCCCTCGTTCCCGACGAGTTTCTTCTTCTCAACCCCGCTATTTTCTCCACTGAAATTCCACCGTTCAAATTATTCAAATTTATCGTCGACGCCAAACCCTCATCCGCATCATTTGGTATCAGAGCATGGCCTACAGATCGTCCTCACGATCTGACGATCCGTCCACACGGTCGCACCGACATGCATCAAGGGACCATCGTTCAGCCGAGCAAAAACGACGAGCCATCTTTGACCTCGACGCCTACAACAAGGAGACAGAGCGCATGTTACGTGATTTCCAAACCACGTTCTACTCCGAGTTTCAGGCCTTCCGCGCCGCCCAATCAAAGCCTCCAACCATCGAAGCCGCTGTCGCGAGTTTTGACGAAGAAAACCTCGCTGTGGAAGAAGATTCGACCGCTGTCCAGGCCGTTTTAGAAGAAAAAAATGACGAAACAATTGCTGTACAGGCAAGGTTTAGGAAAGCGGTATGCGTATGCGTTCGAACTGGTCACCGAATATTGATTAAGCGGTATGCGGGGGCATATGCGGGGTATATGCGGTTCTAAGCGGTTTTCTAATTTTTAATTTAAAAATAAAAAAATATCTATGAATAACATTACAACTGAAGTTATGTATCTAAGTGGAGTTAAAGAAGATCTAAGAAAAACGGTTCATTTTAGATGGGTGTGCATATATACTTTTAATTGTCTCATATTTAATCACAAAAAAACATTTACCATAAAAACTTTACATTATATGATTCGTAATTATAAAACTTCAATACACATACATGTACTACATGAGCAAAACCTCAGTCGGCATATCTAAAAAACATTCAACGATACATTGCATATACTCGTGAAAATAATACATGAGAAAAATATAAAACATTGCATATATATAATGGTATAATGCATTGCAATTGTATAGAAATGCATGTCATATTCTAACAATTGAATGAAGAGGCAGAGTTACATAATTAAGGACCTGAATGAGAAGATTGAAAAGTTGGAGCTGCTGGAGCAATATGCGGGGCATATGCGGGGCATATGCGGGCCGCATATGCGGGGAGGGCGCATAATGCACTGATTCAAGTAATCGGTGCGGTCTGCACGCCGCACGGGCATATGCGGCCGCATATGCGGCCCGTGCGGCCGATTTAGTGAACACTGTGTACAGGTATGTTCAGATTGACAAAAACCCACGGAGTTGGTCTACGCCCCATCCGCAGTCTTCTCGCGGACCCCCGCTGCAGCCCCAGCCCCTCCGGCGCCCCCTAGCCCCGTCAGACCCCTCCGCGAACTCCCCCTCGGCCCCAGCACCGCCGGCGCCTCCCGCTGCCCCACCACTACCTCCGCCCCCTCCCGTGCCCTCGGGCCCCCTTCCCCAATGTTCGAAATTTCGATTTCGATCTCGTTTCGGTAAGTTGTAATACCGAAATTTCGCCGAAATTTCGAGAAATTTCGACGATTTCGGTGGAAAAGTCGGAAAAGGCTCAAAAATCCGATTTTTTCCAATTTTATTGAAAATTTCGATATTCCAAGTTATTAGAACAATAAATAACATACAAATACACAATTATTTCACACATATTGGTCATCTATACCCTTTATATAGACATATCGGTCATATCGGTCATATCGGCCCATATCGGTCATATCGGTGGTCATATTGTTGGAACCCAAGCAACATGTCTCGATCGATATGGGGTCGAAATGACCCATATTTTATCCATATCATTGCAATTGAGGATCTCCACCCCTCTATACAACCTATCTCGACCGAAATCTCATAAGACAGTTAATATATAAAGTTTGAAACCATGGTTGTAACATTGTTAATACATAATAAAAAAGAGTAATAGTCTAGTCTTACAAATATAATATAAGTTACAACAAGTGAAAATTATTAAGAACATGCATATTTCTGATCAATGCAATAAAAGATTAAAGATTAAAATATAGTACCTGCCCTGGGACATGTTTTGTTCAGAACCAAGAGTTCCGTGGTGGATCTGAATGCCCCCCCTTCCTTGCTGTCTCTCATAGCGCATCGCAGATTCCATGAACTCGCAGTAGTTCTCCCATGTCATGTACGAGTACATGGCCTTGTAATCCATGACATACTGCCTGTATTGGTGGTCATCGATGCCTATGAGCATCCTGAGTCGAGGATAAGCAGCGCTGGATCCGGTATCACGAGTGGCACGACGAGGCTGCGAACTACTGCTCTGAGATCCTCGGGACGACGACGACGGAGTAGGAGAAGATCTCTGCGGAGGAGGAGGATGAACTGGCGTGTAGTACTCAGGGAAGAAACCGTAGCTGTCACCCCCAAAGAAATTGCCCTGGCTCTGCTCAGGTTGGCTACTTTAGTAGTTATCTCCGCTACTGTATCCCCCATACCCACTGTAACCATATGAATATGCTGGAGGTGCGTACTGAGGAGGAGGAGGAGGTCCTGGAGGAGGAGCTTGAAAGTATTTCGGGAAGACGCCAAATGATCTCTCATCGTGCGACGATCCATATCCGCCTAAAGGACTTTGTGCTCCTCCGTGATATGGGCTGTCAATGTCCATGAAGCTCAAAGAACATACAGATGATGTCAAATCTTCCATGTAGCTGTCGGTTGGACGATGGCCTCGACCGTACTCGTAATCCGTAGGCCCTGGACTCGGACTTGGAACAAATTGTCCGTGTGTGTTGCGTTGTCTCTCCATATATTAACGTCCTGCTTGTAGGCCTACCTCAAGTCTGGTAGCTTGTGGTCCACGACCACTCCCTCCTGACCCACCTGAGTTTGACTCCCCACCACCACCAGGTCCAGCACGACCAACATCGTTATCATCATCATCTCCACTGTCATCCTTTGACTTTGACTTGGATTTGGAGCTACTCGAGAGAATTTCATCAACAACTACATCAATCTCGCCCTCCAACCCTCCAACAGGGTCTGTAATCCGCCCGGATTTTGCCAAAAAGTCACCAACGTCTGCTCCCATTTGCTGGCTTATGTTCTCATTCGGTCTTCCACCTAGCTGATCGAGAACTGGGGCACCATTAGAATCCATCCACCTCTGGAGAACGTCCTCATCAGCATCGTCATCGTGCATCTTAAAAATGTATGGAAGATCAATAGGGTCTGTATAGTCATCTTTGTCATGTCCCTCCGTTGCATGCTTCAATTTCAGCCTCAAGTTGTAATGCACGAAGACAAGGTCATTGAGCTTCTTTTCTCCCAACTTGTTCTTTCTCTTCGAATGTATCAAATTGAACGTGCTCCAGTTCCTCTCACAACCGCCAACAGATGCGGTTTGAGACAACACTTTTACTGCCACACTTCGAAGGTTGGGAGCTTCCATCCCGTATAACATCCACCATTCGGCTGTAAAAAAAGAAAAAGACAGAAATCATAAGTACAAATAAATGAACACACAAGTAATGGTTTTATTTGCCTCCGTCCCTACCAGGAAGAGTATTGCCACGTCCGTTGACCGTAGTAATATGGCCAAAGGAACCCAACGCATCTCGGAAATACTTAACCTGCACAACGCACAAATAGGTTCAACCCAAATATCTTGTGACTCCAAATTTAGGTAGAAATTGAGGATAATACCTCGTTCATGCACATGATCTGTAACTTCTCGTCCTTGACGAGCTTCTCCACCACATTCTGTACGGCTGATAGAAGGTCACCATTTGTACCAAGTCCATTCTTGTAATGGTACTTAGGATTGAAGTAATAAGCTGCACAGAAGTAATAAGCTCATTTATGATGTCCAACAACCAACTATAGAAATTTAAATAATTGAAAAAAAATCATTTTTACATAATACATACCGGCCTTGTGAAGAGGATGTGAGAGCATCTTGGACCATCGCTCGTCTATGATGTCCAACCATGCTTTCGATCCCTTCCCAACCGCTTCTCTGACCTTCTCTCTCATGCAGCGCATTGCCTCGTAGATGACTCCCATGGTGGGCTTCTTGTCGCCATCCACGATCCACAATGCAGAAACAACTGGATTCATGATCCTCGTGACCCGAGTCACGTCATCCCAAAAGGAGATATCATTGATCAATATCTCCACCTTCCGTCCTCCTTCAGTCCGAGCTTCAGGTATCTCGAACCACTCACCCTGGCAACACATGGTTTTCAAACCCGTCTTATGTTGCTTGAGGCTTTGCAACGCTATAAAATTGGTTGCAAAGCGTGTGATGCCATGCCTCACCAACTCCCCATTGCACATCCGCCTCATTAGTGCCAACACTTTGCTGTGGTTGTAGATGAATGTGGTGATCATTCGTGCTTTCTCCACCACCCTTGAGACGAGCTTCCTCTTGCTGAAATTCTTAAGGATCAAGTCAATGCAATGCGCAGCACACGGTGTCCAGAAAATTTCGTAGCTGCTGGACTTCACAATTGTTTCACCAGCCTTCTTGAAGTTGCTGCCGTTATCTGTCACAATTTGCTCAATGTGCTCTTTCCCAACCTCCTTTATAACGTCCTTCATCAACTTCAGAAGGTATTGAGTGTCAAAAAAAACTTCAGAAGGTACCTGTGGTCCTTCACATGCTTAGATGCATCAACATATTTCAAGAAAATTGTCTTCCCATCGCAGTAAACAAGGAAGTTGATGATCTGCTTCCTTGTGTAGCTCGTCCACCCATCGCACATCAATGTCACCCCGTACTCTGGCCATCTCCTCCTCAACTCGGCGATGTACTCATTCATCTCCTCTTTCTCCATCCCCAGATATTTGTTCATGATCTCGTAGGATGTAGGAGCCTTCACTCCCGTTCCCACTGCAGCGATCTCATCAATGGCATGCTGCAAGAATGGCTAGCCTGCAATGTTGGCAGGAATGCTCTCCCCAAAGAAGAGCTTGCTGATGGCTTTTCCTACCCTTTCTCGTGCATTGGTGAACATTCCCTTCATTGTTTTCTGCCTTGGATCCTTGCTTGCCTTGTATTGCATGGATCCGTTCCTCGTCAAGAAGGGCTAAATTCCCTTCCCCTTGTGTTTCTTGGTGGGTGGTGGTACTGGTGCGCCTCCAGAACCACTCCCACTCCCACCTGCACCATAGAAGCCGCCCCGTGCACCACCGAGTTCTCTCCTCTCGAACTCGCTCCTCAATGATTCTTCTGTAGCCCTTCTGTATGTCCTCCTCTCTGATGCAGTCTGAATGTCGGCGGGGTACACAAAATCATCGTCGTCTGAATCAGAAATGACGTTGAATTCTTTCTCGAACATGAACTCCTTCATTTGTTCTTCCCTTCTTACTCTCTCCGTCTCCTTTTCCTTCTTTCCGTCCAAGCTCGCCTTAACCTTGTCCCTCACATCTTTGGGACAACGCGTGCACTTGGCAACATTCTTGTTGTTGCCAACAAGATGTTGCTTCATCCTTGTGATCCCGCCTCCTCCCAACTTCTTCCCACAGAAATTGCATTGCGGCTTCGCCTTATTTCCATCAGGAGCTGACGCATACCTCCAGCCAATGTCCCCACAGAATTCTTCCATCTGATCATCAGAACTGTCAGATCCAGAACCGGAACCAGAATGTGCCATGGTGAATATGCAAATTAAGAACCAGAACCGAAACCAAAATGTGGCAGAATGTGCCATGGTGAATATGAACGTCGAAATCTGCGAGGAAAATCAAGAACAAACATTAAGTTGGCATACAATGCAACTGCTTATGAATATGCAAATTATTTTATTTTATTTTTAATTTCGGAATTATTATATATTTAATTTTTCTAACACATACTTTTCCGATTTACAGAAAAAGGACCTTGGATCTATACATTAGGATCTTAGATCTACAAATTAGAGGACCATTTTCAAGAAAGACTACGTAATTGACACAAAATATGAACAAAAACGTAAATATTTAACGAATGATTTTCGGATTTTCTATATTTTTAAATTTTATTAATCCAAAAAAATTTCCTGACTATGATTTCTACTTCCAAAACTCAAGATCTGAATATATAATACCACAACTCAGTATCGTTCCACATTAAACCTCAAAAGCCTCGATTTCCTCTAACATAGATCCAAGAAAATGTTCTCCAACAATGTTTTACTTCATGTTAACTTCAGATCTGCGATACAATGATCATAGCTAGCACTATTGTGCAAAAAAAACACAAAAGCCCCAATTTTCTTCTCCAAATTTATACCTATTTTTGGGGAAATCTCTCAAATTAAACACCATGGCAAGCTCTATCAACATCCTAACAGTGAAATCCCTAAAAAAGTTAATGAATTTGAAGAAGATTTATCATAATTTGGCTTACCTCAAAGGAAGAAGACCTTGGAAGATGAAGGAGCCGCCTCTGCACGAAGTCAGGCGAAATGAAGATGTTTCGGCCGATATTTCGGTATATTTCGACCTTTCCCTGAATTTTTTATTCAAAGATTCCATATGTCGGCCGAGATATCGAGACGAGCTGAGATATCGGCGATATCTCGCGATATTTCGACCGAAACCCTGGAAATCGATATACAGTGTAGTTTCGAGACCCGATACCCATCGAAACCGACATTTCGTTCAAATTTCGGCGAAATTTCGCGAAATTTCAGTCCATACCCTTCCCGCAACCCGGCGACTCTAGCCCTAACCCCAACCCCGCCCGCTCCCGCTTTCCCCACCCCCGCAAATCCTGCGACCCAAAGCCCAGCCCCCCGGGCCCTCCCTTTCCCCCCTGCGCAAACCAGCCCCCTCCCCGACTTCCCCTTCCCAGACCCGCTTTTCCCTCCTTCCAGCCATTATCGGCACCGCCGCCTCCCCCTCCCCAGCCCAAAACCCCTCGCCCTCGCCCAAAACGAACCCTTTCCCCGTGCGCCACCCCTCGCGACATCGAATCCCACCGCCGCCGCCCTGCTGTAAACACCCATCCGCGCCACCTTCTGCCCTCTACCCCCCTACGCGACCTCTGTGTTCCCCTGCGACCCCCCAACAACCCCGCCGCCGCCATCAGCCGTCCAAGAGGCCGCCAGTCGCCGTCCACTCGCCGTCACGGTCCAGGAGAAACCCTAGGCGCCCTTTCAAAGGGAGTCCAATCCCGTCAAATTAGGGATGAGAGGTTAAATGGAAAAAATTGCAGGAAAAGCCCCCCTTACAAAAGTTCTTATCAAAAGGGGCAATTGAAGGATGTGTTGTGCTATGAAATCCTTTCAAATGAAGGGGTAGAACATTTGCCACCATGCCCCTCAGTGAAAAGAAATTATAATCGTAACATTGAAAAGGAGCGAAATTGGGAGATTCGACCTCCAAGCCTGCAGATCCAGCAATTCGTCGGGAGACGAATTTTTAAAAGCGCAGGAGAGTTGATGCAGCGTGGACCAGAAAAATAGGGCCACATTTTTAATTACGTTTAGTCGAGTCGTCGAAATTTTTATTCAATTTTATTTACGTTTATTTAAGTTGTTGCAATTTTAATTTAAATAAAGAGATCGCGTGTGATCTCAATTAGTTTTAATTTGAATTTCAAATTAGGTAGTTAGTCGGTTAATTAGTCAGAGTCTATTTAGGATAATTAGTTGTCAGTTTGAATTAGTTCTATTTTTGTAACCTCCTCCCTCATATATAAAGGGATGAAGGCCTATTGTTTTAAGGAGTTCAGTATGTTATCCAATTGAGATTTTATCTCTCCCCTTTCTCTCTCTCCCCACGCATGTTCTTCGCGCCTCTTCTCCTTCGACCCCTCGTTCCCGACGAGTTTCTTCTTCTCAACCCCGCTATTTTCTCCACCGAAATTCCACCGTTCAAATATTTCAAATTTATCGTCGACGCCAAACCCTCATCCGCATCAAAAACTCTGGACCTCCCGATCCTTCTCTTACCCGGATCCCCGATACCACGAGCAACCCATGATAGAAAAATCATTTGCATCTGTCGAAACACCCATGGGCCTTGACCACCCCTGCGGCCTCCGCCATGAGGTCCTTGAATGCAGAGCTGGAAACCTCCTCCACCCTCGCCGAGCGGGACCTGCTCCTTCTCCTATACCTCTTACCCCTCCTCCTGTCGGCCATTCCCGTGTCTGAAGACTGCCCCGGCGGGACCTCCACAACCGTGGCCACAGCAACAAAAGACTGTCCCGATAGGACCACAACATCAGCGACCTCGGCCCCCAGAGAAGAGCCACCAAAGGCGTCCGGAGAAGGCGCTCCCCGACCACCGGGGCCAGAAAAAGTCGGGCCTCCGCCCCCCCAACCACCGCAGTAGGGGGGAAGGCTGAGAACGAAACCACCGGTGAAGGGCCGTCCTGCACCACACCCAACCCCCAGGGAAGGAAGAGCCAAGACGGCGAGGCCGAGGAAGGCAAGGCATGCAACACCACCGCCAGATCCGTGGATCTCCAAAAAACACCCGCGTTCGAGAATCTTCCCCGACCCGGCAACTCCCGAGAAACCGAATCGGAAACCAACAAAGGAGAAAGAGCCGCTCCAGGATCTGCCACAGATAGATAAGGCCCATGAGGACCGATCAACGAGAAAGGGGCCGCACTTGAGTCCGCACATGGATCCACAAACGGGTCCGCTTCAGGAGCCCGCACACCGGTACCCGCCTCCAGATCCGCCTCCAACGCTGACGTCGAAGACTCCAGCAACCCACAAGCCACGTCACCAAGCATATGGAAAAGAGAAGGTGGCGAGTACAGTGGCTGGGGGTAGTTCTCCAAGCGCTGCGTACACTGAAAAGACCGCACCCCTCCGCCGAAGGGTCCCCTCGGAAACCCAACCGCCATCTCGGTAAACGAAACGTCCCCCGACCCTCCACCGTCCTCCTCCCTCGAAAGCTCCGACGACGTCGGAGGGTCCCCGATCAGCACCTCAATATTGAAAGAGAAACACCCGATCTTCAATTCCGCAAGCAAACTCTTGCCGCTGAACTTGTCGAGGAAGCTCTTGCTGCATTCCAGTAGGACCCTCGTGTCATCCAAATTCGACCCAGGTCTGAGTCCGTCCTCCAACACCTCTAGGACCTTCCCCCACCTTTGAAGAGCCTTCTTTAGGCACCCCAGTGAGCTCGAAAGCAGGGGGACACCTTTCACCTGGGCCACGCAGACCTCGAACTCTGAGCAGGCCCCATCCGCAAAATGAAGGCTTCTCCAGCACACGTTGGCGACATCACCGTTGTGAAGTAGCCGACCCCGTTGCTCTTCCGATAAGCCACACACACAACACCTCCCCAGACCCACCTTCACTACGTTGCCATCGAACCGTGGGCCCAAGAAACCATGAAGGTGCGAAGACACAACATCCAAATCGAAGTCTCCCCGCACCGCAAGACCGATGAGCGCATGCAGCTTCGTGTCATGCTCGAACTTCTTAGACGTCGACGAGACCACAGCTATGCCTTCCCCAACGATGGGAGAAGGAACATCTGCATGCATAGTCGCAAAAGATCCCCGACGCACGCTACCCATTACCTCTGCAAACGAAGGTCCAGCACGACGAACATGGGGAGCATGGGAGTTGTAGGGACTCCGAAGGAACGCACGCTCCTCCGCACCGCCCAACCCCCTAACCGATCCACGAGCCTCCATGCAGGTCGCCATCCGGTGACCCACCATCCCGCACACAAAGCACCTCGGTGGGCACAGACAGAAGGAGGCAACATGGCCCCTGGCCCCGCAACGGAAACATTTGCGCTCCGGCTTCCTGTGGGTGACTTCCGTCCACTCATCTCCGCCTCGTCCTTGAGGCTCCCCGCCATCTCTGAGTGACTGCCTCCCACCGCTGCACGAGCCGAGCATCGCCTTTCCCTTGCCCTCATACACACACGCACTCCCAGTCGCATTCGCACTCCCCGCCTTCCCCTGCATACACACTCGCACTCCCAGTCGCAATCGCACTCCCCGCCATCCAACAACAATTTGTCCAGTTTAGTATTCTTATTGTTACATTTAAAAAACCCTAATTGAAAACTAAAGTATTGGTGGGGCCCTTTCTGTATTTTTACCAATTTTTTGACACGTTCAGTGCTACGTCTTTATTTCATTTCAAAAACTCAGGCCCGTATGAAAATAGCTGGAAGAGATCATGTCTTTTTTTGAAGTAAAAAAGGGGGAAACACGCAATGGTGTCTGCCTCAGATATATTAAAAAGGATAATGGATGAAATACTTACAAAAGCCAAGATTCAAACGGAATCTTAGCATGAATAGTTATATTATCTAAATAAATTCGATCACTGACAAAGATTGTACTATTTCTAGCTAACCAAATGGACCATAAAGTAGCTATTGGTCGAAGGAGCTCATCACGAGGCCTACTTCTTTCAACATTTAGACAACAACAAAGCCTTTTCTCACATTAAGTAGGGTCGACTACATGAATTCTTTGCCTCCATTCAAATCTATCCTGGGTCATTCTCGGACTTAGATCTAGAAAACTAAGATCCTTTCGGATAGTCTCATTCCAACACTTCTTGGGCCTTCCTCGCCCTCTCTTAGCTGGCTTAACATCCCAAAACTTGCAACTCCTAACTGGTGCATCAACCGACCTCCTTTGCCAATGGCCAAACCACCTTAAACGGTTTTCTCGTATCTTATCCTTGATCGGAGCTATACCAACTTTCCTTCTAATTGCATCATTTCGAATACGATCTTTAAGTGTATGTCCACACATCCACCTTAGCATTTTCATTTCTGCTACTGTCATTCTCTACACGTCTTTGGTTCATAGGACAACATTCAGATCTTTATAGTATAGCAGGTCTCACGTCTGCTTTGTAAATCTTTCCTTTGATTTTCAAAGAAATTTTCTTATCATATATAATAGTCGAGGCTCATCTCCACTTTGGCCAACATGCATTTATTCTATGAGTAACATCTCCATCAATTTCTTCATCTTGTTGCAAAATCGATCCTAAGTATCTAAAAGAATCTTTCTTCCGAATGTTATCGTCATCAATCCTCACATCGATTCCTTCACCGTTGCTTCCATCAAAAGTGTACTTCATATATTCAGTCTTAGCTCTACTTATACAAAATCTTTTAGTCTCTAATGCATGTCTCCGGACCTCAAGCTTCTCATTTACTCCATCTCTAGTCTCGTCAATGAACACAATATCATCCGCAAATAACATACACCAAGGTATCTCATCCTGAATGTGATTAGTCAACTCGTCCATACTCAAAGTAAAAAAGAATAGACTCAAAGCCGAACCTTGATGCAGGCCAATACTAATGTCGAAATAGCCAGTCTTCCCAGACTGGATCCTTACACAAGATGAAACCCTATCATACATATCCTTTATGAGGTTAATGCATAGGACATGTACTTGTCTCTTCTCCAATATTTTACACAATATCTCCAATGGGACAGAGTTATAAGCCTTCTCCAAATCAATAAAATTCTTATGGAGATTCTTCCTTTTAGTCGTATAAATGTCCATTGTTCTCCACAACAAGTGGACGGCTTCAATAATTGAGCGACCTGGCTTGAATCCGAATTGTTTTCTTTTACTTTGGAAACTTGCCTCAACATTCTTTCGATCATACGTTTTCAAATTTTCATAATGTGACTCATCAGCTTGATACCGTTGTAGTTTGGACAATTTTGAATGTCTCATTTGTTCTTATAAAGAGGCACTACGATGCTTCTCCTTCAATCTTCAGATATTTTCTTGCTTAGCCAAATAACATTGAATAAATTTGTAAGCCAAGTCAAACCACTCACTTAAAACTCTCCATACTTCTATATGAATGTTATCAGGTCCTACATTGTTCACATGTCTCACCTTCAAAGCCTCCTCTACTTCCTTCCATTGTATTCGTATATAGCTTGCATGATTCAAGTAACTTTCACTACTAGTTGGATCTCTCAAAGCTACCTTTGTATTTCCTTCCCAATGAAAAGCTTATGTAAATAATGCTTCCATCTAGTCTCTATATCCTTCTAAGTAACAAGCACGTGTCCATCCTCATCCTTAATTGATGCAATCCGATTACCCTTGAATTCTAATATGTAGGAATATGCAAAATATGAGGTATTATCATAGATAGCCAGCCTAGAGCAAGAGGAATTCTACTTGATGAGAGAATTATCATGAGTAAAGGGCGAGGGCGAGGGAAGAAGCGTGGGGCACTCTGGTGGGTGGTTCGAACGACGGAGGGCATCTGTCGGCGGCACGCTGCGATCGGGGTTGTCGAACAAGCCTCGAGGGGAGAGTCGGAGGGCGGTAGGGGGTTTGAAGGAGGTGCGGAGTCTGGAGGGGGGATGGGAAGTTGTTCGAAGGAGGAGGGCGGAGCGACACAAGGCCGAGCGTGTCAAGGTTGCCTCCTCGCATGCCTTCCCCAATCCTTTCGGGAAGGGGTGTTTCTGGTGCGGTTCCACGACACATTGGGCTAGGCAGTGCCGGGAGCCGATGCGGTGCTTCAGGTGTCGACGTCACGCTCACAGTTATCGCAATTGCCTGCTGAACCGGGGGGCCCCCAACGGGTCTGGATGCCCCAGTACTCTGGTGGGCGAAGGAGGAGGCCGTGGAGAAGCTTTGTTCTGGGGTTCTTTGGACGTCGGCCTGGTCTCAGTGACGCGTTTTAAGGGAGATATAGTGCAGCTGACGCCCTGGCGAGTCGTGGCTAGGGGTCTTGCATTTAGTGAATACAGGGAGTTGTTGTGTCGGTTGAAGGAAGGGGGGTCCCTGTTGAAGTGGCGAAGACCGAGGATTTCAGACGGTGTGACTCGGCCGACGCCGGTGACATACATCCGCATCTCGGGGGTACCGGTTGGCGTACTTGATTTGGAGGACTTTCGCGAGCTGCCGTACGGAGTGGCGGAAGTTCTGGAGGTAGTGAGCTCGGGTAGCCATCCTGGAGAACCGCTGGACTCGGTTTGTCAAGGTGAAGGAGCTCTCGGCTGATGTTCTGGGTTGGAGCAGTCTCATAATTAGAAGAAGACAAGTTCTGTTGCACCTTGCCGACGCGGGGCGGAGAGTTTGGGTCGAGCAGTGTGGAGGGATCAATTTTTCAATGGCGGCGGAGCAAGCTGAGCCGGATCGTGTTCACCGGACTCCGGCGGAAACAACCCTTACGAGGCAGCGACAGGTGGTGGAGGAGGCGCCTACGGTAGAAGCTGAACAGTCGGGACTGGAGGGGTCAACCTCGGGACGCACACAACTAGTTTTGGGAAAGGAAGCGTTGGAAGTGGAAGCGGTGCGGGAAGAGGAATCACCTCTCGATTCTTGTGGCGAATCCCCTTCGGGAGTTTCAAGGCAGGCGAGGCATTTGCGGGCCAGGGCTCCCTGAAATGTGGGGTCTCCAGTAGGGTGTGTTTCGGCTTACCTGGTTTATCAGGTCCACCTGACCAGGCATATCCGATGGGGTTCGCGAATGGTTCGGACTCGGGTCTACCCGAAGGGGGAGGTGTGCGGTTCGGGCTGATTTGCGGATACCGCCCGAGGGCCTTCGGACCTCCGCTCAGGAAGGGGATGGGCCCCTTTGCGCTCCGAAAATTCATGTCGACGAGTCCCCTCATGTGGACGGGGATGGGCAGTCGTCGAAGGAGGAGCCGATACCAGCAATACCACATCTGGAGGTTGACGCAAATGGGGATCGACTGCAGCAGGCTTCACTCGTGACATCTCAAAGAGGCGTAGCGAGGGCGATAGTCGGAGATTCAGCATCGACAACGGTCCTCGACGAAGTGATGCTACCAACGGATCCGCAGACGGCCCCGTTAGAGGTTTCGATTCTGGAGAGAAGGCTCCCCAGATTCGGAGCCCATTATGCGAGATGTGCGGTCAACATATGTGAGAGTAGACCGAAGCTGGTGGGGTTAGCAATGGGCAAGGGGGAAGCCGACATCAAGCAGAATTCTCCCCCACTGAAGAGGGTGCTCTTGGCTACATCAAACAGATTCCGAGTCCTTGACATGGCGGTGGCAGAATGCCTTGGGCTGGTCCCGCCAAAGAAGGCAGCAAGTGATTTATGCCGATAAAGATAATATCGTGGAACGTCAGGGGACTGGGTAGATCAGACAAGCGGATGTGCGTGAAGAACCTCATTACGGAGGCTGGGGCGGTTATCTTCCTCCTCCAGGAAACCAAGCTTGCTGAAGGAAGAGACGTCACTGTGACGGATCTGAATGGGGGCAATCGGTTCTCCTTGATGCAGCTGGGCGCCAGGGGGGCGGCGGGCTGTTTTCTCATCGGTTGGAAGACTGACTTTTTCGATCTCTTGGGTGAATCCTAATCCCAATACTGTCTCTCGATGTCGCTTAGAAGGCGCGACAATGGAGAAAGCATCCGGGTAACAAACGTTTATGGGCCAAATGGTGGAGGCGGTCTATCATTGGTCGGGGAGCTTGAACAACTAGGGCTCGAGAACGAGGTGAGGTGTGGATCGTATCATCGTAGGCGGGGATCTGAACTTGACGTTGTTGACAGAGGATCGACCCCTTGGCTTGGGAGGCCAGGATCCAGGCTCTGACGTGTTTCGTCGAGTGGCACACAACTTGGGACTGTCTATCTTTGATGCCGCATGTTGCAAATACACATGGCGCAATGTCAGAGCAAAATCGAGATTGGACAGGTTCCTCCTGTCGCAGCAGGCCGTGGATAGATTCCCTCTCTCGCAGGCTCAGTCAGACCACACTCCAATCCTTTGGTCGTTTGGGGAGCGGGGAAGGGCAGATTGTTCTTCAGATTCGAGAAAAGTTGGCTGCTTGAAGATGGTTTCAGGGATATGGTTGCAGGAAAATGGAGTGAAACTGTGGAAGGTGCTGTGGTGGCTAGATTCACTGCAAAACTGCGAAACCTGAGATCTCTCCTCACGTCCTTTTGTAGGGATGTAAGGGTGAGGAGAAGAGCTGCCATCACCTGCTTGGACTCATTGGATGATGACAGGGGTCTTACGCAGGAAGAGAGGGCGGGAGGCACTATTGTTTGGCGGAGCTGAAGATAAGAAAGATGAGGTGGAGTGGCGCCAGCGATCTAGACAACGATGGCCAAGGGAAGGTGACGCTAACATGAGTTTTTTTCACACCATGAACTCAGGGAGAAGACGAAGAAACTTCTTGCAGGAGTTAGAGGTGGGAGGGGCTCAGGTATCGGGGGAGCCGACGCTCGGGAAGGCGCGGAGGGATCACTTCATCGAAGTCTCTCGGAGGAAGAGGGGGAACGGTTGGCGGTGGCTGGGGAAAGGGGTAGAGTCCCTTTCTGAAGCGCATGCGAGTTCCTTGATTAATGCTTTCTCTGAGAAGAGGCAAAGGGGGCGGGTTGGAGCTTAAATGCGGAAGGGGCCCTGGCCCTGGATGGCTTCTCCATGCTTTTTTACCGAGAGTTCTGGGACCTTCTGAAGGCGGATCTCACAGAGGTGCTCAATTAATTTATAGAGGGAAACAGAGGTTTTGAGAAGATCAATCGTGCTTTGCTCTTCCTGCTGCCGAAGGACACACCACAGGTGTTGATGATCTCAGGCCCATCGCACTTTCTAACGCCATTTACCTCATTGTGGCCAATACACTCACAAACAAACTCAGATCCGTCTTGGGCTCCGTATTGTTGGATGGACAGTCTGCTTTCATCCCGGGAAGACAGATGGCTGATGGGCTCGTCATGGCATCTGAAAATTGTATGGACTAAAAAAGGTCCAGGACGAGGGGAGCTCTTTGGAAGATAGATTATGCGAAAGCTTATAATAGTGTGGACTGGAGGTTCCTCTTGTTTCCCTACGCAGAAGGGGTTTCCCGGAGTTGTGGATCGACTGGATGAAGAGGTTTGTCACCACTTCCTCCTTCTCGGTTCTAGTGAATGGCAAATCGGAGGGGGGGTTCTTCCAACCACAGAGGGAGGGTGAGGCATGGGTGTCCTTTGGCCTCGATGCTGTTTGTTCTGTTATCGGATGCACTGGGCGTCTTATTTAGGGAGGCGGTGGAGGCGGGCTGGTGTGAGGGCTACCGTAGGGAGATATCTCCATCCCTATCTTCAGTATGCGGACGACATTGTTCTCTTTCTTGGGGGTACAGAGGAGCAATCTGCAAATGCGGTACAACTGGTCGAGATTTTCGGTGGCATGGCGGGCCTGGAGATTAACAAGAGCAAGTCTGTTGTGATAGCGTTTGGGATGACTGAGCCAGAACAGAAAGGAATGGCTGGGATCACGGAATGCCCCTTTGGGCCCAGGGAACCTTCCGATCCACTACTTAGGCTTATCGCTGGTGGCTGGAAAGCTGAAGGCGACAGACTGGGATGACGTCATCAGACGGTTGGAGCGTAAATTGACGGGCTGTAAGGCGATCACCTTGTCCAGAGGAGGAAAGCTTGTCTTATTGAAGCATGTACTCTCAGCGATTCCGGTATTTTTCTACTCTACAAGGTTGCTCCCAACGGGAGTTAGAAGGAAAATTGAGTCCATAATAGAGTTCATTATGAATCCCCCCTTTGGGTGGGGATCCGTGTGGTTCTCCCGCAGCTACTCAGTAAGGTCCGTCCAAAGGTTGGGGATGGCAGCCTATTCCGATTTTGGAGGGACGACTGGACGGGAGAGGACAGGCTTGAGGATAGATTCCATCGGTTATTCGCTATGGCAGCTTCGAAAGAGACTACTCTAGCACAGACAACGATAACGAGAAGCTGGGCACCGTTGTTTCTGATGGATCTTTCAGACCAACGATTGGAGGAGTACTTGGCGATGCAGGAGGCTCTCCCCCAGACGAGCATACTATCCGCGGGTAGAGACCATTTCCATTGGCTAAGATAGGAATTTTACGGTGAAGAGAGCATACGAGATGTTCAACAGATGTGAGCAGGAACTGGAACGGGAAATGAAGGATGACGTCAAAATCATATGGGCTGCAAAAACCCCAAGCAGAGTCAAGGTATTTCTGTGGTGTCTGAGAAGGGGTCGTTTACTGGACAAAGTGTGCATAGGAAGACTGTTGGGGCTCGCAGATACACGTTGTGAAAGATGCAAGGAAATGGAGGAAGATTCTGATCACCTATTCTTGAGGTGCCCAGGTGCGGAGGAGTATGGGCTTATCATGGCTCGAAACAGTTGGTCTGCCTGAGTTCTGGGCATCTATTAGGCGTTTGTGCAGAAACGCCACGGTCGATTATTCGAAGCCATTCGCGGTACTGCGAGCAATCTGGATGGGGCGTAACGAAAAGATCTTCAACAATCAGAGGTTCTATGTAGAGAATATAGTCGCTCACTATAACGTACTCTACAATCTCTGGGCATCATGACTTTGTAAATCTTTATAATTCAATATAATATAGGCGGTGCCCCCTACGATGGGGGTTTACCCGATTTTCAATAAAAAAATCATAGATAGCCGGTCAATGCATGATTACGCCGATGTTGTGTTTTGTCACGATGGGGCTATGAATTCCTGTGATATTTCAAACAAAAATAATAATCAAATGATCTTTGGGGGGGATCGTTGCCAGCAAGGCCTGAAATGCCGGATTTCGATTTCGTTTCGGAGACTGACCGAAACGAAATTTCGGTCGAAATTCGATCGAAATTTCGGTTTGTTTTTGAACTAGGCCCCCCAAATTTCGGTCAACATCGGCCATTTCAGTCGGATTTCGGTCACCCACCGAAAGGCGAAATTCGGTCGAATTTCGCCGAAATTTGAGGCCATGGTTGCCCGCACACATGCTGCCAAAAGGAAAGCACATGCTATTCTCAGGTTTAGAAAAATTAGTACCAAATGTCATGATGAATCCTCTCAAAATCAAGAAATGTGTGAATTGACTAACAACAGTCAGCCCTTGATCAAATAAATGACTCAGTGAAAACAATTTTTCACTTTGATCGATACCTTGGGATAAATAAACGAACAGCTCAGGTATAGACTAAATGGACAGTAAAATGAAATAAATATTACAGGTTCACAACTCATGAACATGCTGAAAATAAAAAAAATTGAACTTTGATTTATAAGCAAATGGACCAAGATGTGTCAGACTCAAGTTAAATAGGAACCCACAGAAAAATAAACATAAGCTTAAACAAGGACTGTAAGGGTGGAAGGTTGTAGCGATGGTGCTTATGGTGATGACGAGGCTGACGTATGCAGTAGGTGAAAAGGGGAGAGGATTGGGAAAAGCTTAGGAAAGAAATAGGGGAAACTGCGGGGGTTGCTGGGGTGAAAAGTAGAGGGTTGGGGGAGAGGTGTTGGGGTTGAGAGAGGAGAGTGGAGGAGGTTGGACTTGGAAAAGGAGAGAAGAAGGCTGGAGCTTGGAAGAAAGGAGCTGGGGAGAGATAGAAGAAAACTGATGGAGAGGGAGAGCTGGGAGGTTGTGGGATCGGTAGAGAGAAGATGAGAAGAGTTGGGGAAGGATAAAAGAGAGCTGGGAGGAGGTGAGAAGAAGCTGGAGCCTAGGGAAAAGAGGAAGAAGAGGGAGAGGAGAAGAGGAAGTCGGGGAAGGGAAGGAAGGTAAGGTCTCGTAATGAGTTTTTCTGGGGTTCTATGCTCTGCCCATTACTCTTCCTCTGGCCCCCCTTTTTAACATGGCCGTCCTCTTTAAAAATACAAAAAATCCAAAATTACATGGGTTGCACCATAGAAGGTGTGCTCCCCTTTCTAAACAGTGAGCTCCAAAGAATATGATAAAAAATACATGGAAGCCCTGGAGAGATGTATAATGACAAGGGAACTCTTGGACAATTTTTTTGTTGCTGAAAGTTGCATATAACTCCTCAAGGTTGGGCATGAATTGCATCATTAATGCGTCTCACTTGAGAAAGGTCTTTGATCTTTCTTTCTCTTGCTTTGGCCAACCTGAATATATCCTTTTGGCCCTCCCTAGAGTCGAGATCTTTGTACAAAGCTTCATAAGCTTTTGACTTGTTGTATATCAAGTTTTTATGTACCTATACCCCATATAATTTTTTATTAATCTGCAACAAAGATCTTTGTTATCTTCCCAAATTCTGGTAACTCACTTCAGGAGTATTGCCTTGTTCATAGATTTCAAGCATTGAATACCCATCCCTCCAAGAGGATTAGGTAATGTAACGGTTTCCCAGTTGAGCAAATGAACTCCCTTCCCATTTGTCTTGAATTAGACCAAGAAAATCTCCTCATAATTATCTTTATACGCCTTCAAATGCCACGAGGCAACATTGATGCAGCACAAAATTAAAATATAGGGTATGATATTTTTATCCGTTAATTTTATTTACGCTTATTCGATTGTCGTATTTTTATTTAATTAAAGAGATCGCGTGTGATATCAATTTAGTTAGAGTCGATTAGAAATTTGAATTTATTTCAAATCAATTAGTTAGTTTGTTAGAGTCAATTAGGATAAGTAGTTTTGAATTTGAATTTTGATTTCTATTTTTGTAATCTCATCCCTCCTGTATAAAGGGATGATGGTCTATTGTTTTAAAACGGTTCAGTTAATATGAAAATTTGAGATTCATCTCATTATCTCTCTCTCTCTCTCTCTCGTTATTTCTCTCCCTCAACGTGTTCTTCACGTCTTTCATCTCCAAAATCCCGTGCAACCGGCGTGTTCTCCTCTCTCTTCCTCTTCTCTCTAAATTTCTCCACCAAACAACTATTTTTCACCGTTGCAAATTTTTATTTTGCATCAAACATGCAGGATGACATGAAGAAAATCATGATAGTCAAAAGCACAACCTTCAATAACACCAACCATCCTCTTGAAAGCAAAGTTCCCTTCCAACCTGCTAGTTTTGCCTCCTTTATTATTGGCAGCCAATAAGAGGTTTTTAGTCTGCCACACGTGAGCGGATGCTCGAGGTACTTGATATGAAGAGTTCCACCCTTTGTGCTTGGCTCCGAACTATAAGCAATATCTTCTTCTACTGAAAGCCCAAAAGGAATAGTCATAGATTTGCTATGATTAAGATTAAGGGCAGAGAGCTCACAAAAAATCTCCAAAGTCAACGTCATGCCCTTTACCTCATCCCTCTTGCCCTCGATAAAGAAGATTGTGTCATCTACATATTGGAGTAGAGATACAGAAATACCCTCAAAAGAATAGCCAGTTGTGATCTTCTAAGAAGTTACCCGATCTGCTGCAATGACAAAAAGCAAGGGGGGCAAGAGGGCAGTCCTGACGAACTCCTCGCTGAGGCTAAGAGAATCCCCCTTCTGGGTGGCCATTCACACTTATTGAGTAGGTTGCAAAGGTAACACACCTTTTCATCCATGAAATCCCAATATCAGGGAATACTCGACGTGCTAATGCGGACCACATGAAGCGCTAGTCCAAAGTATCATAGGCCTTTGAAACTGCAAACTTCCATAAAATTCCTCTTTTGTATTTTTTTTCCAATCCGCAAGGATCTCCGTTGCAACGATCAGACTATCACCAATCTGTCTACTAGGGATGAAAGCTGACTGAAGCGGAGAAATAATGTTATGCATCACAATGTCCAGCGTATTTGCCAAGTCTTTCGCTACCATCAAGTATATGGCATTCGAAAGTGCAATTGGGCGAAGGTATTCCATTCCACCCATTCTGAGGAGTCCTTTGGTAGAAGGCAAATAAGTGATTTGTTTACTCTTTCGAATCCCACATATCTTGTTGCGTACTCTTGCAGGACCTCTACCACCTCTCCATCGATTGGAGGCCAAAACTCTTTGAAGAAGACCATAGGGAAACCGTCTGGTCCATGCGCCCCTTCTGCGTTCAGGTTCCAAACCGTGCTCTTCACCTCTTCTGGGGTAAAACTCTGTATTAAATGGTTCCAATGCTAGTTCTACATGAGATGCCCTCTGCTCATTCCATCTCCAGAGTCGATCACCCGCGCAACGAGAGAAATCTCTTAAATGCTCCACCAATGCTAGGTCCATGTCATGGTCTCCCTCCAGTCTCCACAACTCTTATAGAGTTCTGACGATGCCTTCTGCTAGCAGTCCCATGGAAGTAGATGGCGTTTGCGTCTCCTTTGAGCCATCATTGTCTTTCTCTGTCTCCACTGTGCTACTCTCTTTTTATCATCAAGCTGGATCGCCCTTTGAGCAATTGCTCGCTCTCCATGTTCCTCCATGTCCAAATCCCTGACATCCTGAGCCTTATTTAATCTGCTTATGATGGCCTCGTCAGCCACCTCCAATGCCCTTCTCTCCTAACGAGTCTCCTTCTTGAAGATACAAAGCCTGAACCGCATGGAGGTAATTAAAATTCTATGGAAGACGTGCCACGGCGGATCCAGTGCAAATAGTTGACGTCTGGTGCTCGTAGACCAAATCCCTGAAGTTGTCCTCCAATAACCAAGCCCTCTCGAATCTAAAAAAAGAAAGGGTCAAAGCCACCTCCCCTGTTTCCTACACCAGGTTCATGTGGCCTGACTAGGATCTTGGCCTAGAAGAGGTAGTAGCTAGAGGTAATAACTCCAACAAATCAGAGGAAGCTAGGAAGCGATCAAGTCTGGATTGAGACCCGGAATTTCGCCAAGTGTACTTCGTATCTGCATCGTCAAAAACCTCCAACTCCAGCCCATTAATCAGTTTGGCGAAATCCAGGGATCTTGGGTCATGACTTCCCTCCCCCCAACTCGTGGATGGTCTGAAGAAAGAAGGGTACCATTAAAGTCCCCCTACCAGCCAGGACATCCCTGGCAAAGACAATCGAGCCTCCAATAGATCAGCCCACAATTCTGCCCACTGGACAGGAGCCGAGGGACCGTATACACATGAAAACAAAAGGTAAGCACCAAAAGAGACAATCTACATAAGCACAGGCAGGATGTGTCTTCCCCTATGCTTAGAGACAAAATAAGAGTACAGAGCCTTCCAAGCGACGACAACACCCCCACACTTCTGTTTGCCTCCAAAGCTTTGAACTCTGAGAGTTTTCCCGCACCTAAGGAGTTTCAAATCATGTTTGTGCAAGCTGACAGTTTTGTTTCCTAAAGAATCACAATAGCATAGGCCCAAACATTTGACAAAGAACAGATTGCTCCCCTCTTCTTTGGGCCACCTAGACCCCTTATATTCCAAGATAGAATCTTCATTTAGTAACTAATTTTGGGCCCTGTGCGGGTACCACCCTCGCAATTCGTTTCGTGCTACCTGCATTTTGTTGCCAGTAACTCCCATGGTTCCGACCACCTAGTTTACGCGTGTTTTTTTCATGTCTCTATGTCGCTTTGATTTCTCGCTTGCCCCAATTTCTACGCTCGAAGAATTAGAAGAAGACTCCTTCAAATTTGAGATAACGTTGGCGGTACCCAAGGCTTCAACTTCCATGTCCTGTGTCTTGAACAGATTGGGAGCGAGAGATGCCTCCAACGGGAGCAACGACAGGACCACGTATGTTTCCTCTAGTTGCGGCACCCAAACTCAGAGAATTAGCCGTTGAAAGGAAGTCTTCTGACTCTAAGGACTTGAATATCCTTATCATGGGGTAGGTGGTGCAGTGAGCAAGGGCTTCAACCTCCCCCAATCCAATCCCTTCGTCGAAAGCGCTACTCGTCGATCGGATCTCGAAAGTCCGCTCTTTATGCCCAACGTATCTTCTAAAACTCCCTCTAAACGGGGCTCCAAAATCAGATGCACGTATTTGGGCTCTAGCTGCAATTTTAGTTCAGAACGTATCGGGTCCAGAGCTTTATCTGGTCCGGAAATAGGTTCTGCTTCGGGTTGGGTCACCCTTCTCTTTAATAGGAGCTTCGAATTAGGGCATGCACAAAACTCCACAACGCCACCCCACAAATCCCAGGAAATCAGGAGTAAATGCTCCCCTTTGATCTTGCCAACACCATAAGGATGGGGGGGGATCTCCTCTCCTTCGAGAAATGGCAGATTTTGAATTTCGAATCCCTTCAGATCAATTACTTCCTTGATTGTCGCTGTAGGATTCGAGATTGTCGTCGCTTGAGCTGTCAGAATTTCTGGTTCATATTCTTCTCCGGTGGGTTCATGACAAGGGAACTACTCGGAGACAACAAGAATGGAGGTGGCAGTGGATGTACCACCTCTACAAAGAGCTTGAAACCAAGGCCTTAAATGTCGGTTTCGGTCACCATTTCGGTGACGACCAAAACAGAATTTCGATGGAATTTCGGTCAAATTTCGATCGAAATTTCGATCATTTCGGTCATTTTTTGTACTTGGACCCCCATATTTTGGTCATTTCGGTCGAATTTCGATTTCGACTGGATATCGATATTCGACAGAATTTCGACCGAATTTCGCTGAAATTCGAGGCCATGCTTGAAACGAGCTCTCCCAACAACGAGATAGCAGATGCACGCGATTGGAGCATCGATGCTCCTTCCAGTGAGACCACAATCAAGGAAGGATCAGAACCCGGTTGAAGGCTGTTGGACACGACTCATGTAACAACTCGAGGAGGTGGCCTTACCGTATGTGAAACGAGGTTGTCTCCACACCATCTATCCCTCTGGGCCGAGGAGAGTGGATGGGGGTGGGGGGGTTCCGCTCCTTCGAGAAATGACAGAATTTGAATTTCGAATCCCTTCAGATTAGTTATTTCCTTGATTGTCGTACGCTCCGAGACTGTCATTGCCTGAGCTGTCGGAATCTCCTTGGTTATCTTCTTCTCCGGTGGGTTCACGGCAAGGGAACTACTCGGAGCTAACAAGAATGGAGGCGGCGGTCGTTGTATCACCGTCATGAGGAGCTTGAAATGAGCTCTCTCAACAACGAGATAGCCGGAGCACACCGATTGGAGCATTGATGCCCCTTCCAGTGAAACCACGATCAAGGAAGGATCAGAACCCGGTTGCAGGCCGTTGGACAAGACTGTTGTATCAACTCCAAGAGCTCGCAGCGCTGGATCGAGTAATTCCACCAATCTAGAGAGGAATGGAACTCCAAACACTCGAACAACACATCTCGCAGAGGAGGTGCCCTCGCCAATGGTGAAACGAGGTTGTCTCCCCACCATCCCTCCCTCTGGGCTTGGGGAGAGTAGAACGTCCGCCTCTACCACAATTAGCCCCCTCGCGCAGCAAAGTTTCTCCTTCAAGTGTACCACGTCTCCGGTAAACGAAGGACCTAATTTCGCCGCAGCCACTTCACAACGGCATTCATTTCTAAATCTTTATCACCGAGACCGATAAGAACCCAGTCTCTCTTCAGGTTCCGATCCCAGGCTTTCCCTTCGATCCTTCGATTTTCTTGTTGCGTACATTTAGTAACATCCCCAAACGAGCGTGATGTCGCAGCCGCAGCAATTGGATTGACAATCACGATCTTCTGCGAATTCTGCTTTGCTTCTGATTGCTTCCGTTGACTCGAACAGGTCGATAACCGGTGCTTCTCAGACCCACAGCAAAAACATCATGGTCATTCTGAACACGAAGATGTTTGATGTCCATACGCCCCACATCGGTAGCATGTTTGGCCTTTCTTCCGTTGCGAGACGACCCCGGCCCTTCCTCTTCTCTTCCTAGTTCCTTTTGGTGGCCTTCACCCAAGCCCTCTCCCCTTCCTGAAGCTGCCAGCTGAGCTGGTTGCCCATGGTAATTTTCCAAGATCCACTTATACTACTCACTTGTTTGTGCCACATTAATTATTCTTCAAATTGTTGGCCAAATTGTTGATGACACATTTCTTTATGACATAATTAGGTGCATGAAGTATCAAGCTTTTGGAGTCGAGTTTTCCCCCGAAAGAGATCAGTTCTGTGCTGCTCTGGTTAAATGTTTCTGGATATACTTTGAAATACTTACCAAACAAGAAAACTGAGTATGGCTATTGAGGGGTGCATGCTAGGATTATGCATGCTTGATTATTTTAGATTTTCTCAGTTGCATTTGGACAGCATGTAAAGGGCTTCTTAAACCTTGTAGGCATCTGTCCTGTTTTTCTTTGTTTTCTAAATCCCCTTATCTGCTTGGCAGTTGAGGCGATTATGTACTTTTGTGCATTACTTAAAAAAGGGTTGATAAAGCTATCACTGTGTGACTAGGAGGTTATGTGTTTTGGTTATGGAAATGGTCTCGTACTTGAACACTATAAGCATATGAAACATAATCCAACTTTCATGAAGCACTGCGCAGAGAGGAGGCTTCATGCACCAATCTTTGTGTTTACTAGACATCAATTATTGAGTTCTGGATGTTGCTTTTATTTCATCGTAACTCCCTCTTCTGTGTGTTGGCTTTATCTGGTATTAGGTGTTGATAATCTGCGTGAGATCAAACAGTCACTGTCCATGCCTCCAGATCAACAGGTAAGTAGCGGTTGCTTTTCGGAAGGAACATGTGAGCGAGATCATACTTCTGTTAGCTCGGTATTTCTATCCACCTTAGCGATTGTGTCAAGGCATCTGAAATTCATACTACCCGAGCCAATACATGAAAAACAAACCCATACAATTTCTTCTGACCAATTTGTCAATGCGAAAGATGTTACTTCATACGGTATGCGAATGTCAAGGACGATATCAACTGGTTCCTACCACTGCGATCTTGTGGTTGATCCCTTGTGGCCGCTTTGCATGTTTGACCTCCGAGGAAGGTGCAATGATCAAGAGTGTCAGTGGCAGCATCTTAGAGATTGCAAAAGTGTTGAGCAAGATATTATCAAGCATAACGCTTCTAATTCAGGTATCGTTATGATTAATTTTACACTCTTACAATGACGTGAAATTTGTCTTTCAAAAAATGGAATACTTTTCAGTTATTTGTCATTGTGCAGATGCATTGAAGGGACTTTCCGTTATGAATGCCTCAAAATCATCACGAGGTGTAAATGGTAGCACAGTTTTTATACCGACATATCGAATAGGTTCCAACCTTGTAAAAGCCGGGAAGTTGCAATTTGAATCTTTGCTTGCTCGTAGTAATTGGCATTACTGGCAAATGTCATTTTCTACTTCCTTCTTTTTGCCATTTTCCATACAAAGGCCTCAACCTTCAGATGCACCATTGCTGCAGGGATTCGGTGATCATGCAGATCATGACAATTCAAAAAGGCAGCTTTTATCACCTTTGAATCAAGAGAAAATAATGGTAAGAAAAGTTGTTGCTGTCGAATTCTTTTTGCTTGGTAAGATTTTTTAGCCTTATATTTGAGTTTGTTATCATTGTATAAAGCTGATACAGTAAGCAGCTTAATCCAGTTACACTTTGCAAAGGAATAAGGAAATACATGCTTTGTTCTGTGTCTACATTATGGTTAATGATTTCTTGGTAGCTTTGGCATCAAAGATATTGTGTTTATTCCAAGATTTTCTTGATACATGGGTGCATTTTACCCAAGGTTTTAAAAAACGTGAGGCGTATCGAGGCGTTTTTCCAATATTTCTTCGAGGCGTAAGCCTCGAGGCGTAAGCCTCACTCCATAAAGAAAATATTTTATAAAACATGCTAATTAATCACGACTATATTTTACAAGTCCTAGAATATTAAAAGCTTTGATAAAAAACATACTCCATGACATTGCAAGGCTAATTCCATGTTATAAACACCATGTTCGCACGATAAAAGTTCTATTTCTAAACTCAAACAAGTTCTAAATCCCAACAACAACAAGGACAAAAGTTCAAAAGTACAATGACCATCAAGATACATAAAAAGGCTAACAAAGTAAGTTCTAAACATCAACAATCATTACATCTCTAAACATCGACATCATCTCCACTTTCACTGCTACTAAAGGATCATCCAATGAATCATCCATATAGTTGATTTGTGCCTCGTCATCATCGTCGTCAGTGAGTTCCTCATTAGCTTCGATGACATCTTCTTCAATATCAACACCTTTTCCTACAAAGAAAAGAAGGTTTCATAGATTTTGAGTATTATATATTATAATATAATCCAAGAGATAATATATATCTTAGATTCTTACTCACCTTTACCCTTACATTGTTTCTTCTTCGTTGGTCGTTCTCCACCTAGTTCCTCAATATCCACTGTTTCATTCTCAAGAGAAAGATTTGCATCGAGCTAGTGAAAAACCTCAACTTCACTCGTGCCTAGGTGGAACTCAGATATCCATTCATCATCTAAATCAATATCTTCCAAACAAAGGGGATCCTCTAATGTCTTCTTTCTTACTTCTTTTTGCTTCAACCTCAAATTGAACATGCAAAAAACCAAGTCGTTGAGCTTCTCTTACGTTAATTTGTTTCTTCTTTTAGTGTGCACCTGTGCATCAACGGTTCGTTAATCATTATATTTTTTTTAGGCTCGTTAATCATTATATTTGAAAATATAATGTGCTTGAACTATGGTTGTTCGTCAATCTCTTCTGGGTTAAATTAAATTCACCTGATTGAACGAACTCCAATTTCGTTCACATCCCGATGCACTGCAAGTCAAACTCAAAATTCGTATGGCAAACTTCATCAACTCAGGTGTCTCAGCCCAAAATGCTCACCACCAATCCGCTGTAATTTGTTAATACATGATGAAAAAACATATTTAAAAAAAAGGAAATAATTAAAGCTATATGAAATTTAAATTACGATTGATTTCATACTAGGACTTCTCTTCTTCCTGGTGTCAATAGCATTTGCCCAACCAAACAAGCCTTTTGCATTAACATATGCATCAGACTGCAAGTCAATTTTCTCTCTTTCTTCCCTATCTAGGACCATCCTTTGCAGGCAAGAGTACCATCCAACTTTGACCTCATAATCATTGTTGAATGTTGGTTCATACAAGCATTGTGGATTAAGGAAGTAAGCAGCATCATGCAAATGTGTATGAAGTTGTTTATCCCATCTCTTATCAACAATGTCCCAGAGTTGCTTGTATTTTTCTTCATTATTGCGTAAATTTCGAGCGATTTCCTCCTTTGCCCTATCCATGGCTTCATAAATAAATCCCATTGGAGGATATTTCTCAGAATCAACCATTCTCAATACCATCACCAATGGCTTGGTCGTTCGGATCACATAAGCAACACCGGGCCAAAAAGATTTGCTCTTCAAAATAATATTTTGGACACTCTTGCCTTTTTCCTTGGATGAGTAAGAACTAGATTTCCACCTTTTTGAGGTGAAAAATGACTCCAGATGATCCTTCACTATAAGTAATCTCTGCAAGGTGAGGGAAAGCTGTAGCAAAACGAGTGACAGCGGGCCGCACTAAATCTCCACCTACATGATTCCTCACCATAGCCAATACCCATGCATGGTTGTAGATGAAGTTGATGATTTGCTTTGCCTTCTTAAATACAGAGTCATGCAAAGGCAATTTCAAGATGTCCTCCAACATAAGATCAATACAGTGTGCTGCACATGGAGTCCTGTACAAGTGTTCCCTCTTCTTCATCAACATCTCCCCTGCTGCTTTATATGCTGTTGCATTGTCAGTGATAACTTGTATTACATTTTTTTCACCAACTTCCTCGACAACCTCATCCATTAACTTGAAAAGAAATTCGCATTTTTAACTTGTTCGGATGCATCAACAGATTTTAGGAACCAAGTTCCTCTTGGGTTGTTCACCAAAAAATTGATCAATGTACGACCTTTGGTATCTTTCCAACCATCAGACATAATACTACATCCTATCTCTGACCAGGATGCCTTAACATCATCCATCATCGCCTTCACAGTCTCCACTTCTTCCCTTAATATCCAAGTACGCAACTCATGCATGCTTGGGGTTTAAATCCCCTCCCAAAGTTTCCAACTTCCTGGAACATTATCTGATAAGAAGGGCTATTGGCCACGTTGAAAGGCAATGTATTTTCAATAAAGAATCTCCCGACGCTTTTGCAAACCCTCCTTCTTTCTTCTTTTTTCCACGAAGCATTCAGAGTTACTTGTTTGGAAGGACCTTGGGCACTCCCAGACCCAATCCCTAGCTTTCCACTTCCACCTTCACATGCACCTCCACCTACAAAAAAGTCCATAGGACCTCTACCTTTGTGTGCACTGCTAGATCCCGTGGGTACATGTTCATCAAATCCAGATGATCCAAGATTTGTATATGCTCCCACTCGACGAACCTCTTCCATCTCTTCATACAATCTCCTTCTTGCCTGATCCTTCTTGGATAAAAAATCCTTCATCTCATTTTCGATTTCAATAGGCACATTTGGACAACTTCTAACATTCTTGCGGCTCTTTACCAAATGCTCTTTAAATCTAGCAATGCCTCCATTGACGGTTTGTCCACAAAACATTTGTATCCTTTCATTTTTTTGTCCCCTTCTAGCTCAACCTCTATGCAATATTTCGATGCGGGATCTGTTCTTTCCTTCCCCGAGCTCCCTCCATCTCTTCTAGCTTTTGGTGCCATTTCTGAAATGTTAATCATACAGTATGATATATGAATCACAATTAAAAACCATGACTAAAATAGATATTAAAATAATTTGCTTGCTAGGTTGGAGTCCTCACACAAGTTATTGCTTGGCCACGCACATCTCTTATTAGATTGATATATAAAATACGCACTTTGCTATTCTCTAAAATCTTCCGCATGATATGTCTGGGTATAAATGCATGTTACTGTAGTCATTATTTATTTTAAATCCATCCATTCAATAACTGTTAGCAGATCTATTGACAATTTATAGAGCTTTAATAATATAAGTATAGAGGAGAAACCTTATAGTATGTATTGTATAAAATATATAGTATATATTTACTTAAAAAGGGCGATTAGGGCTTGCAAGTAAACTGAGACTTGAGGATACCGAGGGAAGGAGCAGGTGCCAGGCAATGCAACAGGTGATGGAGCACGGTCACCAGGCGATGGGCAGGCGGGAGCAGCCGAGCATGCGATGGAGCAGCCGAGCAGGCGATGGAGGAGCACGGGCACCAGGCGATGGAGCAACGTTACAGCAACTGGCAGCAGCAATCGGGTAAATTCTAAGAAGAAGAAGGGCGACGCGAAATGTCTTTCCACTTAAATGTCACGTGCATGACACGCGACATGAGCACTCATGAGGCGGCGCCTCAGTTGCGCCTCACGCCTCAGCGCCTCGAGGCGCGCCTCATGACATTTGAGGCGCACGCCTCACTGGGGATGCTTGAGGCGTGCGCCTCGAGGCGTTTTTCCTAGAAAAATGCCTCGAGGCGTACGCCTCAACGCCTCGAGGCGCGTTTTTAAAAACCTTGGGCCTAACTCAAGTTTATTGAGTAATGAAGATGGTAACACATTAATGGAGGAACCATCATCTAAAAGAGTGCTATCAAATGTTGCATTTGAAATCTCACATCTGACATAATGAGCACCTGAATCTCTCTTCTTCTTGGATAACTTGTTTTGAATAGCACAAGACACGACCTTGGTCAAAATATGCTTCTCAGTATGTGACTTCTTTTTCCTACGTGTTGTATATCTATTCTTCAACTGCTGCTTGAGTGTAGGGAAAATGATCCAAGGCATCATGGAGTGGTATCTTCAAAAATATGTGATATTTAAGCAACCTCTCAGTTTCTGGAATCACATCATTCTTTTTGGATTTTTTTTATTTACCAAATAAAGCATCAAGAAAAGGAATAAATTCAGGAACAACAAAATTTTCATCTTTACTCATTTCATCAGAATCAACATGTATATTGAGAGCATTAGAATTATGTACAAAACTCTCAAACATAGGAAAAGAAACTTCTTCAAGAGTATCTGCATGGGTTGGTGTGGTATCGCCATCAGAATCACCTATGTCCATGTCTATTATCTCAGCATTAGAATATGACTCCTCGTGCTTGGACTGTCGCTTCTCATCATGTATGACTTCCTCCTCAGTTGGATCAAGTACTAGTGGTTGTCTACCGCTCCCGAGACGAATGAAGTTAGCTAAAAATGCAGTAAAAATGGCCTTACTCTTAGTATCATCTACATGATCTGTGTTGCGCCGCTTGTATTGATTGTTCGGATTCATCTGAGGCTGTGCTGGAGGAGTAGTCTTGGGCGCTGCTAACCCATTAAGGCGATGGTTAACTCGCTCCATCTCTGTCTTGTGTGCAATCTGGAGCATAATTAACATGTTAGAAAACATGAATGTGGAAGCGTATCAGAGAAATAAAGATTAAATAAGAAAAAAAATGAGATTTAACATAGAACCCTACTTCCTAAGGAGCGGGATGAAACCAAGTGAGAATGCCTCATAGGGTTGATGTATGCATTGCACTTTCTCATTGGATACAGAGGGTGGGGGGCTTCTCATATAGCCCTCACTGAGTCTATACATCTCATAGACAGTAGATATGGGACTAAACCAAGATGTGGTAACCCATCTACTCAAGTGACGCATATAACAAATACTCTAATACTCCCCCTCAAGTTGGAGCATGCAATGCTCGGCTTGGACAAACAGAAAGAAATCTCAACTCACGCTACATGACACTACATACAATATCAACTCAGCGCGTACAACTATCAGCTGATGTCGAGGACGTTGCTTCTCATGTCGTGCAGATAAGGAGGATGAACGAGCTGGAATGAGTAATTTTTTTTCGTTTTTTCCCAAATAATCATTTTTTAATAACCCGTTCATCTTTTTACGGCTTTTCCTCTTCTCTCGATTTTTTTGAAAAAATTTCTCGCGTACGATTTTTCTTTGTACTCGCCTTTTTTTAATCAGATTTTTTTGAACAAATTCACTCCCCAAATAGGGCCCTCCTTTTTTAACACACCTCTCGGCCCATACAGTTGGGCCCAAAAATATACAGCCTGCTCTTTTTTTATTACAAGACTGCCACTGCCCAACTTGAGCATCCACATACAACTCCTCTCTCTTTTTTTCTAAACTTACAGCCCACTTGGGCCATTCTATTTAGGGTTCCTGATGGAACCCTCTTTTGCCACTTTCGCCTTTCGATGGGGCTTTGCAGCAGCGTCGCTGGGAGTGGTGTTAGGAGACTGTCGCCTGGGTCTTGGTGGAAGATCGACACCGAAGAGGGAGCCGCTGCTGGAAAGGGGGCCCTCCACCTGGAGCCGCTGTGTTGTACCGCCATGTCGTGCCGCATGCACTGGAGATCGTGAAGGAGTCCCCGCCACCGTCGTGAAGCCGGAAAGGAGCGGTATCGCCACCTGGCTCAAGGAGGAGCGGCGCCCGCGCGATGCTGCATTCTGAGAGGCGGCTTGAAGAGGATTCCTGGAGTAGGGTTGCGTGATGGAGGCGTCGCATGGGTGCATGAGAGGAGATGGCTGAAGTCAAGGTTCAGGAAAGCGGTATGCGTATGCGTTCGGATGGGTCACTGAATAGCGATTAAGCGGTATGCGGGGTATGTGCGGTTCTACACGGTTTCCTAATTTTTTATTTATAAATAAATAAATATATACAAAATTAACTACAACTGAACTAAATTTATGTATAATTGCAGTCCAACACAAGATCTAAGAAAGATGACTTTCATATAGAGGTCAAAATAATCTTTATCAATCAAATATGTGTGAGGATCGGAAGCGTGTGGTTGAATGGCGGCAACGTTCTCGGATGCGTTGGTTAAAGGAGGGAGACGCAAATACTTCGTTCTTTCACAGGGTCGCCTCGGGTCGCCGGCGATCCAACTATATTTCCTCATTATGTATTAATGGTTCTCAGGTGCAGGGGGAGCGTGAGATGGGTATGGCTGTGTCTGCCTATTTCAAGGATTGGTATGGGTGCAGGGCTCCGCGCCTATGGCGGTGGTCGGGTCGGGGCACCTCTGTACTCCCCCAGGCGGATGCTAATCTCCTTACTCGTCAGATTTCTTTGGAGGAATTGAAAGAGGCGGTTTGGGCTCTTAACTCGGACGCTGCCCCAGGCCCGGATGGATTCCCCGTTTTCTTCTATCGGGAATTTTGGGGTGTCATCTCCCAGGATGTATTGGAAGTCGCTCGCGAGTTTTGCTCTGGCAACAATGGTTTTAATAACCTCAACAAGTCTATTATTGCTCTCATTCCCAAATCCTCTTCTGCCACCCGCATTGAGGAGTTTCGGCCTATCTCCATCTCTAATGCCATATACCTGATCATTGCTAAGGTCTTGGCTCGTCGGCTGGCTCCGCTTCTTGATTCCCTCATTTCGCCTTCCCAGGCGGCTTTTATTAAGGGTAGGCAAATTGGTGATTGCTATGCGGTGGCGTCCGAAATTATCCATGCTTGGCACAAGAACGAAGTTAAGGGGATTCTTTGGAAAATTGACTTCTCAAAAGCCTACGACTCTCTGGATTGGCGGTTCTTATGGTCTGTTCTTAAGAGGAGGGGATTCCCCTCATTATGGATTTCGTGGGTGAGACGTTGCGTGTCGACTGCCTCCCTGTCGGTTATTCTCAATGGCCGCTTGGCGGGGGGTTTCTTCCAGCCTCGTCGGGGGATTCGGCAGGGATGCCCCCTCGCTCCTTTACTTTTCGTCATGGCCGCTGATGTCTTATCCGTCATGACTCGCAACGTGGTCGAGGCTGGTCTGTCCAGTGGTTGTTCCATTGGGCCCTTCTCTATGCCGATTATTCAATTCGCGGATGATACGATCTGCTTCATCGAGGGTGAGGCGTCGAATATTGCAGGGATGGCTAACACTTTGGAGCTCTTTAGTGAGGCGTCGGGCCTTCTAATCAATTTTAATAAATCCTCTATGGTCCCCTTTTCCACTCCCCCGGAGGAGGTTGAGAATCTGTTCGAGGATTTTGCGCTGTCCCGTGGGTGTTCTTCCTCTGGATTATCTTGGGCTCCCGCTTACCATTGGCCGTGCTCGCTTACGTGATTGGCAGACGCTGGTGGATCGCATGGTTTCTCGCTTGGCTGGCTGGCGCGCCGCTATCCTTTCTAGGGGTGGCCGTCTGGTTCTTCTCAAATCTGTCCTTTCTTCCATGCCAATCTATTTCTTCTCTGTGAAAGGTATGCCCAAGGGGGGTCCGTCGGCGGTTGGAATCTTGTTTGCGGAATTTTCTCCGGGGGAAGAAGGGGGATGCGCGTCGCGGTGTTCCTCTGGGTTGCGTGGGATGAGGTGGCTCGGCCGAAGAAGGAGGGGGGGCTGGCGGTGAGGCGGTTCGAGGTCATGAACGAAGCTTTTCTCCTAAGATGGGTGACTCGCCTGTGGGTCCGGAGGATAACCTTATGTTAAATTTTTTGAGGATGGCAGTCGGTGTCGACCGGTTTTCGGGTATGGATTCTCGCCTTCTGGCTCTCTCTCTCACTTCTCCCGTGATATTGGAATATTATGATCCGCAACCGTGCTCTTTTCGTCATTAAGATGGGGATGGTTCGTTCATCCGGTTCTGGGGCGACGACTGGACTGGTAGGGGGGCGCTTAAGGATGTTTTTCCTCGCCTCTTCGCGTTGGCGGATGATAAGGACGCGACGATTGCTTCCTACTGGGATGGGGCCGCTTGGGGGCCTAGAATCGCCAACCTCTCTGATCAGCGTCAACTGGAATTCATGGCTTTACTGGAGGTTCTTGCGGCCTCGCCCACACCTTCTGTGGGTCGCGATCATCTTTCTTGGAAGGACGGCTCTTTCTCCATTCGCAAGGCTTACCGGGCTCTTCTTCCGCCATTGGTGGTGGCTGATGATTCTTTGTTTAGGGATTGTCAATTCTTTTGGGGCCTCCGGGTCCCCGAACGAATTGGCATATTCCTATGGCTTTTCCGTCGTGGGCGTCTTTTAACTCGTAGCCGTTGTGCCGCTATCTTCCCTTCCGTTTCGCCGATCTGTGGTCTGTGCAATCTGGAGGTCGAGTCTATTGACCACCTTTTCTTCCGCTGTGGGAAAACACGTGTCATTGGGCGGATTTGGGCTGGCTGGACATCACGGACTCCTCTTCCTTCTGCGCTTGCTTGGTTCATTCTCGGGCAAAGGTCTAGGAACGACATTCTCCCTTCTATTGCGCGGTTATGGTGCATCTGGATTGCTAGGAACGAGGCTCTGTTTGCTGGCCAGAGATTTTATTCGGAAAACGTTCTTATATCTGCGTCCCGTATGTCCTTTGATTGGTCTGCTATTTAAAATGTCCTTGATGTAGTGGGGGTATCGTTTGGTCATACCCTCCGTTTTTTTGTTTTCCTTCTTTCTCCCTTCGTCTCTCCGTCTACCCGCTGTAAGTCTTTTCTCAACTTTGTTTTTTAATAAATATGGGACGAGCACCAACGAGTGCGTCTCCCGTTTTTGAGCTTCAAAAAAAAAATACTTCAATAGAAAAGTTAGCACACATCAAGGTAGACCAATGAAAGTATAGCATCAAAAAACTCTGATGATTCGAAAGTCAGGAGGTGGAAGCCATAATCGAAGAATTGGGATTCTGGATGTGGAAGCCCTAATCGGGGTTTTGGGTTTCTCAGTGATTCGGGGTGTCAGGTGCCTTTTTCCATAGATCCAGATACAACAACCCAATTAAGCTTCAAAAATAGGAAGCGGGCGCATGGTCTGCATATGCGGACCGCATAAGTGTAAAGGGCGCTTAATGAGGAGCTTCATGTATGCGGCGCGCTAGAGCATCTGCTCAGGCATATGTGGTCGCATATGCGGCCGCTCAAACAGATTTCGTGAACACTGGTTGGAGTTGCCTGTGTTGAAGAAATCAGCCCTGCGTGATGGAGGCATCATATGCGGCAGTAGGTGGTTCGCCGCATGCGCGATGGAGACATCGCCGCCCGCGCGATGTAGGGAGTTGAGGTTGCACCGCGAGAGTCGCACCCCATGGGAAAGGGTGGCACTGCCGCTGAAACTGAGAGCAGGAAGGAGATGCGCCCCATGCCCAAGGAGGCTGAAACGATTGGAAGATGCTGCGCAAACGCAATTGTTTTACGTAAGGCTGGATCTGATGGGGCTCCTCCCTGGAGCATGTATAGCACCTCCACAAACCAGATCTAGGGTTTCACACTGAAACCCTAGTTACTTTTGATGACTGGAGTGCAAATTTAGGGTTCTTAGAGGATTGAACCCTTAGAACATAATATTGAATTATCCAGATCTTTAACAAAAGATGAATATGAAAAATCCAAATATAATCTTGAATCCGAAAATAAAAGAACATAAACTCCTCGAGAATCGAACCCGCTCTGATACCATGTTAGAAAATATGAATGCGAAAGCATATCAGAGAAATAAAGATTAAACAAGAATAAACATCGAGATTTAACGTGGAACCCTGCTCCCTATGGAGTGGGATGAAACCACGGGAGAACGCCCCAAAGAGCTGATGTATGCATTGCACTTTCTCCCTGTATACAGAGGGTGAGGGGCTTCTTATATAGCCCTCACTGAGTCTCCACATCTCACAAACGGTAGATGCGGGACTGAACTACAAGTTGTGGTAAATGGATCCCGGAGGGATCCTTTTACCCATATACTCAAGTGACACATATAACAATTACTCCAACATAACATGTCCATAATCCGATTAAAGGCCAAGGAATGTGCTGACAACTCAGGCTTAGAAGCTTGCCCATGGCTCTCCGATTTCTCCTGCCTAGTAGTGTGCGGATGTTGTGGTTTATATTGTTGTGGAGATTGTTGAGTTGTAGAATGTAACTGTTGCTGTTGATGCCGGTGCTGGTAGTATGGAGATGAAGGCTGGTAAGAATGTGCTGGTCTCAGATGGAAAGAATGATGAGAGTGGTGTTGCACAAACTCAATGTTGGTAATGTAGATGACCATGCTGCTGATGCATCTGTTGTGGTGTCTGCGCTCTGCGATGTGATATGTGGTGGAGACTGGTAAGAAACTGGAGCATACCAAATGCCATTGATCTCAAAAGTGGAAGAAGTATCAATATCATCTGTTAAACGTCATGATTTGGCTTTGATTGGCTCTGGATAAATCCTCAAGCCAAGCTATTTGTGAAGTCTCAGTAGAAAACCCTGACTTGCTCTGTAAAAAATGTTTTCGACGGGTGGGAGGAGCGGGTAAAGATCTTCGTGTAAGCTGAGGTGTAAGTGGTTGTTGTGCTGGTTCTGCATCTGAATCTCTGTCACCTTCTTCGCTAAATCACTTATCTACTGCGGTAATGAAAAAAGCTTCTTCAGCTCTCGCAACTGCTGCAACTCGTGAACTTGCTTCTAAATAACGTCGACGATAGTAAGCTTCTCACTAATGTATCCCATATCAACAGACCGTGAATCAAACTCAGCTATATTGACCACCTTCTGATGATCTCGCCGGTGTGGTGGCTGTGTAGTCTTTTGGTATGCACGAGTGGAATCAACAACTCTAGAGTTCTCGATCATCCCTTGATAGATTGTCCAAACCGGCTCGACATCCTTATTCAAATAATTGTCGCCACATGCAACACTAATCAATCCATGAATATCAGCATGTTGTCCTCAAAGAAATTCTGAACTAGCACTTTCAGTGGAATCTTATGATGAGGGTATTTCTTTGTCATATCTTTGAAGCGCTCTCATGCTTCATGGAAAAACTCATGGAGTGTTGCGTGCAATTCGATATCTGGCTCCTCATCGGATTGGTTCTTCCAAAAGGAAAATATTTACGTAGGAATGTGGACTTGAGACCCTCCCCAGTAGAGATCTCTCCCCAAATGATTCAACCAACAGAGTGCCTTATCTGCTAAGGCAAAGGAGAAAGCCTTGAGACGTACAACTTCCTGTGTAACGTTTGGATAACTAGCTGTCCCACAAATCATCTCGAACTGTTGTAGAAAGGAAAACGACTCCTCAGTGGTGTTCCCAGAATCCATAGAACTTGGGAAGAAGTGAAATGAATAATGGTCTGAGATCGTATAGACCGTATGGACCCTGGCTTGGCGGCAGTTGTATCCAATGTTGTAGCGTACTCACGTCAGGGTCATACTCATCACGTAAGGTGACTACGGGAACAACAACAACTGGCGGGTTCCCTCCTCCGTCTCTCAATATAGCAATCTCAGTTCTTCTTGGACTCTAAACTGCTCTCTAAGTTGTGTACTCACCTGCTATAATATGTCTAGAATCCCTGCAGTCACATCTGGTCATATATATGGTCTCTTATCAGTTGGTCTCCTCAACCGGTGCTTTTCCTCTCGCTACCATGGTGTCAGTCCATCTGATCTGGAAAGAAAAGGTCATGTAAGCATTGAGTGAAAATTGTGCAGGAGAAAAAGAAATGTCGAGGTAAGGGTCTTCCTCGACTAAAGGGTTGGGAGGCGAGGGAGTCTGGGTTCGACTCACCTCGTGACTGGGTGAAATTAACTCGGGAAGAGGGTCATCCTGAGTATGTGAAGACATACATATTGCAGTGAAAGATTTCGAGTGTAAAGACCGTTGATACATCATCTTTGATGCCAAAAGATACGAAATAAGAATACGATGACAATTCAAAGGACAGAAGGAAGGTGGGTCAGATGCAGAGTCACACACACCGGAAACAAACACAATGGCATCCCTCAATTCACCAACTTTGCACAATAATGATCGTAATAATTCTGTCGTTTATCTTTCCAGTTTTAAACTTAGGTGATTCAAGCAGGCAGACTCACAAGTGATCTCGCCATGTCGCCCAGCGTACGTCTTCCCACTCCTCCAAACAGTAGAACCTTCTGCTCGGGTTGTCGGGTTATATCAGGCTCAAAGGGAAATGTGAAGTGGAGTACATCAAAATGACTCTCTATGGTCGGAAGCATGTGCTTGCAGTTGCGATCGTGTACCGAAAAGTAATACACGGGTGCTTAGGGCACAAGTACAGGGATTTTTGGCTCTAATCCTTAGGGCTACGTCCTCACCCGCTCTGTCCTGGAAGTAAGTACCTGCAACAATGAGAGGATTGGTCTCTCAAAGCAATTAAGTCCAATTTTTTATTTTTTGTTAAAGTTTCAAAGAAAAAAATTATTTTATAGTTTTTACTTTTTTTGATATTTTTCAACAAAGCTAATGGATTTCCTTTTTTAGTGAAAAATGTCTCGCATAGGGGGGAATTATAGAATGCGGCGGGAAAACATGATGCATGCAGGTATAGAAATCATACATGGCTCCAGTACTTTACATGTAAGTGATCTGCAAAGAAATTTAAACCTAATTCTAATGCATGAAAAAAAACGATAAAACTGTAACCCTAGACAGATAATGCTAGCGTAAGAATGAATTGATTTTATAAAATCGTCTGATTTTACGTCTGAGTGTGGATTAGGGTAGTAGTTTATATATTAATCGTCTAATCAATCAAGCATGCACCCTTAGGCTCCACGAAATCACGAGACACAAAGAAAATGATTGAGAAAAATCGAAAATCGAGGTGAAGGTCCCCAAAACCTGCTAGCGAAACAAACCCCCAAAGAAAGAGTCTAGTGTCCGTGTACAAGTCGGGATGTCCTTAAGGGACCCCTTATACAAAATGAAAAAACGGACAAATGTCCCTTCCTCTCTTACCGAGAAAATAAAAAAATGGGCAAGTTCCCTAGATTCTCTCTCCAAGAATATAAAAATGTAAAAAAATCAGCTGACTTGCATTGCTTCTCTACAACAAGCTCGTAGAGAAGGTGCCAATCTCTACACTCTCAACTGACTTGACTTTCGAAGAAATTAGTTGATCCTGCAGGCCCTGCACCACCACTTGTCAGTACATGAAAACCATAAAGAAAACAAAAAGGAAATCGATCAAACCAATAAAACTGTAAAACAAAAAAACGGATCAAATAAAAAGAAGAAAGAAATCACAAAAATCTCAAAGTCTAAGTATAGCTAGTGCCTCCCCAGTAACGACGTCGTTTTGATAGGCACGCTCCCCCTTGCAGTTTGAATTCGTCAGATGTAGCACCTGCAAAGAGAAGCGCGTATTAAACAAAAATATAAAAGAGGAAGAAAGATAGGTGAAAAGAAGAAATGAATGTCTTTCTCTTTTTCACTTGATATTTACAGGGTAAGTGTTCATGAGTCGAACACAAGAAGGCTGGAAGTATACCTAGAATTGAAAATCGGTTTTGTGATTAAAATTCTTCCGCGAAAGCTCTTTGTGGTTTTTACTTTTTTGTTATTTTTATTTGTTTTTCATATTTTTGCAAACTTTTATTTTTATTTTATTTTAAGTTTTTTTATTTTAAAAAATGATTAATTTGGTAAAAAGGTGATACAATATAGTAGATGTAATAGAGGGTAATACACTAGTCTATAGTGGTTAAAGTTGTGAAAAAGAAAGTGGATTTTTTTCAAAAAGGAGAATATAATTTGCAAAATGATCTACTATAGATTATATATAGGTGAAGTATGATATAGATGATACTATATAGGTAAAGATGAGAAAAACCGAGCAACGAGCTCGAAGAAATGCACAACAAAATTTCAAAACAAGGTGATCTTTGGAAAATCAAATAAGATCGAAGAAACAATGAAAAACCACGAAAAATATGCCAAAATCTCACTAGAGTAGTTGGGTAACTATCCTAGAAAAATCAAGCAAAAATGAAGTCTCTATAGTGTCCAAAAGTCTCAATAGGTACATGGGTATAAATATGATAAACATTTCTGGAAAGAATAAATTCTTTTCCGTTTTGGTCCCTGTGGAGGACCTAAATGCAATATCAGAAAGTTTCTGATACATGCGTGAATTTCTGGAAACTCATTGGGTTTAAGTTGCAATTTTCCACCTATTTACAAATGACGACTGTGATTAAGAGGTTTGAACGCGACTGTGGCCGTTGGTCCAGGCCACGCATCGTGCACCTGTGCAGTATGGAGTTCCTTCTGTTCTTCCCTAATTTAAGAACTCGGTGGTGGCACAAATTAGTTCCGATGGAGATTTGGCTCGATTGGCGGACGACGCGAAGAAGGCTGGCCAAAAAGGGATCGTCTATCCCTTTTGAACTCTCCTACTGTAAGATGGCGGTGAGATGAAAGATCAAGAGCCTTTTAGGGCTCTAGGAACTGAAGTTCGGGATGTCCCATTCGCGTGCAGATCCAGATCGAAGATATCCTCCGATTAATGCGAAGAAGCTTCTGTTGATGATGCTGAATGATAGCTCCAAGCGGTTGGAGTACTTGCAGTCACCTCATCGAAGAACTGTCTCTTTCGAACTCTCCTGTTGTAAGATGGCGGTGAAGATGAAAGATCAAGAGCCTTTAGGGCTCTAGGAACTGAAGTTCGGTATGCCCCGTTCGCGTGCATATCCAGATCGAAGATACCCTCTGATTAATGCGAAGAAGCTTTTGTTGATGATGTTGAATTATAGCTCCAATCGGTTGGAGTACCTGCAGTCACCTCGTCGGAGAACATGTGCTTTGTACCGCGTCTGTCAGAGTCACTGAATTTGGAATAATGTTAGAAAATCGGAAGCGGAAGCAAAAACATGGAACAAGAATAAAACATATGAAGAACGCGGGATTTTACGTGGAACCCTACTCCGTGAGGAGCGGGATGAAACCACGGGAGAAGCCCTCTAAGGGGCGGATATTCTATTGAACTTTCTCATTTGTTACAAGAGGCCTGGGGCTCCTTATATAGCTTCCACAGGACCTCCAAGTCCCACCACTAGGCGGTATGGGACTAAACTCAGTGGTGGGGTAAATGGATCCTGGAGGTATCCATTTACCCACCTATTACATAAGTGACGCATGCTCCAAATACTCTAACACTCTCCCTCAAGCTGGAGCATGCAATGCTCAGCTTGGACAAACAGAAAGAAACTCAACTCACAATACATGACACTACAGACAATATCAACTCAACGCGCACAACTGCTGCAGTCGAGGACGTTGCTTCTCATGGCGTGCATGTGAGGAGGACGAACGGGTTGGAGTGTGAAACTGGCTCAGAGTATGGTACTCTACTGTGGAGTCCCTATGATACCACATGAAAACCCTTGCCCTTAATGGCATAGGGAATAGTCCTCTGCTCTGGAGTCCCTATGGCTCACATGAAAGCTCTGGCCGACCAACAAGAATGACAAATGATTGGCATGCGTCATCGTCGAGTCTGAATCTGAATTTTATAGAGTCTGAACATCTGATCGGTCTGGAAAATCTGACATCTGAATCTTGGAACAAGACCTGTGACTCTACATATACTCCCCCTTTCTCCCATACTGGTCGGAATGACATTGTTGACCACGTTGGGAGAAGATAAGATAATACATAAATATGGGGAAAACATGAATATTCTCAAAAGATTCCTTGCGGCTTTTCAATATTTTTTTTTAATAAGCCGCCAATATTTTTTTTTGTAACATTTTTTTTATAAAGCCATTTCAACCTTTTTTTTTGGCTTTTGTTGCAACCTTTTTTTTTACCTGCGTACGGCTTTTTTTATATGTACGCGCCTTTTTTTTTCTTTTTTTTTTCAAAATATTTCTCTCTCCCCTTTTTTTTGATAACTCATCAATTTTTTTTAACAACTCTCTTCTGTCATTTTTTTTAGTCCAATGGACCCACAAACATACCCCCTTCTTTTCTCAGACCTCGGTAGTGGCCCTTCACAAAAATCTCCCCCTTTTTTTTTATTGCACGGCAGGCCCGTGCACTTCACTCCCTCTTTTTTTTTATCTGCCCTTTCCAGCCCACCGTTGGACCTTTCAATGAACATTTTTTTTTAAATAAAGCCCGCTTAGGGTTCCCACGTTGGAACCCCCACCTTTTTTTTTTCTCACGCCCGCCGCCCTCGCATTAGGGCTCTATTACCGCCCCCAATGGGGGCTTGATGTCGCACGCGCTGGAGCGCGCTGGAGGAGATCTGGGCGTCGCGCGGAGGAGTACGCCTGTCGCGTGACTGGGAGAAGGGCGCCGCCGCTGTTGATTGGAGGGCTCCGCCATGGCCGGGGGCTCGCGCGATGGGCTTGCTGGGGTGCGCGGCGGGATTGAGATGCCGCCATCTTGCTGTCGACGCCAAGTCGCCATCACGTGAAGATGCAGATGACTCGCGATGGTGCGTGAAGGAGGAGCCACAGATAGGGCCGCAGATGTTGGGCGGCAGCAGGGGGGCCAGAGGCGCAGGGGCGCGCAAGGGGCTTCGTGCGCACATCGCGCGCTGGGATCGCGCGCCAGGAGCGGCGCCGCTTGGTGGGCCGGTGTCGGCGCTGGGGCTTCGTCTGGTGGCTGCCAATGTCGACGAGGAGGAGAGGGTGGCGCCGCCTGGACTTCTGGAAGATTAGGGCGCCACCTTCCGTGCAACAAGAGGACTGTTATCTGAATAGACCTCCGCCTGGAGGAACTGCTAGCGATCAATCTGCATGAGCGCCGCTATTGCATCCGAACGAACAGAACTGAAGGATCACGATAAATCTAGGGTTCTAGAGAACCCTAAAAAACTTTGGAACAGACAGAACAAGAACTTGAATAATAGTCTTCACATATAATCGAATCTCGATAAAGATAATGAACATAAAGAAAAATCCTCGAGAATCGACCCGCTCTGATACCATGTTAGAAAATCGGAAGCGGAAGCAAAAACATGGAACAAGAATAAAACATATGAAGAACGCGGGATTTTACGTGGAACCCTACTCCGTGAGGAGCGGGATGAAACCACGGGAGAAGCCCTCTAAGGGGCGGATATTCTATTGAACTTTCTCATTTGTTACAAGAGGCCTGGGGCTCCTTATATAGCTTCCACAGGACCTCCAAGTCCCATCACTAGGCGGTATGGGACTAAACTCAGTGGTGGGGTAATTGGATCCTGGAGGTATCCATTTACCCACCTATTACATAAGTGACGCATGCTCCAAATACTCTAACAAATAAGTCTCCAATTGGAGAACTCTGGCCCATAACTGTTCCATCTCTCTGAAAGGTTAAACTGAAAATGGCTGTGGAAACATCATCGTCGGAGAACTGGGTCTCTCCCGTACTAGCTTAGAGAATGTGATCTCCACTCTGGAGTCCCTATGAATGCACATGAATACCTTAAGCCCACAATGGCTCAAACAATGGGATATCTACTCTGGAGTCCCTATGGATCACATGAAAACCCTGAGTCCAAATCAAAGATAGGTACCTCTCAGATATGTCCTGTTGAACTCTACATAATATCCCCCCTTTCTCCCATATCGGTCGGAATAGATGACATCGACTAAGTTGGGGGAAGACATGAAGACGTGGAGAAACAAAAAATCACATAAAGCCGATCTCTCCTCTATTTTTAGTCTTTTCTCTTTCTTTTTTATTTTCGAGTACGACCTTTTTTATATGTTAGATTTTTTCAAAACTCACGGTCAAACTTGGGTCAAATATGCAACTCAACTCAATTGGGCTTACAAATCTGGGCCTCTCCTATTTTTTCTTGGGCCCACTCCCCTTTTTTAACAGGCCCCCTTGGGCCATAAATCAGAACAGGAGGGCTCATTGGCCTTTTACAAGAAAAGAATCCCCTCTTTTTTATCAATAACAGTAACGAGGTCATTGGTCCAGATTTAAACTTCCCCTCCTTTTTTTGAAAAACAAATAGACCAACCCACCCCCTCTTTTAAATGAGGGATATCCGGCCCCTTTTTCTGCTATATGAACTAGGGTTCCCACGATGGGGAAACCCATCTCTTCTTATCGCTCGCACCGACTCTGGATGCCATTGTCGCCACTTGGAAGTCGCGATCGGAAAGGGGGCTCATTTGAGATGGAGAGGGCTTGTGAGAGGGCGAAGATGCGTCGCCTCCTCCTTCTTGGTCTTCAGTTGGAGATGTTGCGCTACTGTGAATCGTTGCCGCCACCTTTGCCGCATGGACTGTGAATGTGTAGATTTTGCGCAACGAGGGGCGGAGAGGCGTGTTGTGCTCTTGCACAATGGAGATAGGCATTGTTGCCTCATGATCTGGAGGGAGGCGACACGAGGGAGAGGCATCGGTGATGTACATCGCATGGACTTGAAGAGGATCTGGAACCGAGGACAGGAACTCCGTGAGTTGAGTATCATCATCATGCATGGAGTACTGTGGATTCCATGGCTTGACCGTTGGCTTAAAGATTGGTTGCATCACTGTGTTGTTCATACCAACTCATGCCATGGGTTTAAAAACTAGGGTTCCAAAGATGAACTTAGAATGTGATAAACCATGGGGAATCGTCAGAACTACGACTGGGTTTTGATCTTTCTCCATATTCTTCAAGAATTGAGAATCATGAGTGTTGCATGCGGCATGGAGATCTGGAATCGACAATTTTCTAGGGTTTTCAGAAAGCCCTAGGTTTTTCCTGAAACTTGAAGATATAACCCGGCAATGGAATGCTACGATGATCTTCAAAACTTATGTGCAAAGAACTTGAACGATCACGAACATGAAGATAAAGATAAATCTTCGAACAATAGATGAACATGAATAATCTTCAAAATAATCTCCAGGAATAACTAAGAATCGAATTTGCTCTGTTTATCGAATCTCCAACAAATCACGAACATAAAATAATTCCTCGAGAATCGAACCCTCTCTGATATCATGTAGAAAACGGTAGTGCATAAGCGTATCAGAGATAAAGAAATATAGACATGTACGAATACCATGAATTTACGTGAAACTCTACTCCATAAGGAGCTGGATGAAACCACGAGAGAAAGCCTCTTAAGCGTCGGGTATTCTGTATTGCTCTGTTTTTCTCATCTATTATAGATGGTGTGAGGCTTCGTATATAGCCCCACCAGTAAGACCCAAGTCCCACTCATAGTAGATGTGGGGCTAAACCTGTGGATGTGGCAATTAGATCATAGAGGGATCCAATTATCCATCTATACATGTGACGCATATCTAACCATCTTCAATGAGAATGCAGTTTTCAAAAATGCAATCCTCATTTTTTTCAATCAAGTCAAGTTAACTTCCGAATCCTGATGTGACTTAATAGATCCCCTAATCTTTTATCTCCCCCCCCCCCCACCCCCAAAATTGTTTGGTCATAAATTTATTTACTCCATGTTTTTTGGATGGACTTGCATCACTTGCTACGCATTGAATTGGTATGCAAAGGATCCCAGATTGAAGCAACAAATTTCAGGGGAAATCGGTTTTAAAGAAATATCTGTCGATATGGGAGGATTCAACTACTTTACATTACAAGTGATTGTAACATATGAACATAAAGCACTGCATGGAGAAAGGGAGACTTTGAATCATGTAACAAATAAGAATGTGGAATCAATTGCGGTCAAAGTTTTGCATCTAAAGAATACTAATACACCATGATGTAACATCTGAAGTCATGGTGAAATGCCTTCTAGAATTATGCAAAGCTGATGTTTAGTAGCGTTCAGTGTTTCCCTTCTCTTTTTCTCTTTCCCCTTTTCCGAATTAGTGATTAGCCATGCATGAAGCTTTACTTGCAAAACAAAGTGCAGATAGGTGCATGCATCAAATAATCATTTTACTAGATTATTTATTCCCCTTATGCAAGTACATTTCTCATCAATATTTCGAACTTCAGTAGGTGAACCTAGGGTGCTGACCCATCATTTTGGAAAAAAATTGAACTGCACCTATTCTCATATTTTGTCATCATTTATCATGGGCTGTTCATCATGATTTAGGCTATTCATTAGAGAGGAGGGGTGGGAGCCTGGGAGGGGATATAATTACCTGAACTATTAGTCACTACAATTTATTAAAGATGACTTTTTTCCTCATAAGAAGCCAAAAAGGTTGTGTGGATGATGTGAAATAAAAGTTATGATCCTTGTTTTAAGCAACTTATATATCATTTTCTATGGTGTTATTCAGAACTTGTTTAAATGTTTCAATGGAGATTGGGTTCTCGCTGCTTTCAATTATATATGTGGCTGCCTTATAAGCTGTTGTAAGCCAATTCTATTGCGTATGCGTTAATGTTTATGTATCCTCTGCAAGTATCAAATCTGTAAAATGTGAACGAATAAACACAGGTGGTAAAATATTTGTTATACAAAATCGATGAGATTTTTTCAACACATTTGATAAATTCGTCGTCTCGTGTGTTCTCTCTCTAAAGCAGAAGCTTATTGCTCATGGCATGACTGATCTTGAACAAGCTCTGGAATTGGCGATTGATCTTTTCAACACAAAGACCAATAAGACACTGGGAAGGAAGAAGGTGAGATAGCTGTTATATGTGTTCCTAAAAGCACTTCTATAGTTGTATTGTGATCATTGCACAAAAATAGTCACGTATAATGAATAGCCATTTTAATGACATGATTGCAAAATTTGTTATTTCAGGCTTTGTCAGTGCTATCACGGTCGTTGGAGGCTAATCCAAGTTCCACAGTCCTTTGGATAGCCTATCTCAGTATCTACTATAGAAAGGAGAAGGATCTAGGGGATGATGACATGTTTCTGCTTTCGGTATGTTTTCTAATGTGTGTGTTTGTAAGGATTAATCACGGGCTTTTTTTTCATCACATGCCAATGCCAGTATTTATTCTCCCATGGAATCGGAGTTATGTCCGTATTTTGATTTAGTCTGCTCGGTTTTATTTATGATTTGAGTCTTCGGATTAGGGAAGCTTAAATACTTGGAATATAAATGGCGAGGAGGAAAGATAGTCACATTCTATATCAACGTAAACACACTCGATTTGCTAAAGGAGACAGTGCTGTAAGCCGACTTTAGCTTTAAATGAAGCAAATTGCAGATCAGACCTTAGAGAAGGCACTTTCTTTGACAAAGACCAAAAGAACAGATATAAAAAGCTTGCAGGCAAGCTAATCTCTCACCAGACCAGGCATATATGAGCCTATTCATACATGCATAATTTGATATTTGACTTGAGGGTTTAAATTGTATATCGGTTTAGCTAGATTCAAAAAGACAGATTGTCGAGATAGACGTGGAGAATCTTATAGTACTTGCAGTATTTTTGGGGATACTTACATGCATGACGTGGTGAAACATTGTAATTACATCTAAACCTTTGCATACCTTATATTTACATCCTAATCTTCGTAAACATATTGTGGCTTACACAGACTGTCTGTGCAATTCATCAAACGTAACTACTCACAAATTAGTTTAGACATGTGTCTAACTCAAACCAATGTAGGTGTTGATATATATCATGTCTGTCTCCTCTTTCTCAGTCTCTTTCTTTCCTCCCTCTTACTTTCTCTCTTTTGGAAGACACTCGATAAACATGATGGAGAAGGGATGGGTTGCAGTTGTAGGTGAGGTTACCATCATTGGAGGCAGGAAGAGATGGTGCAGGTTGGGACTCGTAATGGTGTGGGGGCAGATAGTAAAGATGTAGATGAGGATAAAAAACGGCGAGCTAGATTAGGGCAGGGTTGCATACTCGATTGTTGGTGTGGGAGTGGAGGTGGTTCGCCTTCACCACCAAGTACGTCGATGCCATCCACGGCGATTGGCACAACATGGTCAGTCGCCTCCTCAAGCTTGCCAAATATAGCTCCTCGTTGCCTCCATTTTCATCACAAACAACCAATGTGATTCTGTGAACCAATCTCATCCTGCTCATCTCACATCACGTTCAATGTTTAATATTTTCTAGTGATCCAAACAAAGCTTGGGTCTCCTTAGCCACTTCATGAAATTCCTATCCATGTATAGCAACTCCAAATCTATAGCCAACAGTAGAACTTGAGTTCAGTATGTCTTCATTATAGAACAACATGAGGCTCGAACTTGGTTTGTACCTTAATCTTTGTCGTCCTGCGAAAGCTAATGAAGTTTAGGAAGTATGTCTAAGAGGAGATCGTGGATTTTTCTAGGAGCTCCCTGAGGCCAAGCATAGGAGGAGGTCATATGCACATCGGCCTCAACAACAACCTTGATTGGGTGGAGGCGAGGAGGGTGACATTCAGATGGTCATCATCGAGGCCACCACTGATGAAAACCATGTGAAGGAGGCTAAGATATTGGTGATTGGGATGGAGGAGATATGGAAGATAGATATAAGGAGAGGAGAAAGTGCGGACTCATGCTGGATGAAGGGTGGAATAGAGATGGTGATGGTGGAGGTTCATAGGATAGTCGTGGACTTCCTGTCCTTTGGGCAACTATCATAGTATGCATTTGTGTATACTATGACATCAAGAAACTTCCCTTTGGGGATTTCCAACTACTTAATATCTCTGGAGAAAGACGGAGAAATAGACCTCAATCAGTTCCATTCAGGTTGCTGACTGTCACATTGGTTATCCGAATATTCATCTCGGGCTATATGGCACCCATCCAACCGGCCGCTCATAACAGTTGCATTTGCTTTGGTTCTGAGCAATGTCCGCTCAGGGTCAGTACTTTCTAAGTGGGGCTTGGGAAATGATTTCCCACGTCTTCACAATCAACTTATGTCTAGTGAAGGGCATAACAGGAAATTTTTACTGTATTCCATCAAATTTAAGAGCCAAATGGATGAAGTTAACTTGCATGGGTTTCAGTGCAAGAGTAAGGACATTACATGGATCAAGATGTAAATCTGAAGTATAAAAGAGTTTCTAAGCAACCCATCGCGGGTTATAAGGCACCCATCCAACCGGCCGCTCATTCTAAGTGGGGCTTGGGAACCGCTCTTCCACTTGTCTCCATGATCAACTTATGTTTGTAAAGGGCATTCCTTTGTAAATTTTAAGTACTTTAAAGGACATAACAGAAAGTTTTTACTGGATTCCATCAAATTTGAGAGCCAAATGGATGAAGTTAACTTGCGTGGGTTTCAGTGCAAGAGTAAAGGCAGTATGTGGATCAAGATGTAAATCTGAAGTATAAAAGAGCTTAGATGTAATTCTGTTGTGAAAAGGGGTATTGTATCTAAAAATCATGATTTTTTAAGTTGATTATGTCGAAACGCGAAGTTCATCGGCAAACAAGAACCAAGAGGTTGGTGGCATGTTAATCAGAGTCTGAAGGTTTATATATTGTAAGCTCATTTCTTGCTGCTCGTTTAAAAAGCCTGTCATGGCAGAAAGGGAAGAAATGAAGAGTAGAGGGATCCCTTGCCTTAGATCGTTTCAACAGTGTCAATTGGCATTGACATGTCCAAGGTTTCAGAAGTCGGCGGTCGGTACGCGATCGGACTGGTCACTGACTAAGGATTAATCGACAGTAGGGGGACTAATCGGATTTAGTCGGACATTAGTTGGTTTTATTTTTTTATTCTTTTAAATATACAAATTACTTTTTATACATATACTCAATCATAAATTTGCATAGATTTAGCCATTTTCAATTTTATAAGAGATAAAAAAAGAAGCAATTGAAGGAAACGAAGGAAAAAAGAAGCAAGTTAAAAACAAATGTTGACTACATAACATTAGGTAATGTTCACAAACAGATACAATATATCAAAACAAAATCAATTCAAGCAGCAAGTAAAAAGTCATTCATTTCGAAAGACTATCCACCTAAACATATAAATATTGATTTAATGCTGAAAATTATTGGATGACTTTTGAGGCACCAACTAATAGAAAATTTTCCAGCTTAATTAGAATATTGTAGGCCATTGCACTGCTGTAACCAATTCAAAGAATATGCAAATTGGCTATCAGGATAAAATTTCCAGAGAGAATACATTCATTTCCTTGAAATATATGCATTGATGAGTGCATACTTTTACATAGATGATGCAGAGAGCATGCGGAGCATTACAATAGATCAAGCTTGAGTTATTGGCCCATAGTATGAACTTTTAAGAAATGATGAAAACCCCATAAGGCAAATACTCGATGAACTCAATACAATGGATAACCGACCCACATAAACGGTATGGTAGTTGAGTTGGATCCACCGCCCAATGACAACTCAACATATTGTTTTTTCTTTTTTAAATACAAGTGAAATCTTCAAGAGCCGGCGGATTTTGTAGTGATTAGCTGCAATAATCTTGAAATGATTTTACTTTTTTTAATCAGAATATCTTAGTTTATTTTGGGTTTCTAACGAGCCTAAGTGCATAAACCTCCTATTGAGCAGTAAATGTATTGCATGTATCTGTTGACTTTTTCTTGTCTCTTCAGGTGCAGCATAATGAAAATTCTTATGATCTGTGGCTCATGTATATTAACAGCCGTATGCAATTTGACAGTCGAATGGATGCCTATGACGAGGCATTGCATGCATTATGTCATAAACAACAGACTAACAATTCAAAAGATGGATATCTCAGTGCATGCATTTTGGATCTATTTGTGCAGATGGTGGATTTCTTATGTATGTCAGGGAATGCAGAAATTTTGACTCCTAGAATCTATGGACTTCTTGACTCTTTAAAAGATTCAGAGTCCTTGGCGACTATGCTGCTCATTGATATTATTTCCTGTTTAGTAACAACTGACAGATGCATCTTTTGGATTTGCTGCATTTATTTCGTTATGTATAAGAAACTTCCAGAAGTGATTATTCAGCAAATCGAGTCTGAGAAAGGCATTCCTTTTGAGATGGAGTGGCCTATAGTTCAGTTGACAAATGGTAAGAAGCACCTGCCCATGGAATTGATGAGGATGGCATTAGATAATCTGGATCTGGCTCCTGATATGGCACACGGCGATGATTGCTCAAGGAGAACTAATGAGCGGTCAGCACAGTTTATAGCAGTTAGTCATGTTAGGTTTGTTGCTGCAATTGAAGGTTCAGAAAGCTATGTCCCTTTGTTGGATAGATATATTAACAAGTATCCGACCTGTATTGAGCTTATTAAGATGGCTGCTCACTGTCACAATTTGTTAAGATGTGATTTGAGTTTTGAATATTTTGAGCAGGCTTTGCGTGATTGGCCGAGGAAAACCCCTGGTATCCAGTGTTTATGGAACCAGTATGCTGCATATGCACTAGATTGCAAGAGGTTGGATGTTGGAGAAGAACTGATGGTTCGCTGGTTCTGTAGTTTCTGCAAATATCAGAATCAGGAAAGTGGCAAAGGCGTGGAAAGTGGTTTATCTAGTTCAGTCGGTCATATTCCAAGAGGCATGAAGAATCGTGATTGCAGCTTGTCCAGTTCAGTTGATCTTCCCTTCCTGACACTAGAGGGCGATGGATATAGTTATAACCAGGATGATGTCATGTTTGGATTTCTTAATCTTTTTCTTTATTATGTGATGCAGAATGATAAAGAAAAAGCATGTGCCTCCATTGAAAGAGCTTTGAAAGAAGCACCAACTCACTACTATGCACACTGTGTGCGGGAGCATTCTTCATTTCATTTGGCAAATACTGTTTCTTCTGGTGGTATGAATAGTAATATGGTCTTGACTCTTCTCGATGGGTACCTTGGAGATATTAGGTGCTCCCCGCAATCACAACTATTATCGAGAAGAGACTGCCAATACCTTAAAAAGCCACGCCTCAAGCATTTGATAGATAGCTTGCTGGGTCCATTTTCATTAGATTGCTCTCTCTTGAACTCCATTCTTTACGAATGCTACGGTCCCTCCCTCCTTCCAAAAAAGCTTGTTGAGCCAAAGGCTCTGGTCGATAACGTGGAACACCTTATTGAAATGTTTCCGGCCAACTACAAGCTTGCCATTTCTGCATGTAAATGTGCTTGTAAGGTCTCTGAACATGCCGGTGTTGCAGCTTCCGGTCTAATGTTTTGGGCAAGTACTCTTCTAGTGAATGCCATCCTCCAATCATCACCTGTTGCTCCGGAACATGTTTGGCTAGAGGCGGCGGAACTTTTGAGTAATTTAGAGGATCACAGAATCTCTGAGAGATTTCTCCAGCAAGGTTTATCAGCATATCCATTCTCGAAAAAGTTGTGGCAGTCTTACTATCGCCTTTCAAAGATTATTGGTGTGAATCCCAGCTATGTTGTTGAAGCGTCAAGGGAAAGAGGAATCAACTTGACATGAAATTGATTAATCTGACTTTTTGAATCATTGAAAAACAACCCGACTTTTATGACGGGTTCCTTCCTGTAGGCGGATGTCAGTTACACAAGACCTGGTGCTGATTTTGGCAGTTGCAGCACCAGTGGCACCAACAGAGTTGTGGTCTTTTACAGGATTCTTTTACTTAGACATAGGGATGCAACCACAGTTCATAGTACTCATAATGCAACAGGGAGAATTTACTGAGATCTGAAGAAAAAGATTCGCAAAAAGCGGGTTGTTTTTTCTTTTTGGTCAGTTGAATTTGAAGTCATTGTCGCAGCACATGTAAATAGAATGTTGTTGTCTATCGATTAAATGTTGTAATATCTCCTGTTACTTGTGAATGAAAGACAAGTCAAGCAAGAAAGCTTACAATTGAATGAGGCTCTTTTTATGTATATGCAACACAATATTGTAGTTGGGATAATTATATTGAGATTTGATATGAATCAAGGATCTGAGTAACCCTTGCTCTTCAGGAGCATGCTTATTCACTTTCCCAAAATGGAAACGTATGTAAAAATAATGAAGATTTTCTTCAGTCTTCACTATTTTTCAGGTATCGTATGGTTCGAGGTGTCGAAGAATATTTCAACTTTTTGAAGCGGTCGATGTTATGTGATTCGTCCTAGATTCTTGTCTAAATTTTATGCTGAAGGAGATATATCAATGCACTTGTTTGGTAATATGATTGGGTTTAGTTGGATTAACCTTCTTGGAAAGGGTAAGATGGGTATCCATTTTGTGCATAGTGAACTTTTCGATGAATGGGTTGATTATATTGATCTTAATATATATATATATATATATATATATATATATATATATATATATAGGTTAATGGGGCTGCCCCCAGGGAGTAGCCAACTTGGCTACTCCCACCCACATTTTCCCCCAAAATTTTTTATTTTTTCGAAAAATAAAAATTTGTATATTCATAACTATATCCCTCTAACATTCTATCAAAATTTCGTCAGCAACAGAGACTCCTACGGCCTCCATCCAAACATGGTTGATTTAAAAAATCTTGTGACCGTTAAAAAAATGACGGCTGGATGGAGGGCTTAGGAGTCTGTTTCTGACGAAATTTTAATAGAATGTTAGAGGGATATAGTGATGAATATACAAATTTTTATTTTCCAAAGAAATAAAAAAATGATGGAAAAATAGGGGTGGGAGTAGCCAAGTTGGCTACTCCCTGAGGGCAGCCCCATTTTACCCTATATATATATTTTATAGAAAAAGATCATGTATCCAGAGACTTCATAAAAATGACTACATAAAATTAGATTAAAATATTTTTAAATTCAGGTGGTTACATGTCCCCTTAATTCTACCCTAGAATGTTGGGGATGGAAGATGGGTGATTTGGATCCAAACATGTGTTGCATTGATGGGCATATTCATCATCAACCTCAAAATTTCTATTTCCTAAACGGTCGTGGGACCCGAATCGTTACAATTTAAAGATGGGTACCCATTCTGGGATCGGACCCATAGATGGGGATCCAAATTGTAATTTACCCTATATTATTTAGTCGATGGACCAAATCATTGAAGATAATGATTAAAACATTAAAATTTTATGAATTAATCCACAAGCTATTAGACTGCAAGCATGATTTTTTACTCCAATTTAAGCAAAATCCACTCATTCTTAGGTTGCTAGTACATTTCTTTACATAAGATTTTTTTTTTGAAGGAAAGCTTAGAAACACTAACTGCATGAGCATACTGAAAATTAAAAAAATGATCATATTTCCCATGATAAAATGATTAAAATCTTTTGTGTCATCAAGAAATTTCCTCATGTATACTAATTAAAATGCACAGTTTATTAGAAACTCTAAGATATACATTTCTTTATCAACTTTAAACAAGGTTGAGTTGTTTTGATGTGTCATATAACATCCTTTTGATAAAAATCTTAAAGTTTCATGTCATCTATTGCCAACATCATTGCCTATAATTTTGATGGTATGAATCATCATCTCAAGCTCCTGTAACGAATCGAGACAATCAGATTGACGCCCCAAATCCTCCTTTCTACATATGAACCGAGGACGGTTACAGATCTCGAAGGGTCGTAGCGAGATCAATAAGAGCACAACCCTAGATGCAAATTCTTCATGCTCAAGCTTCTCTCTCATTCTATGTTCTCCCACCGCAAAGCTCTCCCATTCTTTTCTCTCGACTGTAATTCTGCAAGGTGCTTTCGAGGACAGTCTCCTTGGTATGCGTCGACGTCGACTATGAGTCGTCGTACCCTGAGAGCAGATCTCCAAACCCTACACACTTGTATTGTGTGGGACGATATCCTATCTAAAGACAATCCTTCATGGACGCTTCAGTGATCCCTTTTCTAATTCTTTTACTGTTTTCTTTGTTGCAATTAGTTTATTGTCATGTCTTTGACGGATATTTCCCTAATATATTGTATTGAATAATGAATCGGATCCTTTTTATATTATGTAATTGGATTATCGATCGACCGGAAATGAATGATGTTTGTTAATATGTAATGCTTTTAAAATGATTCATTTTAACCGAAAAAAAATATGGCCCCTGCGATTTCCTTATTTGTTGCAATATTATAATAGAGTTCCTATTAGTTTTTTTATCAAATAAAAGTTTGAAAATAAAAAAAACGAAGGGGAATGGGTTCTATTTTGAAAAGAATATTTTGATTTAGGGATAAAAAATCAGTAGATATTTTTTATCTTCAAAATAGAATCCAGAACACTTCCACTTTTTATATTTGGATTTATATGATTTTTTTGGTGATTTTCAGAAGGTGTTTGATCTCTTTATGATTTTGGAGGTAGACACAATATCTCTCACGAAATTTTGAATGTAAAACAATACAGAAATATTGTGGTTATGTCAAGCTTATTCCATCTATTATGTCTCTGTATATTACTACCTGTTCCATCTTCGTCAAACAATTCATTCCCAATTATTCCTTTTCATCTCTTTGTAACACAGGAGAATCGCTCGATGGGCATCAGACGATCCTCGGAGGAAGCCAGGGATGGGTGAGCATACACAGCAGAGGATCCGCTCTCTGTTTTGCAGGGCCCTCATCTGAACAAGGCTGCGTCAACTACACAATTATCGAAGTTTTCGCACGACTCAACGCCTAGACAGACCAAACAAATTCCCCGGGGCTACTCTAGACATTTTTCAAACAACTATTTACCCAATGTCTTGCACTTTGTCAAGCAACTCTTTCTCTAAGGTCAATCGTGCAATTTTGTTAGACAGCTCCCTACTCAAGGTTTATCCTGCAATTCTGTTGACTTCCTACAACTGCAATTCTTTACAAAAAAATTATAAATAATTGGATGGATATAAATATAATAATTATTCAACCCCTCAGAATTCGAAATTACATGATCCAATTTGATACCCAAAAGAAACAAGTCTGAGTGAGCATCAGAGAATATGGTTTCCAATGAAGGGTCAATTAATTTGAAGGGAAAAAAGGAGAAAATGCGTCGGTTACAAGTATGGAAATTACAAATGGCTATACCAATCAACAGTATTTTCTAATTATTCCCTATCTATAGCCATTGTATAGTCGAAGACCGGGAGCTGTTGCCAGTTGAGACACGAGGGAGATGCTGTAAATAACACATTCAAATATTTTACAGAAAGCCGCCTTCTGACCAGGAGGAGGCGCCAGATTTGTTGTTCTGATTGTTGCTGGAGCGCGATGAGCTCTGGTATTGGTTATCGAACTCGTCGTCCTTGCCATCATCCCAACCCATCCAGTTGTCTCCGCTTTGGCTTTCCATCTTAGACGATTGCTTCTCCTCGCTGCCCCAGTCATCCCAAGAGCTTTCACTGTGATGATTTCTTAAACTGCCATCCGAAGAACTGCAACCTCGGTTTTCCGAATGAAACTCTCGAAAATCCCCGTTGCTCTCGGTTCCACTCCCTTGACAACCTGGACCCTTCCGTCCACCAGCATTTTCTTCTTTCGTCAACTCCTCCACCTTCTGTGTGGCTAAAGCCAGAACGCCCTTCATAATTCCCCAAGTTCTCTGGCCAATTTCTGTGGTTTTCGCGGTCACAACGTTTACCGTCTCGTTCACCTTGTGATCATAGCCTCCCTCTTTCATCTGTAAAAATCAGTAAATTGTGGTTCTAAATATTTAAGAGACGAGATCAATGCTATCACATATAAGCATTAGTTGAGTGTGAGGTCCTACATTACAAACTTGAGTGAAAGATGTGAGACAATATATTAACTGCATTTTTTAGCTTGGGAAAGAACAATGTTATTACATTTTTTTTGCTTGTCAGGTGATTAAACACATGCACAACTATAGATTATTGGGTAAATTAAAAAAAAGGGACTGACCTTTACATGGATCCCCAATTCAGGGACTAATTTTTAATTTGTAACAAATAGAGGACTCACCTTCGATTTAACGGAGGAGGCCCCAACGACGTTAATGATGACTCGATTTGTAATGTATATGGACGAATATACCCCTGTATGGATTTCTTTTCACTTTCCCCTTTCTCACGCGAATAGAAGCGGAGGCGCTCGTTGCCGTCGGCCATGCACCGCTCCTCGTCGCTCCTCCTCCCCGCGCCGACACCGGCCGCAAGCGCCACCCGCGCCGCCGCCCTATTCCTGACGGCCTGGTGGTGCTCCTCCAACCTGGCGAGCGTTTGGGCGCTGCTCTGCACCTTGAGCACCACCTCTACCGCCGGCGGCGAGCCCTTCCACCCGGACTCAAATATGATCCTCACTATATCCCGCCCGGACTCGTCGCGGGGGAGCTCAGAGAAGGCGTGACTCCCGGCCACGTGGAGATCCAAGAGGTGGGTCCTGCTGAACACCTCCCCGCAGGCGGAGCATGGAAAGATGTCGACCCTGGATGCGAAGGAGTGCCTCTTGGAAGGTGGAGCCGGCGGCGTTGAGTTGTCGGCGTTGGGTGGGGGACAATGGGCGATGATCCCCAATTTCATTTCCACCCATGAAGGGCAAAATCTGAGCGGTAGATAAAGTCACTACCAACATCAATTTGGTAGTTGATTTAGTACAAATTGCTTCCCTTCTGGGGGCCAATCAATGAGTCCCTTGCTGGCAAGGCAAGGAGTTTATCTTGAAGCAATCTATGTTTCTGCTTCCTAATGCTCATCGATGGAGCATGCGGTTAAGCTACAACAGATAATTACCTTTATACAAACCATGTGGTTGTCGTTGGTGCATGCGTTAACCAAGCATTCCATGTCTACTCCCGCTAAACATGTGGTGGATCTGCTCCCTATCCACTAGGTCTCGACTCCGATCTCTCGACACCAAGCATAATCTCGAATGCGAGGCTGCAACGCCACCAACGGCGAGCTCATAGGCGCCAACTTCGCTCGACCACTCCCATGGATCGGCCTCTACGTGGCCGCCGCTTCCCTCCTGTGTGTCGTCGCCATGTTCGTCGACGCCATTCGCGGCTTCCGCAGCCACAAGTTCTGGTTCCCCTGCAAATACTTCTCCCTCCACGCCACCACTCCGACCCTCATCGCCATCGCCACCAAGCTCCCTGTCGACCTTAGCACTTCCATGCCCGGCCGCCATGATCAACTCTCCAAGCTCTCCGGTACCGTTTTCCTCTGCATCGTCATTGGGAACTTCATGCCATCCCTCGGCACCATGGACGGGTCAGGAATCGCCGCCAACATCATCGCTCTCGCGATTCTAGTGATCACTGTCATGGTTAACATCTGCATCCAGATGGGCATAGGGATCATCTACCTCTTCTGGTTTGAGCACATCGTTGTGATGCTCTTTCTTGTAGTCATATTAGCCACCCTCGTGGCGACGGCGTTTACGGTCCCCGCCATGAAGCGAGAGATAGAGGAGGAGTTCGGTTCCAAGATCAAAATCGTGTGCGGCGAGAAAGGAGAGAATGACTACAGCAAAAACAACGTGAAGGAAAAGGTGGAGAAGATCTGGCTTATGGCGCACACCGGCAGCCCCTAGTACGTGGTCGGTCGTTCGGCGACATGCATAGCTTCTGGAGCTTTCTGCCTAGCAATCACCGTGTTCCTGATCGAAGCCTATGTAAAGTCTCTTCTACACGGTTCAGTGTTCTGCAGGGGGGTTTCCGACTACGGTTGGTCCACCAAGGCGATCTTCTACTCACAGGCGACGACCATTTTAGTGGGCTCCGTAGCTCCTGTAATTAGATGGTTCAACGCAAGAAGCTTCAGGAGCACAGGGAGCATTGGTGACTGGAGCTGGGAGGAGTTCGCAGTTGAGGATCACTGGGTGAAGTGGTGGCAAGATTGGAAAGATGACGCTTTACCTTTTGACAATAGCAGCTGGAGGAGGCGGAAGGTTACCCACATCGGCAAGAACTTGATTTCGGCTTTGTTCATAAAGCTGCAGCGATGGACGATCCGTCTCAGCAAATTCGTGAGGATACTCTCTATTCATGTGAGAAAGGGGAAAGTGAAAAGAAATCCATAATAGACAGGGGTATATTCGTCCATATACATAACAAATCGAGTCATCATTAACGTCGTTGGGGCCTCTTCCGTTAAATCGAAGATGAGTCCCCTATTTGTTACAAAGTAAAAATTAGTCCCTAAATTGGGAATCCATGTAAAGGTCAGTCCCTTTTTTGTAATTTACCCTAGATTATTTGTTCATAACCCTCGCCTCTACTGACCGAGGCATCACCACCCCCACCACTTCATCAACACGTGGAAAGGAGAGAAAGACAAAGGAAAATGACAAGAAAAAGAAAATAAGAGCTTAGTACGGAGGATCAGACCACATAGCTATGTTGATCAAATTTTGGAACAATAAGACAACAAAAAAGTCGAGTAGGCATACCAGTTGTACATTAGCGATTTGTTTGTTTTTTGAGAATTTCCCAATAGAAGTTAAATTTATCTAATCACGCATATGATCAAGCTCTAGAAATGCATGCGATATAATCATAATTTAAAGAACGAAAAACTGTTGGAGGAGATTTTCTTTAATTGAGGTGAGGCGTTATGAATAATAGATTCATTACTTTTATTCTTAAATTTTGTCCATAATTCTTAAGCAAAACACTTTCAAATCCACGTAAAATGATAAAATTATAAAAGCCTCGCATCCAATAAAAATGGATTAATTTGAGGAAATTAACATATCATGGAAATCCAAGTAAAATAAACAATTGACCGACAACAACAACAAAGCCTTTTTCCCACATTAAGTAGCATCGGCTACATGGATTATTTGTCTCCATTCAGATCTATCTTGGGCTCCATTCATATCTATCTTGGGTCATTCTTTGGTTTAGATCCAAAAAACTAAGATCTCTTCAGATAGTCTCATTCTAACACTTCTTGGGGCTTCCTCACTCTCTCTTAGCCGGCTCAACATCTCAAAACTCGCGTATTCTAACTGGTGCATCGGCTGACATCATTTGTAAATGAACAAACCATCTTAAGCAATTTTCCCGCATCGATCGGTACTACACCAACTTTCCTTCCGATTGCATCATTCCGAATTCGATATGTACGTGTATGTCCACACATCCACCTTAGCATTTTCATTTCTACTACTGACATTCTCTGCACATGTCTATGGTTCACAAGCCAACATTCAGATCCATAGAGCATGGCAATGGCGAAGAAATCGATGTGAAGATTGGTGACGATAACATTCAGAAGAGAGATTATTTTAAATACTTGGGATCTATTTTGCAACATGATGGCGAAATTGATGAAGATGTTATTAATAGAATAAATGCATGTGGTTAGAGTGGAGAGGAGCCTCTATTGTTTTTTGTGATAAGAAAATTCCTTTGAAAATCAAAGGAAAGTTTTACAAAGCAGTCGTGAGACTTGCTATACTCTATGGATCTGAATGTTGGCCAGTGAACCATAGTCATGTGTAGAGAATGGTGGTAGCGGAAATGAAAATGCTAAGGTAGATGTGTGGACATACACGAAAAGATCGAATTCGAAATGATGCAATCAGAAGAAAAGTCAGTGTAGCTCCGATCAAGGATAAGATGCGAGAAAACCGCTTGAGGTGGTTTGACCATTTACAAATGAGGTCGACTGATGCACCAATCAGGAAATGCGAGTTTTGGGATGTTGACCTAGATAAAAGAGGGTGAGGAAGGCCCAAGAAGTGTTGGAATGAGACTATCCGAAGGGATGGAATTCAAAATGATGCAATCAGAAGGAAAGTCGGTGTAGCTCCGATCAAGGATAAGACGCGAGAAAACCGCTTGAGGTGGTTTGACCATTTACAAATGAGGTCGACTGATGCACCAATTAGGAAATGCGAGTTTTGGGATGTTGACCTAGATAAAAGAGGGCGAGGAAGGCCAAGAAGTGTTGGAATGAGACTATCCGAAGGGATCTTGGTGTTATAGATCTAAGATAGAGATTTTTTCAAACATTACTTTTGTGGTTTTGGAATATGCGCTCTTTTATCACCTACTACAAACGACATAATTCTACACAATTAAGAGTGGTGAAGGGCGGCGTCTTCAAGGCATAAGCCAAAGTTTGTTCATAGAATTATTAAATTGATAAAATATATGTAAAAATCACATCTTTATGTCTTTTCATGGTTGAATTAGAAAGTTTAATACTTCACTAATAAACCCCTATTGCTCTCTTCCAAAAAAACAATTCTTCCAACATGTATAACAAAAAGATCATTTAAAAATAGATATAATGCATTCCTTGGTAAAGTGATGATATTAAAAAGTATATTCTAAGCAAATATCGTAGCTATATAGAAATACTACTAAAAAGAATTCTCTAATATCATGCTCTTAAGCTATAAGAAATCACATCATCAAATACCATACTGAACATAAACGATGAAAAGATAGAAATGTTCCTAAAGAATATGGTAAACCAAAATAAAATCTTAAAAAAATAAAATTAACTAATAATTTTATATATTTATTCATTTCTACAAAATTTTCATACAAGTAAAGACGGATTCATCGGTTATAATGTCATGAAAATTTTGATGATTACATTTTTGTTACTAAAATATCAGGGCAAAAAGTTACTTTTTTACAAAGTTTCTTTAAAAAGAGGAAATATGAGAAGAAAATACTCATCACTTTTTTATTTCCCAATCAACCGAAGCAACACCTAGGTTTTACCCCACCGCCTTAGTACCATATTGGTAAAGCAGCATGAGGTTAAATCCTCAAGGTGACTTCCCTCCAAAAACACATTGAGGCGTATGCATCAACACCTCAAGATTTATTTTTTAAAACTATGGATATGATGAAATCTCATTCAAGACAAGAAATGCATAATCCTCATGGCTAGAGGCATAAGACTATATTTTCTCCTAAGAAAATATATAACATGTAATAAAAAAAAGGTTCTACATGCTGACAAAACTGAGAAACATGTCCCCCAACATCCAAGCATCAATTCAGCATTGGAGTGCGACCACCTAGAAGCTCCAACATATGCAAGAGCTCCTCAAATTACATATCAAAAAGACACGGAAGAAAACACGCAATGATTCACCATGCACACCCTCCCTCCCTTTCTGTGAATGTTCATATATGAGGTGTTAATCCCACTTCCCACCAAGCTCAAGGTTCAAGATCAAGAGGATGGAGAATTTACATGTAAACCAAATCTCCATCCTCTTGATCTCAAAAGTAAAATCTTAACTTTAAAAGAAGCCTTTGATCTCCAAAGGTTGAGACAGTCATGATATGAATCACGAACACTCAACTTGCAAGCATATGAGCATGGTCCATCAAGAAACTCCCATCCAATCACTCCCAACTGCCCATCACAATGCTAAAAAATGCCCTCGCACTCCATTATTGCTCTACACCAAGAGAACCTTCTAATCCATAATGTCTCCATGCATCTTAAAAAGATGTAAAGACTATCTACGCTTATATACTATAATGTAGCAACGAGAAAATGATACTTAAAAGAAACAAGAAATAGGGGGTGAGAATTAGATCAGGTCCTTATGATCCATGTTGTGCCCAGGTCAAAATCCATTTAACATTGTGGAGTTGGGTCGGGCCAAGGCCCATAAAGTTTATCAAAATCCGACCCAGACCAAGTCTGGGCCAAAATTAATGGGTTGGGAGCGTGGACCAAGGACCAATCCCAATTACTCGTGTACCTCTACTCATGTACCACTAGCAACAACACTTGGTAACCTACCAAGTTCATCATTCAACTCCAAAGCCATCAGCACATACTCTTTTAATTTGTTATGAGAAAGGACCAAGCTCCAATTTCCTCACAAAGCCTCAGATTAAGGATTTAAGAGGCTTAGGTCAGTGTTATACCATCATTGGTTTAGGTCAGTGTTATACCTCATGCAGTTACTTATCTATATGAAAGGCTACAAGAATTGGATATCAAAATATAGCATGTTCACATTGACTGGACACTTCCCAAAATGGATGGGACTCATTGGAATTTTTAAGAGAAACATAAAACGTATATTGATTAACTTATGTTATATATCATTTTTGACATTGCATATTATATCAGGCATGCAGGTCGAGGAAGACTTGGATCATCCTTAGTGCAAGCTGAACATAACAAAATCATATGGACATATTTTTTGACCCATGCTCAATCCATTTCAATTTTAGGCTTGGGTCAGGTCGAGTTAAGAGGGTTTTGTTTCCCTGACACATCCCAATGCTCATCCTAGGGCTGGCTATCAAGCCTAATGAGCCGAGCCAGGGCTAGGCTCGGGCTCGATAAGCCCAACTGGGCTCGAGCTCGGTGGGCTCGAGCCCTTATCGAGCTAGCTCGGGCTCGATAAGTCTTGACTCTTGAGCTGAGCCCTTTATCGAACCCGAACCTCTTATCGAGCCTAGTGTGGGCTCGAGCCTATTCAGGCTCGTTAAGGAAATAGGTATTTTTTTGGTGAAAAAGTGTTTTGCATGGGCTCGAACCCGAGACCTTAAAGATCATCCACCTTACCAGTAGACCACCATCTGAGTTGTATAGAGAAGTTTTATTATAATATATATTGTAACATTCTGCTTGTTAATAAAAAAGAAAAAAATACTAAATATCTAACTATAAACTAGATTAACATAGATAAAAGGTAGAAAATCCAAGTCTACAACATAGTCCACCCAACATTGTTGTTACATAAACAAAATAAACACATAATCCACCATTAACAATGTTGCAAAACTAATACAAATAAAAATAAAAATCATTGTAGTTTCACAAATAGAATATATATATATATATTCCTTATCGAGCCCGTTATTGAGTTATTGAGCTGAGCAGGGCTCGGCTCGGGCTCGGCTCGATAAGCTATCGAGCCCAAAAATCTGGCTCGGGCTCGGCTCAATAGCTTAATGAGCCAAGCTCACGAGCCCTTATCGAGCCGAGCCCGGCTCATCGAGTTGTGACTCAATAGCCAGCCCTACTCATCCCTAACAAGAACCCTTGATGAGAAAAATGTCCTTCAAGGCCCGACCATTAAATCCTCTCTCAACCCTCTCAATAACAAGCCTGTAATAATTCAAGGTAGTAAAAAATCATGAGTTTACTATGTGCTCAGATTTGATCTATTGGTATCTCCAGTTAGATTCAGTTCAAATCAACCAACCCAAAATTAGAGACAAGTTTAGGCTAATCAACGTGAACAAGCCAAGTCTAAAAAAGGAAGCTTCATTCATGTTCCAGTCGTTGAGGTTCAGCATATGCGTGTGTAATATTACAATGTGATATTTACATACATGCCTTTGTGAAATAAATTGCATCTAAACTCATGCTACTTCATATTTATTCTAACCATGTGATGCCTTTAACTCTTACACTATAACACTTGTAGTTTAACTTGCATCACTTTGGCAGTACAATTTGATGAAATTTGTGAAAACTCATTAGCATATCAAATGTATAATGACAATCCCTACATCCAACCCCTCCTCCAAACAACCACAATTACATCCCTCCCTCCTCTTTCCAACATGAACCCCCCCTTCCCTCAAAGTCATCCTACTATCAAGCTTGTCTTGCCTTTGAGGCTTTGAGTCCCCACAAACCATTAAGCTCGGCCATCTCATTTCATGACCCATCCTTCAACTACAAGTCTATTTTTGGGATCATTGTCATGACGTCCAAATGGACCCCTCTCTCCAAGTGAACTTTATTCCTGATTGTTGCACCGCTTAAGCTTTCACATCCTTCCACTATATCTTCTCCATGACCGCATCTCCAACTCCATGGACACCCATGTCCCTTCCATCTTCAAGATGTAGAAAGACACTACTCCCGCAAGCTACCCACCATAGTGTTCATCTTGTAATTGCTTTATTGAAGAAAAGTTCGCCTTGTAATTTCTAAGGAATGCCCTCACTGATCCATGCGAGAGTATATCCAGCAGCAGTGCCTACTTCCTCACAACTATCCCCCTCTTGCTTCTTGTCACTCACTCAAACCCAACTACAATACTCTTTATTGAACTCCCCTATGAGATTCCCAGTGGTTGGACAAACCACTCATGTGAACTTGTGGTCACAATTCCTCGTATTATTTCCCATGGCCATTTTTACGGGAGCAAATACATTGTTTCAAAATCCAAACATGATGTATAGAAATAGAGGAAGGGTAGTGGAAATCCAACCATTAGTGCATGTCTACACCAATATCTTCGCTTCCCATGCAATGATTTGAAGAGGGGAAAGCACCTAGAATAGTCAATATATCAACGAACTTTCTATCTTAAGCTCCTCTTGGAGTAGTAGAGCAACCCACTAGATGAGGGGGCGATTTCCATCTTCTTGACCATGCAAGAGCTCTAGTCATTGTTGATTTTGACAGATTGAATAGTCGAAAATAGGCAAAATATTAGCAACCCATACAGCTTTAGCTCCTCTATGGGTAGAGCAACCCACATAATGAAGGGCCAACATCTTATATACTCGACCATAAAAGAGCTCCACTCATCATCGAATTTGATGGATTCGAGCAGAGGTGAAATTTGACTGTAACTTTACCATGATGTATCAAGGAGGTTTCAAGTGGAGACATCTTCATTGTTCACCTTACCCTTGTGTGGGAAGTGCAAAGTTGTGTGTGGTCAAGGAGGTGTGGAAGGAGGCGATCACCCACCACACCTTACCCTTGTGGAAAAGAAAGCTGGAAATCCACCCCGGTGTGCTCTGCTGCTTTAGGGTCATGACAATGTCTCTAATCTTGTCTTTGACCGGTTAAAGCATCTCATCTTGCTGATCCGTTAACAACCAAGCAGTACTTTTCTCCACCCCAAAAAAATATAATGCCGAGGAGGAAACTAATAGCCCTTTCTTTAAAAAAATTAACGGGGATTATAACTAAAAGGAAAAATCAGCATGCAACATTCGCATTGTGTAATTAAGTGTTAACTGTGTTATCGAGAAGGCATGTTTAAAAGAAAGTCAGAATTACGGTGGATTTTTTTAGCATACAGTGATAAACAATTGTACCATGACAGCAAAGGACCCAATAAAATATACCTTGGAAGTAAGCTCCTTCGTACCCACTTGGACAACATTAGCAGCAGATTGTGCAGCAGAAGCAGCAACAACAGACAATCGTCCTAAGCCCTGGTCAATGGTAACAAGGTGTTAAGATGGAAAAATATATTAAACTAGCATTGCATGGGAAGTTGGTAGACTGTGTTTTCAGATGGATAGGTTTCTATTGGAAAAAAATATCATGCCAACATTTTCAGTGGTGGTTGTTCTAACTTATAATATCGTTGCCATGTTCTCCACATGCACCCACATATGCAATTGTGCAACGTAAGGGGGTAACAACACAGAAGACTTTAAGTACAGAGCAAGTTTTTTAAGTCTGACTTCTGAGAATATCAATTGCATGCATCTACGAGAGAATAAATAGATAAAGAAAATAATAGCAAAATGAGAAAGAAGTTAGGTGCAAGAGAAGTTTTTTATAAACAAAAATCTTGGAGGCTTTCAATCCCCGAATTTGTAAATGTCTATAATCAAACATGTTCTTTCTTAACAGTAAGCTGGTGGTACTCCTCTTTTTCAGTATTTTTTTCATCCCATTGGAATATTGTGCAAAATGAAATAAGAAGGTGCTTGCACATGCCAAATGATTTTTTCCCGCGTAAATAAATTTTGAAGTTTGAGGTACAAGTGCAGACAGAAGCCAGGTCAATGTTAATTGAACAACGTTATTAGACCAGAAAGAAGAAAATATCGTTATAAAGATAATTAAATAAGTTTAAGATCACACATCTTCCCCGATCACTTGCGGGAAAGGATAGCCATTTCCTTCCAAAAAATCATTAGCTCCTATTAATTCTTCTCATCGATTACCAAACACAACGACGAGCTCTAAATAGCATTAGAATAGACTGTCTGGCTAAAGATTGTCCATCAATCATTTTTCCGTTTTCTCTTTTACAGGTAAGGAGAAAGAGCATTATATAACGCATTTCGAGAATAGCACGTATGCATTATACTCCATTTACCTGAGAAACAACGGAAACCGTGTCCCTGATCACATCACCCTGAGAAGCACTCCTCTGGTGCCCAGACGGTGCCGGCGACGACCCGAATCCCACATACTTCCCTCCCTGAGATGGAGGGACCCCGTCGGGCCTCATCCTGTTCTCCTCCACTCTCCTCGCAAAGAATCCATCTTTATTACTGGCAGACTCCTCCAGCTGCGCCCGTGTGTATATATCCTCTGTCGACCGCGAACGTGCCATGAATGCACCCGTCCGCCCATCTCTCAAGTCCCCCACGGACTGATGCCTCTTGAAATCATTGGACCGTGCATCGTCCGCGTCCCAATTATCCCAACCACTATCGCCCTTCCCCCAATTGCCCCCTCCCTGCGCCAACGGCGGCTTCCTCGTGCCGATCGCACTGCCAGCACCGGGCGAGATAGCCTCTTTCTCGACAGGGGGGTCGGTCCATGCACGCCCTTCCGCGAGGGCCTGGATGCGGTCGCGGTAGACAGATGCGGCCCTCGTGTTGTACTTGGTTACTATGTTGGTATCCTTCGGAATGCCGTACTGGGCGAGGAAGGAATTGAGGCGGTCGTTGCCGCCGGACTCCATCTTGCGGAGCTGGGCGTCGGACCATGAGTCCATGGTGACGGATCGGACGAAGCTGATGTGGACGCCGAGGCCGCGGTGCTTGCCGGAGCACTCGAGGCACATGAAGACGCCGTATGAGACGGACGCCCATTGGGGGTTCTTCTGCGGGCAGTCCACGCAGGTCTTGTTGCCCGCGATGGCCTGGAGCTCGCGGAGGCGACGCGCGGCGGCCGCCATTGGAGGGGGAGGAGGAGAGGAAACCCTAGTTTTTGGGAAGAGGGGGAGGCATCGGAGGGGAAGGGGAGGGAGGGAAGAGATGGTGTGGGGGAATGGGGGGATTCGGGCGTTTTGGGTATGTGTTGGGGGGTTACTATTTTGAGAAGAGAGGGAAGGAATTAAAAATAGGAGTGGCCGTTTAGGAAGGGAGGATTTGATGGGGGAGAGAGACATTGATTCTTGTGCAGGGTGTTGGTTCCTTTCTTTTTGGGGACTTCTACACTTGTACCTCCCTAAATAATTTTTTTTGCTGGGTAAGTATTGAATTTTCATTCCAATGTGTAAATGAAATACAAGGTAAGCCTTAGTCAAGGCAAACCAGAAAGACAAAAACCCCACAGGACGGGGAATGTAAGAAAACCAAAACAAATTACAAGTTCAGCCCTTAGAAACAGGGGTTACAAAAACTGTTCCTAACAAATCTATGTTGTTATGTTAATAACATTGAGAATCGATCCAGCTAATCTTTGCGGCGTGGAGCGGCTACCTCTTGCCCAACGATTGTTCCGTTCATGCCAAACCTCCCACACAGTAGCAGCCAGCGCTGCGCACCATTTATCCCGCATGTACCCGCCAGCCTGGGACGCCAGCCAATCTAAGGTGCCCCCAAGATGTGAGCATGGGTGGGTTGGCGCCCCAAGCTCTGAAGTGATCAAGGCCCAAGTTTGCGCGGTGAAGATGCACCTTAAGAATAAGTGGTCGCAGGACTCCAAATCAACTTCACATAAGTAGCACAACCCTGGCGTACTAACTCCATGTCGAGCAAGTCTGTCCAAGGTCGGCAATCTATCGAGAGAAGCAAGGTAGAGGGTAACCGAGTGCCTCGGTACAGCACGTTTGTTCCAAACCACCTTGGCCCAAGTGAAAGGTGCAGAATGGGGACGGACCAAGTCAACCGCCCCCCTAAATGAGAAACCTGAAGGCGAACGGGTCCAAAGATAGCCATTAGCGGAGTGTGAGATAGCAATGCTGGTTATGGGCCTAGCCCTCAACATCATTTTCCAGATTAGAGAATCCCCCCCTTTTGGGAGAGCGTCCCAAAAGGAGGTGGAATGGAGATATTTGTCACGCAAAAACCGAGCCCAAAGGGAGGAATCCGAGCAAAGTAACCTCCAAGTCCAAGTAACGATCATAGCCAACCGCAGAGTAACCAAAGAGCGCAACCCCAGTCCACCTTCAATCTTTGGTTTGCAAACCGTGGCCCAGCCGACGTGGTGCCGCCCGAACCCCCATAGGAAATCCGCGCACATCTTGTCGACCCGACGAGCAGTGCCAACCGGAATAATAGTACCTGCAGCCCAATAGAGGGCCACACCTGCCACGACCGAGTTGATAAGATGGAAGCGACCCGGGAGAGAGAGGGCACAAGCTTTCCAGCCCCCTAGCAAAACCCGGATTTTATCCTCCAAATTACGTGCAACCGATCTCCTCCCGCAAGAAGAATCCAGCGGTATGCCTAGATAAGAAGTAGGAAGCGTATGACTCAACATGCCCAGCTGGAGCGTGAGCCCGAAGTCACCCATAGAGGCCGCTTTGGGCCTAAAGAGCCTACTCTTTCGGCCGTTCATTTTTAGGCCAGACATGCCTTCGAAGTCATCAAGGATATTTTTGATTGCAAGCAGTGAAGCCGAGGAGCCTCTGCAAAAGAACATGAGGTCATCCGCGTAGATCAAATGGGTTGGAGCGCGAATCCTAGCATGGCCCAGCGGCATGATCCTGCCCTCCCCCACCGCAGAATCCACCAAAGACGTGAGAGCCTCCAGACCAATCACAAACAAAAGAGGGCTCAGGGGATCCCCCTGTCTGAGCCCACGCGTCCCCTTGAAGAGACCCGTTGGCGAGCCATCCACCAGAATGGAAAAAGAAGTTGTAGCGATGCAGTTAGATATCCACCCAATCCAAACTGGATCGAATCCCATTGAATCAAGGCAACGGACAATGAATGAGTGCTCAATTGAATCAAAAGCTTTTGACAAATCAATTTTCATGCATGCACGAAGGCGGCTACTTTTCCTGTCAAAACCGCAAGAGAGCTCCTGGGCAAGACGTGTGCTATCCCCAATAGATCTTCCTCTACCACGCCCCTTGCGTGTGGACCCTCCTCCACCGAAGTTCTGTCTCACGGATGAGGCGCGTGCTTGTCTTTGCCGCCCGTTCTCTGAGGATGAAGTTTGGAATGCATTGCGTGACATCCCCTCTTCCAAAGCGCCTGGCCCCGATGGGTTCAATGCCGGTTTCTTCAAACGTCACTGGAGCTTAGTCAAAGGAGATGTCTGTGCTGCTATGGATTTCCTTCACCGTGGTGGCAGCATGGTTAGAGAGGTCAACCACACATTCTTGACCCTCGTACCTAAATCCGCTACAGCGAGTGGGCTGAGCGACTTCAGGCCAATATCTTGCTGTAATATTTCCTACAAGATTTTCTCTAAATAATTGGAAGTATACTTATATCTCTACACTTCTTTGTGATAACATTTGTACACTTGTACTTTTACAAAATTCACAGTTACATTATTACACCTATACATCTACATTGCATTAGCGGAAGGGAGGTATTGTGAATTTTGTAAGAATACAACGGCACAAGTGTTATAACAAAAAAGTTAGAAACGTAGTGTATTTGCAGAAACTCAAAGATGAGCAAGTGTAAAAATCTATGTTTGGATACTCATATATCCCTCTCTTTTTTAGGGATATCCATGCAAGTAGGGATGTGTATCTCATTGTTTACCATAGGAACTCGATCCTTCTAACTCTGCATGTACCAACATGTTGCATGTATAGTGATACATGGATGGCAAATGATGTGCATCAAACCTTTGTGCCCACCTCATTGTGCACGCGATAATTCTATACCAAAGTCTATCATACCTCTTCATTCTCCTCAAGCAACATTAACTGACCTATACGATCGTCATTATCTCTCCTCCTCCTACTAACGAAAGATTCGATCACCATTGATACTCGCTTACTACTAAAACACCAAGCTTCGAGAAAAGGTGCTCTCCCTCTCTCTCTCTCTCTCTCTATATATATATAGGGCTTATCCAGAGAACCATGTGCCCATTTGAGTTTTAGTGAGCACCCAATGTATGCTCTCCACGTGTATTTCTATTTGAGAGGTTGCCTATTTCAAATGACACGGTTTTGGAAGGATATTAATATGTTTGAGCCTTTTGTATTTCCAATTATACCGAGTCCTTAAGAAAAGGAAGACGGTTTTGGAAAGATAAATTCAAATCCTTAATTTCGTTTTGAATAAATAGTCATTGTACATTTGATCAGTAATGTATATATTGTACGTAAGTAATTATGTGTTGCGAGATCAGTAATATTGAAACAGTTGTCAGTAATTTACATCTGTAATATTACATTGTACTGAGATCAGTAATTCATTCATGTTACTCAAATAATACATATTCAGTTCTCAAGTAATTATTATTGTGAGATCAGTAATTAAGTATGTAAACTACTAATGTCTATACAAGAAGTACTGACTACAATTATCCATTTTACTGTACTCATTTTGATTGTTACTAATGTCATAGTTACTTAATACTTTGAGTGTTACTGATGCACCTCTTATTTACTTATATAACCTTTTTAATTACTTATAATGCATCGAATGTTACTGATAGCAATACATAAGTTACTGGTCACGTGGTTTTTTATAATTATTCCAACTTACTGATTCCATTATCTTCTTTTACCTACAATTTGTTACAGGTTACCGATGCTTCTGTATATCTTACATATCATATTCTCTGTTTTAAATTACTATCGAATTACGCCTTCTTTACTGATGTAGTCTATTTAGTTACTTGCAATACGTCAAGTGTTACTGATAGCTACGTATAAATTACTGATGTAGTCTTTTTAGTTACTTGCAATACGTCAAGTGTTACTGATAGCTACGTATAAATTACATATGTAGTCTATTTAGTTACTTGCAATACGTCAAGTGTTACTGATAGCTACGTATAAATTTCTTAGCTTGTATTTGATAGAAAGAACTTGTATTTTCTTAAGATACATAAGTAACTATGAATGGATTTTAATCAGTAAGAATGATAAAATAGAAAAGTAATGAATGATATATTATCAGTAACATATGCAAATGTCATCAGTAACTTGGTATAATTTTTCTGAAATAATGATTTCGCTATCCAAATCCAATTGTAAGGCATCCATCTTCGCTCCTTTTGATACGATCTTTTAACGATTCAAATCCATCCACGAAGCATCGTTCGTCATTGCTTCTTTGGAATCATGATCAGTTTCCATTCACAGATGATCCATCGCATTTGAAACTGAAAATGAGAACTAAAAAACAAACGATCAAATTCTATAAAAGAACAATAAATAAATGTCTAATAAACAATGAAAAAACTTACAAATCGAGGACTTGAAGACGATCTTCTTTTATCGCTGGAGATCTTGAGATTTCGCAGCAAGAGGAAGCCATAGATGATTTTGGAAATTTCAAAAATAAATACAATACAACGTCGGATAGACTTAATTACGAATCAAAAAAGGAAATCACGAGGAGAATGCGGAAGGAGTTTGTTATGGTAAGGATTGACGCTAAAAAAGGGAATGGATGAGATAAAATAAGATCATTAGATCATGATCTGAAGGATGAAAGCACGGGCTCATTTGAACTCAAATGGGCACAAGACTCTCTGGATAAAAATCCTATATATATATATATATCGCACGCCATTACCATATTTCATAACTTATTACATATGTCCTTTGAGCTTGTGATAGATCAAATCACGGTCTAAAGTAAAGCAATTGCCAGAGAGTAACCTTTCTCTTAAGATGAGATCCCCATCTATTGTTCTTTGACAACACTTCCTTTATCTCCCTACCTTTTGAGGAGGATAAACTCTTTGTGTGTATGTATTTGAGGTCGAGCTTCTCATACATTGGTACTTTCTTTCTTCTGAGGCGTCAAAGAGCGATCACGAACTACACTCAGGGGATCTTTATTTGGGGAATAGCCCAAGAATAAGGGCATTATTCCCATCCCCTCTCTTTCCCCGTACAACTATTCTTGTGACAACCATCTTCCTAGGATTGGGGTACTTGATAAATCGATTTCGATGCGCATACATTTTCACATTCAAAACACATGATATAATTATAAGCAGGAGAATTTGTGTAAAGACTGGAATTTAAAATTTCTTTCTTTTTCATTTATAACATGTCTATCGTTTGTTAATTACAATCATGTCCACAAAAATATTACATGTGCACATCAAAAAGTATGTCCATACATTATACATTTCATGGCTCTCAAAATGCTACATGTAATGAACAGTAAAAGCTACAACAAGTATTGTACCATGAAAGAAATGTAGCTGCATACAAAAAGAAGTAGCTCCAAGTTGTTCATTGCTACGGCCGCTTATAAAAACATGTGGAATCCAATGTAAACGTAATGAGAAAAGTTGTCTACTATGATATAAAATTTACAATAAGTAAGGACTAAAGAAGTGTGCAAAAGAAACAACTTGGATAAATCTTCCCTATAAAGAAATAAATTCTAATCATTCTTATTAGCTATGAATAACTCAAACTTTGTGAATAGTATGTGATCTTGGTCCATATGCAACCTCACACTATGACTCTAAGTCAATAAGAAGATTTTAGGGTTGGGATGCCTCTGTAGGCATGCGGTGGGGTACAATGCATCCTAACTAAGTTCCTGACACGTCTACTTAGCTTCACTTATCAAATGTGACTTTGATTCCTAAATCGAATTCCAACCCGTGAATCATTGTGAGTTGTCAAAATCCATTACCCCTGTAAGAGTCCATGGTGACTTAAGGAACAAGTCAGGGTATCGATTATTAAGATCATTCATGTCGTAGCTAGATTTTTCCATGGCTGTCTCAATCCTCATGCACAGGAAGCTTGTGTTGCATTCCCAACTTCATTAACTGATGACATAGATTTTGCAAGGGTCTAAAATGGTATCCTCACGAAAGCGGAGATATCTAGTCGCTGAGACAACCTCTCATAAAACCGATGGTCCATCAACAATTAACCCACACAATGAATAAATCAAGCAAAGCAAGTGTTAATCGAATTTTATTATACCATACCAAAGATGTATAGTGACAAGCAAGTAAGGGTCAAACACATGAAGCAATGGTGTAGAGCAATGTGAGATAGAAAATCAAAGCACAATATGTCTCTCAAATACTTAGCCAAAATATGATTTTTGTGGGGTTTTGACTTGAACATTTTTATGGATTTTTGTTTTATAATTTTTGTATTTTGTATTTTGTATTTTGTTTTATTTTTTATTTTATTATTATATTTAAATTTTTTAAATTCCTTTTTCTTTTTATAAAATATAATAAAGAATATATATATATAAGACTATATATATAATATAGGATAATATAGATATAAATAGAACTAAAAATAAATTAAAAGTACAGAATTAAATATTTTTATGTTTTAAAAATTTTTATTGTTTTCTTGATTTTTAAGTATTTTTGCTAATTTTTTATAGATTTTTAATGTTACGAAATATTCCAAATCAAAGAATTAATAAATAGGTCGGATTGAAATGGAAAATAAAAATAACAAATAATACATAAAATTTTCCAAATCAATTTTAACAGGCAAACAATAATATGAAGAAAATTATAAAACATAAAATAATGTTTTTGGAGTTTTTAAGAACTTTTTAGATTTCTAAAAAGATTTTTGAGGCTTATTTATTTTTAGGAGTTTTTTTTCTATTTTTAATGACATTTCATTTGAAGGTTAAAAATACTTAAATAAATAAAATATATATTTTTGGGAATTTTTCAAAAATGTTTTATATTTTTTGATATTTTATACTGTAAACATGGAATATTTATGTTATTTTTTATTTTTATGAAATAGGAAAAGTCCTAAAATGATGATCTAAAAAATGACATGAATCTACAACATAGAAGGAGCTTAACCCTATTTTTTGGTAATTTTTAGAGTGCAATAACTATATTTAATAAATAGAAGAAAAGCATAAAAATGCATGTACTAGAAGGAGCATAAGTGTAATTAAAATTAAAGTCAAGGGCCTTTCTGCAATTTTTTATAAAATATATAACTAAAATTGAAATTACGTGGGCCAAGACAAAATACATAAAGTAGCAAGGGCTCAAGTGCAAAATGCTCACCTCATGTGAGACCGCACGTGAGGTGAGTTGGCATGGACTACTTTGCAATAAAATAAGTTAGAGGGCCTTTTGCATTTTTTCCAAAAATAAAACAAAGATCGATGAATGTTTGTAGAGTATTTATTAAATACCCCTAAAAACTAATGGGTGTAGAATGCAAAATACCCCTAAAGAGGCACTGACGGACGGTAGAGATCTTCCCGCTTATACGCGTGTCGTCCGCTGATGACCTGATGATGGTTCACGATGAAGGGTGAGGATTAGATCCTCATCAAAGATCGGACAGTTCTCGTATGCTTCATCCAACGGTCGTTGTACGTCTGGACGAACATGGCCAAGATCGACGGCTCTGAAGCGCAGAGGAAGAACGACCGAAGAACACAGTTTGGTTGAACTTTGATCGTCAAAATCTCCGCGCTCAGGGCTCCTACTTTCCTTCTGAAGATCCCAAACGCATCCCAGGGCCCTCCCACATTGAATCTATGTGTCAAAATGCCTTGAGGAGCTCCGATGATGGTTGGCAATGAAGATGAACCTAGGAGCGCACCTATAACTTCGGCGAACCTCGATGAAGCTCCTTCCTTGGTTTTTCCTATAGGGGTTAATCAGGGGGAAAATGACGAACTTGGGGATAGCTTCATTGGTCGAAATGGGCGAACATGACTCGGAGAGTCTCCGACGAAAGTCGGCGGAAGGAGACTCGATCACCGGATCTGAGTAAGATTTGGGTGGATGCTGATGGTCCGGATGATCATAAGAGGCGCTGACGGACGATTGAGATCTTCCCTCTTATACGCGTGTTGTCCACTGGTGCCCAGATGACGATTTGCGATGAAGGGTGAGGATTAGATCCTTGTCAAAGATCAGACAGTTCTGGTATGCTTCATCCAACAATCGTTGTACGTCTGGAAGAACATGGCCAAGATCGACGGATCTGAAGTGCAGAGGAAGAATGATCGAAGAACACAGTTTGGTCGAACTTTGATCATTAAAATCTCCATGCTCGGAGCTCCTACTTTGCTTCTGAAGGTCCCAAACGCATCCCAGGGCCCTCCCGCGTTGAATCTATGTGTCAAAATGCCTTGAGGAGCTCCGGTGATGGTTGGCAATGAAGATGGACCTGGGAGCGCACCTATAACTTCGGCGAGCCTCGATGAAGCTCCTTCCTTGGTTTTTCCTGCAGGGGTTAATCAGGGGGAAAATGACGAACTTGGGGATTGCTTCGTTGGTTGAAATGGGGCTAACATCACTCGATGCGAGAGTTTCCGACAAAAGCAGCGGAAGAAGACTCGATCATCGGATCTGAGCAAGATTCGGGTGGATGGGGATGATCCGGATGATCGGAAGATGATGAGGGAGAAGGTGCAAGTGGTACGTGAGGCGGAGCATGTTTGGTTCAGTCACAAATAGGTGGCAGAGCTGAAGCTCCATCATTCGTTGGGATTGGATTTTACGCTACGATGGATGGAATTAAAAGAAATGAAAGACTACCCTAAGCTATTGCAACGCCAAGGAATGGAAAGAGCTAAGAAAAGAAGAGCTACCTGGCCTGGATCAGAGCAGGGTGACCTCGCAGCAGAGCGAGCAGCAACGACTCGGATCTCCTCAATTCAACGCCAAAACAGGTTGCTAGACCTTCCTCGAGGTGCATGATGTCACCAGGCTTCTCCAAACACAAGAAGACTAGGGTTAGAGTGGCAGAATAAGAATCAAGCGATCTAGGTTTGACGGAGGCGATCATATATACATCTGTGGGGAGGGGGTAGTTGGGTTAGGGTTTGCGAGTGGATCGAAAGAGGTTTGACCTCGAAGGAGGCCTGACATGAATGACGACAAATCGATCAACTCAGTGAAAGAAATGCTCGATTTCGAGTAGGGTGCGAGAGGGAAGATATCAAAGAAGAGGGTTTGGTCGTCGGGCAGAATGAGGTGTGTCAGAACTATAGGGGCTAGTCAGATGGTTGGCTGAGGTCAACCGTCGACTCCTCCTAGTTGGTCCACGTGGACCAACCAGGAAAACCCTGCTCTAAAAATATTGTTAAATACATAATAAATGGCAAATGATTTTATTAAAATAAAGTTATAAAAATATTTATTATTAAGTATTTTTCTATTATTTGTATTTACTTTTTCGAGATATTTAATTACAAGTTTATTTTTAGAGTTCCATTTATAGGTATATTTACCTCTTTTTTGATTATTTTATTTTTATTTTGTATTTTTGATTTTATTATTTTATAAATTATAACTTATCTTTTTATAAATAAATATTTTTTATAGGTACAATATATGTATTTTGTCTCTCTATTTTAGTATATTATTTTATTTTAATGTTTTGTTTGTGTTTTTATTCTAATTTTAATATGTACATATGTTATAAATAATATCTATAAAATTAGAAAAATATAAAATTATAAAAGTAACAAAGAATAAATAAAATGAATATTTTATTCAGGCATATTGTACAATAGGGGGTACAATAGGTGATTTTTTTAAATGGCCCATGGATCATTTATTTAGGGTTCCTTGGGAACCCTCTTTCTCAAAGCTCCCCCGATGGGGGTTTCTTTACATTTCACCATCGCCTCTTTTGAGGCTTCCTTGATCACCGGAGAGGAGGAGGTCCGGGAGGGGAGCAGTGCCGCCGCTTGGGGTACGGAGCCCTAGAGGGCATTGACACATGAGTACGGATCCCTGAAGGGGCTACGCGGTCTTGTTGCCATGAGTCGACTGGAGGAGATTTGGTGGGCGATGCTAGATGGGAATCGTGCGAGGGAGATCAGCGACACGATGGGGATCAACTGTTGGAGCAGAACCGTGATGGCACATGAGAGGTGGGTGGTGCCAACTATTGGAGTAGAGGAAGGCGGAAGGGCCTGGAGATGCAGCTAAAGGGTCTGGAGATGCGTCGCATGATGATGATCTTAACAGGTGGTTTCTGTGATCTGTATTTTACCTATGCATGATCATGGAAAAAACTTATGCAGATACATCAAGCATCTCTTAAGCTTTTTTAGTATGTAGCCTACATAGTGTCAAATATGATGCACCGATGAAGGTGCCTATCCTGGGGCTTCGGTCGTTTGAGACCCTCTACATAGGAGGTCTCTGCTAGTTGAGTCTCCTTTGTCATCGCGTGGCAGCATTTGAGACCATCTACGGAGATTCTTCATTTCGACTGGTTGGTCGAAGCTGGCGAGAAGTGAGGGTTGATGGAGGTGCTTTTCGCTTGTGGTTGAATAATTTTCTCAATTTCGACTCGGTTGATTTGGATTACAATGACACATTAATTAATCACTTAACCCAAGTAGGCCGGGTAAACATCAGTGCACGCCCCTGTAAGCAGTCAGAAGAGTTGTGTTGGCAATCGATGAAGAGATTTGGAGTTGCAGATCAAATAAAGAAGAGGAAGAAGAAAATAACATTATCTACAAAGGTTTTTGCTGTATTTTTCGAGTACATTTTTAACCCGTGCTTTATAACTTAATGATTTGACCAACCTACTGCTATTTTAGGTCAAGTTTAGGTTACCGTAACGTAAAAGGATCCCATGAGATCCTTTGCATGGAATCAGATTTTAATATTTGGCTTTGATAACTCAGTCTAGTAATTTTTTGTTGGACTTTTATTTACAGCTTTATTAATTATATCAAGCTTAAATGTTTTGATCTGCATAAACAATCATTGTTTTGCATTCGAAACTTGTATTACATTGCAAAGGGATTATACGGAAAATAATATCACGGAATCTATAGAATAACATACTTTATTGAGGGTTAATTTTTAGGGATGTTTATTTGTAATTAAATATTGATCCTTGTGTAATTCATATTTGCACATTGCCGGCTCATTTTTAGTGTTTGTCGAACACTTTTAAATTTGATCGTAAGGATTATAATTGACATTTCTGCCCTTTCATTAAGGTAAAGTAGGGGCATACTGTCCAAGCTGCACCATATGTTAGAAGGCGGTGTTTGATGAACGCGGTAAGTCTCCTCAAGGAGGAGGCCATTGGCGTGAAGGAAAGGGTAGGCTTCGTCACGAAGATTTTATTTTATACATGCTTTCTTCAGAGTTTTGGTTGGGGTGGATTAAGTTGAGGAGGAGGAAGGTGTGGGATGCTTGACTCTCATTCAGAGAAACATTAAGTCAATATATTCTCTTTCCTTTCTTTTATTTTGCATTGATTTCAACATAGATGTTTACATACTCTTCAAGCTACCCAATACTCTTATATTATTAAACCAATGAAAAGTCTTCTTATACGTCAAGCACGATAGGCAATCACAGTACCTAATAAAGGGAATGGATTAGCTAGAAGTGTATATATGTTGTAAAATATGGCATAGAGTTGTAAAAAGTAAATATATTTTCATTAAGTACGATAGGCATTCACATTGCATACTATTTTAATATAGAATTGTGAAATGTATGTATATTTTGTAAAATGTGGCATATAGTTGTAAAATAAAGGGAATGTATTAGCTAGAAGTATTTATATTTGGAACCGACTGAAAGATATATACTACTTTAAAATCTAATTAGCTCGATTTTTTTGTATATATAATTAAAACAAGACATTAATAAAGCATTGAAAGGTCTTCTTTTACGTTAAGTACAATAGGCATTCACATTACATAATCATTAAGGACAGAGTTAATAAAAGCATAAAATAGAGATTTAGAAAAAAGGGAAAGTACTTCACCAAGAAAAATTACATTGTATTCTGAATTATAAAATCTGAACAAAAAACTAACTGGCAACAAAAAATACAGAAAATATCTACTATAATGTCTGAAAATATAAATAATGGAACAAACTCCAAGGACGCCGCAAACCTATCTGTAAGATGCAATCCTGCAAAAATAAAAAAAATAGATGTTTATAAAAATATAGTAAGCACCAATCTTCAATTTTTTAAAGTGTATGAATATATATAACGTTCAATCTTACATGGAAAAATTGCAAGTAATAATATATATATATAGAGAGAGAGAAGAAAAGGAGCAATATATCTTACTCTCTGAAAACAAAAATACTTGAATGGAAGAATTGAAAAGTAGTTTAGAACTTTATACTGATGACTGACAGTCATTGGCTGCATAAGAAAGAAAAAATTAATAAAATGTTACAATATATTTATCATGAAAGAAGCATAAAATCTTACCAGGTAATGTAGAATTGTTATTAGGACAGTTTCTTGAGTCATGCCCAACATTGAATTTGAGGCAAGATTTGCATTGTCTACCTCTATTTCTTCTCAACTCAGATTCAGATCTAATACGATTGCCAATACCCTTGAGTCTTCCACCACGACCACTTCTTTTTGTTCTTGCAACATTTGGTTCTTTAACATATGATTCATTAATGAGATCTGGATCATTTGAAGTATTCCTCCTACTTGTAGAGTTGGAAAATTATTTGTTACTTACATAAGATCAATATTGCAGCATAAATCGCTTAATTTGTCTTTAGCAAACGAGAATATGTCCTCATCCTGATCCACTGAAGCTGAAATGATATACGGACAAAGCTGGTTCAGCTGTGACGGCCTTTCTTGATGTGCAACTTGCACATAAATAGGATAATTTTCTGATTTTTTAATGCTCCTTGTCCACCTTTTTAATATATATTCAGGACTCAAAAGCTCAACATTCTGTATTTTCAATACTGCAAGTATGTGCCTGCATGGATATCCAAAGAATTGCATATTCTTACATTCACAAGAAAGAAAGTCGCTTAGCATAGAATGAGAAACACATAATTCTTCTTCGAGTTTCCCAATATATGACACAAAAAATTGATGGTAATCTAAAGAGTTGGACTGACTTTGAACATTCAAATCTGTTACTTCGTCAGTTCAAAACAAAACTTATAAAAAATTATACTTAGTGTAAACACGAACTATCTGTTCCTCCATCTTCCATTTGAAAATTGTTTTTGGAGTATATACTTCACAAATGTTATACATGTCATTCTCTCTTTCTCTACGTCGTTGAATTGCAAATTGAACTCTACACACAAATTCCAACAATGAATTTTGTTTAGTTATGTGGTGTTGTAAGAAAGCATTCACACTTTCACTTCTCTGGATACTGTGTTGTCTAGCCCAAAAAAATCCTTAAGATATAAACTAATCCATTTATATCTAGAGATAAATGGGGTAGTCCCTCCCCAACCCATTTTCTCCTTTTTTTATTTTTTTTGATTTTTTCCCATGAATATTCATCACTATATTCCTATATTATGTCATTTAAATTTCGTGTGAAATAGAGACTCCTACAACCTTCATCCAGACAATTATTTTTTAACGGTCTCAGGATTTTTTAAATCGATTCTGCTTGGATGGAGGTCGTAGGAGTCTCTGTTTCGCATGAAATTTTAATGAGATAATATAGGGATATAATAATGAATTTACACGGTTTTCATTTTCAAAAAAATAAAAATATATGTGAAAAATGGGACGGGGGGAGCTAAGTTAGCTCCCCTAGGGGCATACACATTTTACCCTTATATCTAATGATGTATTTCTTGTTCAACCATACGTTTGATGATAAATCATACTGATCAACAACCTTGCACCAGTTTTGCTCAAATTCCTTTATAGTTATACTTTTCCATGCAACTGTGGATAATACTGAATGGACTTCATTTATGTCTTTAATCTTTCCAAGCTAACCTTTAAACTTAGCCATTATATGCCAAGTGCAGAATTTATGGACAGTTTGAGGAAAACAATTCCTTACAGCTGCACAAATTGCCAGATCTTCGTCGGTGATTAATGATATAAGATGCTTCCTCATTACTTCCAGAAATCTTTCAAATAACCACGAGAATGACTCAGTTGTCTCTCTCCTCATGAAAAAATTTGCAAAAAAAAATTGTAAAGCCATGATGATTAACCCCGCAGAAAGATCCAAAAACAAGATTGTATTCTTTGGTCCTATATGTTATGTCGAATGATATTGTATCACCAAATAATTTGTAACCTTCAATAGAGGCACTATCAATCTATATACACTGTGTCAGCCTGTTATCATCATCGGTTGTGTAAGCATAGTAAAAATCCAGAGTAGTGGCCTTACAACTTTCAAAATGCTCGATCAGTAGGTGAACATCCATCCCAATGCGTTGTTTTTTTCTTTTCTGTTGAGGTTGTAAATATCTCTAACTATACTACCAACTTGACCGCTTGACATATTTATGAAAGCAGACTGCTTGGATACAGGTATGTTCACATCATTCATTGACTTCACTAGCATTTTTGCGGCCTTTGAAAAACGTCTATTTGGTCTGAGGTATCGACATTTAGATGGAGAAACGAGATTGTGATTGTGTTGAGGTTCAAAATGAGAAACAACCCGATCCTCGAGATCAGATCTAAAGGAAACTGACATGAAAGCTTTGCAGTCAGTCCATGATAATCCAACGCGACGCTCCTCCTTGTAAAATATATAATCATCGATGTCATCATTTTTTGCATTATTATTGATCAATGTTTTGTTTGTAGCTCTAGAAAAACCCCCTTTCCAGCAAATGAAGGATTTGAGGATAATTATTTTTCCTTAGAAACCTTATCTTTACCAACCCTAGAGCTACCTTTCCTAACAATAAATCATATTTCTGTTGCATAAGCCTCATAAAATTTATACGCATCTTGAATGGATCCAAAACTTTGGCCTAGATGAGATGTATAACTATCGAGGTCTTCATTGATGTATAATCAGATGTTATTAATAAATTTAAAAATTAAGCTGTATTAGAATCTAATTAATTGAAACGAAATAGTGAACATTATATATTAAAATATTTATACTTGCTTATAGAACATAACGAGATAGAAAAAAATCATTTATTTAAAAGTAAAATACTGTTGTTTATAGATATGTAAAATGTCAACAATGTAAAATATAGATAGAGATCATAAATAATAAGAAACAGATGTAAAATAATGATGTTTAATATAAAATATGCGATAAAAACAGACTTAATAAAATACTATTACAAGTTATGATATTTTATTAAAAGAATGTATATGCAATAATTGTAAATAAGAATATATTAAAGTAAAATACTATTTGAGGTGGTATACAAGGTAATAATTGATGATGTTTATCTGAAAGTAAAATATTATCAGAAAATGTAAAATATAGGGATCGGTCGTGAAAATGGCAGAAAGAGATGTAATAAAAAGATATTTGGAATTCTGTAAAGTATATATGAACTATGATAATTTGGAATTCTGTTTGTAAGATCGGTCATAAAGGATTTATGAACTATGATAATTTGTAATTCTGTAAAGGAAATACGAACTATGATAATTTTGGAATTCTATTTGTAAAATATATATATGTAAAATGTCGACAACGTAAAATATAGATAGAGATCGTAAATAATAACAAAGAAATGTAAAATAAAGATGTTTATTGTAAAATATGTGATAAATCTGACTTAAAAAAATACTATTATCTGAAAGTAAAATATTATCAGAAAATGTAAAATATAGGGATCGGTCTTAAAAATGGCAAAAAGATATGTAATAAAAAGATATTTGGAATTCTGTAAAGGATATATGAACCATGATAATTTCGGATTCGGTAAAGGATATATGAACTATGATAATTAAAGGATTGGTCGTAAAAACGAGTGTTTGTAAGAAAAGAACCATATGGGATAAAATTGTAAAGGATGCGAATTATGTAGCAGTGATAAGGGAAATCATATCTAAGTATATATGAACTATGATAATTTGGAATTATGTAGCATTGAGAAAACCTGATAGATGTGAAGTTGTATCAGTTGCTTCCAGAAGTCCATTAACTTCTTCATCTTCGACAAGTAACTGAATAAATTAAAAAATTAATACAACAAATTAGATGCGAAAAAAATTGAATTACCTGACACGTTTCACGATTATAAGATGTTGCTCTTTCATTTGACATTTCTTGAAAACCACACTGATTAAGAAAAATTTGGAAGCAGAACTAGAGATAGATAGAAAAGTTTGCGAAAATTAATAATGGCAAACATGGAAAAGTTGCAGTTTAGGAAAGATGGAATAATTATTTGAAAATAATTAATGCGACTCAATAAACGAAAGAGAATCAACGATATGCTAGAGAAGTTTCTAAAAATAGTATTTAAACAATTACTCCATTGGTGATTTTATCTCTCAGATTGGTGGCTTTGTCGGGAACCGTAGATGATAATCAGACGGATGAACTGGCGTGTCACACTATGATTGAAAAGAGGTGACACCTCAATTCAAGTTTTTCCTATATATAGGATTTCTTTCAAATAGGACTTGGTCAAAAACAAATAAATTGAGTAAACTTGAGCTTTTAAGTATTTTGTTTAATTGTGAACATGTCACATTGAACCCACACATTAGGCCTAGCCATTGGGGCGGAGATCTGTCTACTCAACCCGCTCATGGACTGAACTTGGACTAAAAGATTTAATGAATGGGTCGACCTGACCCCACTGGATGAGTGGTTTTAAACTTCGATTCTTTCAGCTCGACCCGTGACCCGACTTGTACTTTGACCAAGTCTAACAAACCTGACATCCCTAGACTGCTCCCAAGTCAATGTTCCCCGAAATTACATCGGCAAACAAAAATACGTGTATGTCACGTTGGCCTACCTTCATGACCACCTCCTACCTTCATGTCAACTATTATAGCTCTGTCTACATACCAATTCATTATCTTTCAAACCAATGGAACAAGAACGAGAGATAAACTCAGTTAATTTACATCCTTAATTTTCGAAAAGCAATATTGGAACGCATATGATATGACCTAGACCTTCTCCCCTAATAATAAACGAGCTCAGAATTAGGCAATCTGAGCATCATCCTGCAAGTAAATATAAGAGACACAAGAGTCACTTGTCTAAAAGAGGATACAAAAGACGAATGATAGGGGAAGGAGGTGGTGACTCGCATTTTACACAAGCTAAAAGATTCAGATGAATACAATTGTTGCGCATCGCGAAAGCAAACACACAGACCATCAAGCAAGCAAACACACAAACATACGGATCTACAAGGTTCACCCGTAACTAACACACGTCCTTGGCCGGCGACCATCGATTTTCACTACTTTGAGAAGAAAATATACAAATGATACAGAGAGCCCCAACCCTAGGAAGTTTATATACTAATCCCGTACAAACATACCAGTGATGCAGATGGATCCGTATACTTGATGAGACCCATGTCCGTATACTTGATGAGACCCATGTATCAGATCTGGATGTTAATGACCATCATAACTTAAATGCAAATTCTATAATATACAAGATGATGCTAATATCACATTCTCATAGAGACAATTGAAGAAATTACTCGAATGTCTAGTGTAAGAGAAAGGCTTTGTTCTTGGACTCCATAACATTTTCAATCCTTCATTCCCTTGACACCCCATTCTATGTTTTTTGTTGGAGTAAGAGTCTACATATCTTCAACAAATCTTCTTCTTTTTACCATTTTCACCATTCCTAGATTTTGGGTTACTGGCATCCGATATACAGTTGCAGTTGAGCATAAACCAGTAAATATGTCAAAGCACATTACAAGACAACAGCTTGTATCAATTCTCAGGAATGGATAGCAAGCGCCTTTTCCATGTGAAGAGTAAGGTAGAGAAAGCACGCCATGGCAATGCAGAGAGCAACAACCAACAAAATACACATCACCTGTAGTGTAATATAAGGACTAACAAAGAATATCACAGCTGTGGAAGCACTTTGCCAAAACTTAAGCTGTGCAAATGCTGCTTCCTGCCAAAAATCATCAAAAACAAGAACAGTCAAGTAAAATGTAAGCTACTGATTTTATGTGGTTATTAATCTTCTAAAGCAATGAAAATCAAATATAGGATACTGAATGTAACGACATATAATCAGCTGGGCACTTTGTACACCCACAAAGTGCATTTTGCTAAACAAAAATGGTTGTATCAGATGGTTCTGGTTTCCCATCAGGCATTCTGGGTCACAAATCTCCATTTACGTGATAGATCCAATAAAGGGTACATCACCTTTTAAGTCAATAAGGCTGATCAATGTAAAGATGGGTTAAGGTGAAATGGAGCCTCGGTGGAACAGTGAAAGCTGTTGTTGAGCAGGCCAGTTTCCAAAAAGAAAAATGTAAGCAAGCTTGCCCACAAGAGATCCACATTTCCATAATAGAGGCATCGATGACGGTTCAAAGTAAGACACGTGCAAAGCATGCTGACTCAACCGCAGGAATGGGAAAACCATTCATTTTCACAGGCAGGTCTTGGCATCATGAGCTTATACACCAGGGATGCACTTCTATCCCGATGTGGGTTAAGATGATATTCAAGGTAACGTCCGATACAAATTTAAGAGTTGATTTCAACTGATTATAATATCCACAATAACGATATCAATCATCCAAGATGGCATGGTTTTTTGAGTTAATTTGGCTAATTCTACAAATAATTCTGTACTATAAATGGAAATTCAAATAAACTGTCAGTTCAAATTTCAAAGCCTCTTTTACAGTTTCAACTTAAGTTGGAATTCATTATTTTTGGTGGCTAAGAAATCAGTTAGCACCAATGATGAAAGCGCTATAAATTCTGTTTGAGCTAGTTGCAACAAATAACATATATTTAGCAGCAAAAAGGTAAATTTCCAATACACATAATCCATGAATCAGGGTATAAGTGGACATTGACAAAGAAACCCAGCAGGTAACATCTCTGGTTGACGGCCATCCTCTAAATATAGAATAATCCTAGACAATACAGAAACCAGTAACTGAAATTACCGTCTCATGAGTGAAAAGGATCCCAATCAGTGCGTTAAGCTGTGTGTTAAATACTCCATAACAAATGCCAAACAATGCAGCCATGACCAAGGGGAAGAAAAGAGCAATTGTTCCACCAGTGAAACTTCAAGGATGAAATGAGAGAGATTCCATAGTCAGCATAAAACCTAAATGAATAGCTACACTGTAAAAACATTGCAGAAACCAAACTTGTCTAATCTACCTGCTACTTAACAAGAGCCATGATAGGACAAGAATCTGGAACAAGGCTCCACCGGAGATGGTCAAAGTGATTGAGAAGAGTCCAGATGTATACCTTCCAGCAACCAGTGAACACTACATTGATAAATCAAGATGGCAAATGAAGTTAAGACCCAGCAAGGCCATTAATTAATTATTAGGAATTAGTCTAGAAATCCAATACTAGAAACATAACATGTGCTTACTATTGCATCAAACATGCCAAAAACTGCCATGGCACCACCAACTCCGGATACGCCAAGGGCTGGCGCCACAACATGTTTGGTGAACTCAGCCCTAATATGGTTTCACTTATTATTAAGAACATATTTTGGTAGATGCAACACCAAAATTACATTGTTTGAAATTTGTAAGTGGCTTTTATGCATTAGATGGAGCACATCTTACCACACAAATGCTCGTTGTAGTCCCGAGTAAGTTAAAAGTGGAATAATCAGGAGCATCTGCCGATCCATTAATGGAGCAATTGCTGTTTTTAACAAGGAGCTTGATGAGCACAACGTGGATGTCTCTTCAATACTCTCCATTTTGCCATCTTTGTTGGATATGAAGCACATTAATATGGTGCCCATGGTCATGCTTCCAAGGAACACGCTAAATAATAAGGTTGTACCAGTAAAACTTTCTCCTTCCTGCATTGATAGAAAGAGAAACACTCAAATTTTATGGTAAAAAGGAAAAGGTATTCTGAATCATATGTAGCCTGGTCTTTGAAAACCAAGCGGATCAAAGAATGCCGATATTATTGTGCTACATATGAACATACTGGGAAAAAAACTTTCGTTCATCTGAAAAAGACTAAAAACCCCAATCTTGGTTCAGGTTGTGTTTAGAGTTTAAACTAAAAAGCACAATTTTGGTTCGGGTTGTGTTTTTTTTCCCAAGTATATGCCGAAGAAAAAAGATGCAATATTGGTGATTCTTGGGCCAGCACCCATGGATTCTGAACGGTTTCTTGGATAATTTGCATGCAAGATATTTGGCAGCTCTCAGTCAATTTCAACATATCCGTCAAGTTCTGCCAATGGGAAAAACCAAAACTATCAAGTTATCAACATAGTTCTTTTAGCATTTCAAAACCTTTTTGCAATCTATTCTAAATATAATATGGCAAAATCTATAAAGCATATTTAAGCGTGTAAAAGGAAGTTCAAGTCATAATAGTGTAGGACTCTTCAAGGTGCAAATTTATAGGTATAAAATTAGGTATGTGTGATGTCACCCATCTCACCAATGCAACGCATCCCATCTCCCTGAATGCATGCCCTCATAAAGTTGCTTCATTTTCCACATGCATCCCTCCATTATATCAGGTAAATAACCATAATGAATCGATCTTACTTGTGTTGAGATCAAATCTAAAAAAGGTCGATCCAAGATTCCAACAACCAAACAGTATTAATCAATAAAGGACTACACCAACTGTTGGGGATATTGACACACTACCAAGAGGAGTATACCCTAGAACTGTCCTGCAGCAAAGATGGCACAACAAGTATATGTTCCCCACACGGGAACTCAATGGCAACATGACAAACACAATCAAGCAACCACAGCAAGCAATCACCACAAGAGACAAGGATTTTTACGTGGAAACCCTTACTCGATGTGAGTAAGGGAAAAACCACGTAAAAATCCTTGTCTCTTGTGGTGATTGCTTGCTGTGGTTGCTTGATTGTGTTTGTCATTGTTGCCATTGAGTTCCCGTGTGGGGAACATATACTTATTGTGCCATCTTTGCTGCAGGACAGTTCTAGGGGATACTCCTCTTAGTAGTGTACCAATATCCCCAACAAGTGGTATCAGAGCTCAGGTTTGAGCAAAAATGGGCAAAGATGATGAAGGCACTATGATTAAGCTCACAAGCAGCAACTGACAGATTTGAAAAGCTAAGATGGAAGACATCTTGTATTGCAAGGACCTCCACGATCCCGTAGAGGGAGAGAGCGCCAAGCCGGAGAACATGTCCGCGAGCGGTGGACAAAGTTGAACCGAAATGCCATTGGGACCATTTGGAAGTGGCTTGACATGTCGGTCTTTCATCACGTGGCCGAGGAGACGAATGCAAAGGAGTTGTGGGACAAGTTGTCCGAACTCTATGACCAAAAGACCGCAACCAACAAGGCTTTCTTGATTAGAGAATGGTGCACTGCTCTGGTGTACCTATGATACCACATGAAAACCCTTGCCCTCAAGGGAATGGTCCTCTGTTATGGAGTCACTATGGCTCACATGAAAACTCTGACCGAACAACAACAAGAATGATGGGGACGTCGAACTAATGATGGCAACATATGCTCATCTGACAATGACCGCACACTCGTGCATGTCTGAAACTGGAGACTCGGAAACAATGATCGTCGAGTCTGAACAACTGTAGAGTCTGATCAACTGGCTGGTCTGGAAATCTGCATGTGAATCTTGAGCATCTGAATAGACCTGTGACTCTACATATACTCCCCCTTTCTCCCATACTTGTCGGAACATGAACATCGACAAAGTTGGGAGAAGACAAGATAGATAGGGGGTAAATAACAAGAACATGAAACTTGCGGCTTTGTCATTTTTTTTAAATAGCCGCCATGATGATGATTATTTTTTTAACACAAGTCGTTCAACCCTTTTTTTATACGGCTTTTCAAAAAAAATTTTGATAACATTGCATACGGTTTTTTTTGGGTACGCGCCTTTTTCGAAACTCATGCATTTTTTTTAACATTTCACCGGCCCATTTGGGCCCAACTCTCTCTTCCTTTTTTTTCCTTTTTCTCTTTTTTTTTGAATCTCTCTCTCTTTTTAATCTCTGACGCTCCCCCCCTTTTCTTCTATATCTCTCTCTTTTTTTTAACAATCAGCCCACTTGAGCTTCTAGCCTTCTACTATTTTTCTTTTATAGCACAACCCACGTGCTTTAATGTTTTTTTAATGGCGTACATGGCCTGTTAGGGTTCCCATCCATTGGGAACCCCCTTTCGAAACATTGCCCACTCCCGATGGGGTTTCCTGGAGCGCCGCCCTAGATGGGAGCACCGCGCGCCGCTCGCGAGATATGTTGCTGGAGGGGGAGGTGCGAGCCCGCTGCTATGGCGGCTGGAGGCCGGAAGCGCCGCCCAGAGACTGGTGCGGCATCGCCGCCTGCGCAAGGGGGAGACCGGGTCTTGGATCTGAAAGGCGATGCGTCGCCTGCGCGCTGAATGGAGGATGCGCGCCTACTGTTGCCGCCGAAGGAAGTGGCGTGGAGGAGCGACATCGCCTGCGAGGCGAGCGCGCGCACCTGCGCGAGCGGGAGCCTGCGCGCGATGGAGTCGCTTCTTGAAACAGAGAAGAAGGGGCCGCTGATGGGGCGCGATGGAACTTTGAAGTGGCGCGCAGGAAGGATGCTTGAGAGGCCCTGTGGAGGCCTGGTGGGATTTGCGGCCCCGCCTGGGGAGACCTGGAACGGCATCGATCTGGAAGGGAAGCGGAAGGGAGCCTTGGATCTGGGGCTCGCCGCTGCCCTGGATAATAACAAGAGCCTTGGATCTGGGGGTCGCGCCATGGAGGCTGCAGCGACTTGGGAAGAATCGCCTTCACATAGATTGCGCCATGGAGGCTGCAGCGGCCATCGATCTGGGGTTGCCGTGTGCCGCCACTGAATAGACCTTCACATAGAACTAGATCTAGGGTTTGACGAGTAAACCCTATTTGGAAATGCTCTGATCACTGCACTTTGATGACGATCTTAAGAAAATTTTGAACAAGAGAATAATCTTCAAACTCAGATCTTCGAGAACTTGCACAATCGCATCTCAAATAAAAATAATAAATCAAGAAATTCCCGAGAAACGAACTCGCTCTGATACCATGTTAGAAAATCGGAAGCGGAAGCGAAAACATGGAAAAGAATAAATATCAAAGAAGAACAGCGGGATTTTACGTGGAACCCTACTCCGTGAGGAGCGGGATGAAATCACGGGAGAAGCCCTCAAAGGGGCGTGTTTCTCATTGCACTTTCTCAATGAGTACAGGAGGTCTGGGGCTCCTTATATAGCCTTCTCAGAGCCTCCAAATCCCACCACTAGACGATGTGGGACTAAACACTAGATGGGGTAAATGGATCTCCTCCAGGATTCATTTACCCTGCTACAACACAATAGGTGCATACACCTTATACTCCAATAGAAGTGGCTTGACATGTCGGTCTTTCATCACGTGGCCGAGGAGACGAATGCAAAGGAGTTGTGGGACAAGTTGTCCGAACTCTGTGACCAAAAGACCGCAACCAACAAGGCTTTCTTGATTAGAAAGCTTATGAACCTGAAATACAAGGACGGGACCAAAGTAGCGGAGCACTTGAATGATTAACAAAGCATTATCAACCAGTTGACCTCTATAGGATTGGTACTTGATGACGAGTTGCAGACACTTCTCTTGTTAGGTTCTTTGCCGAATACGTGAGCAACTCTGCGAAGGAAGCAAGTTGACCATGGCTATGGTCAAGGACAGTCTTCTCAATGAGGAGATTAGACGTCGCTCTTCGGGAGAGGCATCCTCCTCTTCACATGTGTATGCTGTTGAGAGGAGAGGAAGATCCAACAGCAGAGGGTAGTCACAGGAGAGGCAGAAATCCAGAGACAAGTCGAAGGGCAGATGAAAGTGTCACCATTGCCAGAAGTCCGGTCACTGGAAGAGAGATTGCAGGATTTGGAAGAGAGAACAAGCTGAAGCCAAGAAGGATCAGAAAAAGGAAGATGAGAATTTAGCTGCAGTTGTGGCAGATGACAGTGCAGAAGAGGTGATTCTCACCATCCAGGATCAGTGCTTGCACGCACGGAGTGATTTGGAGTGGGTCGTTGACACGGCCGCTTCCTATCATGTGACTCCACAAGGGAATTCTTCACCACCTACACTAGGGGTGATTATGGGAGAGTCTTGATGGGTAACGAAAGTTACTCTAAGATCATTGGCATGGGCACCATCTCGATTCAGACTGATGTTGGGTGCTCAATGACTCTTCATAATGTGAGGCATGTTCCTGATGTGCGGTTTAGCCATATATCTGATTCTCAACTAGATAGTGAAGGCTATCATTTGAAGTTCAGCGACAACAAATGCAAGATTAGCAAGGGTTCTCTCATCATGGCGAGAGGCAGCTTGTGTCACACACTCTACATGACTAGAGTGAAGGTCATGGATGGCAGTTTGCATGCTAGTGAAGCAGATAATTCAGATTTGTGGCACCGTCGGCTTGGCCACATGAGCCAGAAGGTCTTGCAGCTTCTTAGTAAGAGAGAGTTGATCCCCTACCACAATGACATCACTTTGTCTCCTTGTGATGCATGTGAGGTTGGGAAGAGCAGGAGTGCGCCATACAGAGCCAGATCCAAGGTGAAGGGAGACCTTTTACAGTTGGTTCATTCTGATGTTTGTGGTCCTATAGACACGGCCTCTTTGGGAGGCAACAGGTATTTTGTCACCTTCATTAATGATGCATCTAGGAAGGTGTGGGTGTATGTGCTAAGATCGAAGGATCAAGTGTTTGATTGCTTCAAGAAGTTCCATGCCATGGTTGAGCGTGAGATAGGAAAATTGTTGAAGTGTCTACGCACGGACAATGGGGGAGAGTACACCTCCCATAGCTTTCAGGGCTATTGTGCAGAGCACGGCATCAGACATGAGAGGACAGAGCCAGGCACACCCCAGCACAATAGTCTAGCTAAGAGGATGAACAGGACCATCGTTGAGAGAGTTCACTGAATGCTGAAGACGACAAAGTTGCCCAAGACCTTTTAAGTTGAGGCGGTTCGCACCGCATGTTATTTGGTAAACCGATCTCCATCAGTTCCTTTGGGTTTTCAGATTCCAGAGCGTGTTTGGATAGGAAAGGACCCCTCATATGCTCATTTGAGGGTGTTTGGATGAAAGGCTTATGCATTGGTACCAAAGGTGCAGATGAAGAAGTTGGATGACAAGGCAGTGCCTTGTATTTATCTTGGCTATGGAGATCAGGAATTTGGATACCGTCTTTGGGATCCAAGGAAGAAGACAGTCAGCAGGCACAGGGATGTGATCTTTTATGAGAACCAGACGTTGGTTGAGGACACCACTGAGAGTGGTGATGTAGATGAGTTTTCCATTGATGATGACAGTGATGAGGACACGAAGCCCTCTCCAGAGAGCAGCATGAGCCAGATGCAGACCCCGTTGATGCAGGTCCAGGGGACCTAGGGCAGGGGGATCAGCCTCATCCACTTGCAGATACAGCAGAGCCTCGGGTCAAGAGATCTGAGTGGACACGCCAGCCATCATCCCGTTACCTACTTCCAGGTGATGCTCACAGATGCAGGTGAGCCATACACCTTTGAAGAGGCATAGATGCATAAGGACAAGGATCATTGGCGCAATGCAATGAATGAGGAGATGATATCTCTTAAGAAAAACCACACTTATGATCTTGTTGAGCTTTCCAAAGGAAAGAGGGCCTTGAAGAACAAATGGGTCTACAAGCTGAAATCAGATGACAGCGGCAAGCAGGTAAAGTACAAGGCCATGTTGGTAGTGAAAGGGTTCATCCAGAAGGAAGGAGTGGATTATGATGAGATCTTCTCCCCAGTGGTGAGGATGAATTCAGTGAGAATGGTGCTAGGACTTGTTGCAAGCATGGACCTTGAGCTGGAGCAGATGGATGTGAAAACGGCGTTTCTTAACGGTGATTTGAAAAAAGAGATCTACATGGAGCAGCCACAGGGTTTTCAAGAGAAAGGGAAAGAGCACATGGTCTGCAGGTTGAGGAAGAGTCTCTATAGCTTGAAGCAAGCTCCGAGACAATGGTACTTGAAGTTTGATGCTTTCATGAGAAAGCGGGGCTTCAAGAGGACTACAACCGACCCATGTGTATAGGTTCGTCGTCTTCCCAATGACAGGTTCGTCATTCTTTTGATATATGTAGATGACATGTTGATTGTAGGTCATAATTCCAACCTGATTGCAAAGCTCAAGAGGGAACTCTCCAAAGAGTTTGAGATGAAAAATTTGGGCAAAGCAAGTCACATCCTTGGGATGCAGATTACAAGGGACAGGAAGAAACGCATGCTGTGGTTGTCACAGGAGAGCTATGTTGAACGTGTGTTGGAGCGGTTCAACATGAAGAATGCAAAGTATGTCAGCACGTCCTTAGCCTCTCATTTCAAGCTAACCAAAGAGTCATGCCCTTCTACTTTTGAGGAGAAAGCAAAGATGGCCAAGACCCCATACCAATCCGCAGTTGGGAGCCTCATGTACGCCATGGTTTGCACTAGACCAGACATAGCCCATGCAGTGGGCATGGTGAGCAGATTCATGTCCAACCCAGGTAAAGACCATTGGGAGGCAGTGAAGTGGATCTTGAGATACTTCAGAGGGACCTCAATCATGTGTCTTGTGTTTGGGAGGTCAGATCCCAAACTTTGTGGCTACACTGATGCAGATATGGCAGGAGACATGGATCAGAGAAAGTCTACCTTAGGCTACATCTTCACATTTGCAGGGGGAGCCATATCACGGCAATCCAAGCTACAGAAATGTATTGCTCTCTCGACTACCGAGGCAGAATACATTGCAGCAGAGGCCGGGAAAGAAGTGTTGTGCCTATAACGCTTTCTTAGTGAGTTTGGATCGGATGACAGTGAGCCGGTTGTGTTTTGTGATAGCCAGAGCGCTATAGACTTGAGCAAGAGTACCATGCACCATGCTCGCACAAGACACAATGATGTGAGATACCATTGGCTGAGGGATGCAATTGAACAGAAGCAGCTCATGTTGAAGAAGATTCACACCGATGAGAACCCCTCGGACATGTTGACAAAGGCAGTCACTCGTGACAAGCTCCACCTCTGTAAAGAGCTGAGCGGTGTCACTTCTACTTGATCTCCATCGCCATGACAACACCTCCCCGTTGGGGCTGGAGGGGGAGGTTGTTGGGTTTACTTGTAGTCCAGCCCCAACTTGGGGGCATCAACAATTTGCCCTTTGGCAAGGGGCATTACTGAAATATTTCCAGCAAATGGGAGCCCCATTGGCATCCCATTCCAGGGAACCAAATCCCCAATCGAGGGTTTTTATTCCAGGGAGCATCGTCCACATTCGAGAGAGGGGACGACACCCAAACTTTCTCCCATTTCCAGCAGATCCGAGAGGTGCTGCAGCAAGGGGTTTCAAACCCTTTCATTCCTCCACACAAGAGAGCGAGAGAGAGAAGCCGAGTGGGAGAGGAGCTGCTGTTAGGGCTCAAGTGCGGCAGCAACTCGGTCTAAAGGCAGCAGCGGGTTGGCTTGGAGATTGGCCGATTGGATGAGCTCGAGAGGAGCACCGAGGAGGTCGTTGCGGACGACCTCAAGAAGCCGGAGCTTCGCGTTTGGGTCTCCATCCGGGAGCCCACAAGGGGAGTCACTCCATCTATCTAGATTTGAGCACGTTGCTTGGTATTTTAGATACCTAGGGTAGTTAGCTACTAGTAGAAGAACTACCTATTGTGCTTGTGACTTGTACCTCAGTTTTGTGGGCAACAAAATCGGGAAGAACATTGGCTTATTTGACCGTAGTGATTGGTTGCCGGTCTTGCTCCGTGGTTTTTCCCTTACTCACATCGAGTAAGGGTTTCCATGTAAAAATCCTTGTCTCTTGTGGTGATTGCTTGTTGTGGTTGCTTGATTATGTTTGTCATTATTGCCATTGAGTTCCCGTGTGGGGAACATATACTTATTGTGCCATCTTTGCTGCAGGACAGTTCTAGGGGGATACTCCTCTTGGTAGTGTACTAATATCCCCAACACCAACAAAAGGAAATGATTGCTTCATTATGCAAACTATCTCCTTCCTTGGCAGACACAATCCACCAACAAAATTTCTGCTCCCATGTCCAGAATCACACCTCATTTCTGCACGCTCCCATATCCATAATGATCGCTTCCTTTTGCAACTATCTTTTGTTCCTTTTGCTTATCCTAAGGAGATGAACAATCCAAAAGGCCTAGTATTTGATAAATGTCACATGCTTTGGTCTTTGCCGAAGATGTTGGGTTTTTTTATGGTTCCAGCCCCAACTTGGGCTCCAATGGGTACTACTATTTGCTCCTTTTGCAGGGGTATACTTGCAATGTTTCCAGCTTTTGGAGTCCCACTCCAGGGAACCAAATCTCTAGTCGGGGGTTCCCATTCTAGAGAGCATCGGCCCCATTCCAGAGAAGAGAGAACAGCCCTCCCCTTCCCCTTTCGAGCGACCAACACAAGGGTTTCTACGGGAAACCCATCCTCCACGCACGCGTGGGAGAGATCGAGTGGGAGGAGGTGTAGCAACCAGGAGCTCAGAAGAGAAGCAGCTCGGAGCTTGACCTAGCCACGGTTTTGGACTGGAGGTGCAGTGGCATGCCAAGCTAGAGAGGGAGGAGCCGTTGAGGTCGTTGGGAACGACCTCAAGAAGTCGAGCATCGATTTGGGTCTCCATTCGGGAGCCCACAAGGGGAGCCTTTTATCTTCTTGATTTGAGCACAATATTGGTATTTTTAGATACCTAGGGATAGTTGGCTACTTGTAGAAGAACTATCTATTGTGTGTGTGGCTTGTACCTCGGTTTTGTAGGCAACAAAATCGGGAAGAACATTGGCTCCATTTGACCGTAGTGATTAGTTGCCAGTCTTGCCCCGTGGTTTTTCCCTTACTCACATCGAGTAAGGGTTTCCACGTAAAATCCTTGTCTCTTGTGGTGATTGCTTCTTGTGGTTGCTTGTGTTTGTTTGTCATTGTTGCCATTGAGTTCCCGAGTGGGGAACATATATCTTGTGTGTGCCATCTTTGTTGCAGGACAGTCTTAGTGGGATACTCTTGGTTGATTGGTTGTGCAATATCCCCCAATAAGTGGTATCCGAGCTCAGGTTTGAGCAAAAATATGCAAAGATGATGAAGGCACTATGATCAAGCTCACAAGCAGCAACTAGCAGATTTGGAAGGCCAAGATGGAAGATATCTTGTATTGCAAGGACCTTCACGATCCCGTGGAGGGAGAGAGCGTCAAGCCGGAGAACATGTCCGAAAGTGAGTGGACGAAGTTGAACCGAAAGGCCATTGGGGCCATTCGGAAGTTGGCTTGACATGTCGGTCTTTCATAAGTAGCTGAGGACACAAATGCGAAGGAGTTATGAGACAAGTTGTCGAACTCTATGACCAAAAGACCACAACCAACAAGGCTTTCTTGATTAGAAAGCTTGTGAACTTGAAGTACAAAGATGGATGCAAAGTGGTGGAGCGTCTGAATGACTTCCAAAGCATAATCAACCAGTTGACCTCCATGAGTTTGATACTTGATGACGAGTTGCAACTTGCAGGCACTTCTCTTATTGGGTTCTTTGCCAGACAGTTGGGAGACTCTAGTAGTCACCGTGAGCAACTCTGCGAATGATAGCAAGTTGGCAATGGCTATGGTCAACGGCAGTCTCCTCAATGAGGAGATTAGACGCCACTCTTTCGGGAGAGGCATCCTCCTCTTCACATGTGTATGCAGTTGAGAGGAGAGGAAGATCCAGTAGCAGAGGAGCATCACGGGAGAGGCAGAAATCCAGAGATAAGTCCAAAGACAGAGCAAAGTGTCACCATTATCAGAAACCCGGTCACTGGAAGAGAGATTGCAGGGTTTGGAAGAGAGAGCAAACTGAAGCCAAGAAGGATCAGAAAAAGGAAGATGGGAATTTAGCTGCAGTTGTGGCAGATGAAAGTGCAGATGAGGTGATTCTCACCATCCAGGATCAGTGCTTGCACGGATGGAGTGATTTGGAGTGGGTCGTTGACACGGTCGCTTCCTATCATGTGACTCCACAAAGGGAGTTCTTCACCATCTACACTAGAGGTGATTATGGACGAGTCTTGATGGGTAACGAGAGTTACTCTAAGATCATTGGCATGTGCACCATCTCGATTCAGACGGATGTTGGATGCTCAATGACTCTTCGGAATGTGAAGCATGTTCCTGATGTGCGGCTTAGCCTTATATCTGTTTCACAACTAGATAGTGAAGGCTACCATCTGAAGTTCGGCGACAGCAAATGCAAGATAAGCAAGGGTTCTCTCATCATGGCTAGAAGTAGCTTGTGTCACACACTCTATATGAATAGAGTGAAGGTCATGGATGGCAGTCTGCATTCCAGTGAGGCAGATAATTCAGATTTGTGGCTCCGTCGACTTGGCCACATGAGCCAGAAGAGCTTACAGCTTTTGAGCAAGAGAGAGTTGATCCCCTACTACAATGACATCACTTTGTCTCCTTGTGATGCATGTATATAAGGTTGGTAAGAGCAGGAGTGCACCATATAGAGCCAAATCCAAGGTAAAGGGAGATCTTCTACATTTGGTACATTCTGATGTTTGTGGTCCCATGGACACAACATCTTTGGGAGGCAACATGTATTTTGTTACCTTCATTGATGATGCATCTAGGAAGGTGTGGGTATATGTGCTCAGAACGAAAGATCAAGTTTTTGATTGTTTCAAGAAATTCCATGCCATGATTGAGCGCGAGACAGGAAAATTGTTGAAGTGTCTACACTCGGACAATGGGGGAGAGTACACCTCCCATAGCTTTCAGGGCTATTGTGCAGATCATGGCATCAGGCATGAGAGGACAGAGCCAGGCACACCCCCAGCACAATGGTCCAGCTGAGAGGATGAACAGGACCATTGTTGAGAGAGTTCGTTGCATGCTGAAGACAGCGAAGTTACCCAAGACTTCTTGGGCTGAGGCGGTTCACACCGCATGTTACTTGGGCTTCCAGATTCCAGAGTGTGTTTGGACAGGAAAAGACCTCTCATATGCTCATTTGAGGGTGTTTGGATGCAAGGCTTATGCATTGGTATTGTTGGAGTATAAGGTGTATGCGCCTATTGAGTTATAGCAGGGTAAATGGATCTTGGAGGAGATCCATTTACCCCCATCCAGTGTTTAGTCCCACATCGTCCAGTGGTGGGACTTGGAGGCTCTGGAGAGGCTATATAAGGAGCCCCATACCTCCTGTACTCATTGAGAAAGTCAATAGACAAACACGCCCCGTTGAGGGCTTCTCCCGTGGTTTCATCCCGCTCCTCACGGAGTAGGGTTCCACGTTAAAATCCCGCGTTATTCTTGTTCTTTATTTCTTTTCCATGTTTATGCTTCCGCTTCCGATTTTCTAACATGGTATCAGAGCGGGTTCGATTCTTGGGGTTTTCGTTATATTCTTTGTTTATGATCCGAGGATCAATTTGAGAGAAGATTTGATTCATGTTTATCGTTGAAGATTTTTTTTCTCTGCATCAATGAAGATCGTCAAGTTCATGTCACGTTCTTGTGTTCGATTCTAGGGTTTATAAGAAACCCTATTTCTGTAAAGAGTGAAGAAGCTCCTGGGTGAAAATCTCCTGTGCACTCCAGGTCTCAAGATCCATCAGGAGGTGCAGATGCGTCATCAGCTTCATGCGTAAAAACCCCGTGATTATCCTCGCGGGGTTCTGCCTTCCCCCGATGATGCTCTTCCAGCGATGGCGCCCACCGTGACTCCTCTGCCGATATCTCCTTCAGGCGGTGGTGCCCTCGAGCAAACAGCCCCGCCCCGAGCCCTCCTTGCACAGCGGCGCCCCTCCATAAGACCTCGCGATCCCTCCATTTCGGCGGCGTGGAACTGCTGGTTCCTTGTTGGTCGCGCTGCCCCTCCATAACGACAAGCCCTCGCGATCTGCTACAGCGGCGCGTCTCCAGGTTGATTCCCCAGCTGCATCGTTGGCGGCGCATCCTTCTTCTTCGCGCGATCTCACCGCTGCGCCCAAGCGGCGCTACTTCTCAGGCGGGTGCTGCTCCGAAACATCTCCAGGCGGCAGGTGAAGGGCTTTCCAGGCATCGGCGGTGTCTCCAAGTCCCAGGCGCCTTCTCTCTCGCCTCGCGCAGGCGGCACGAGGCAAACCCCAGACGGCGCGAGCCCAGGCGCGCAGTTCTCCATCGTGGCGGGCGGCGGAAGATGTGAGGGTTCCCCATCGTGGGAACCCTATTTTTGGCATAAAAAGAAAAGTGGGTCCGAAGGGGGCCCGATTGCCAAGGGTTAAAAAAAAAGGGAGTCGAGTTTGTGCCTACGTTTGGGCCGAGATCCTGTTTCAAAATTAAAAAAAAAAAGAGATGAAGGGCTACTGTGTAAAAAAAAGAAAAAGAAAAGGCGCGTACAAATTGAAAAAGCCGTACGCAAATTAAAAAGAAAAAAAGGAAATTTGCAAAGCCGTAAAAAAAATAGTCAACGGCTTAAAAAAATATTTTCAAAAAAAAAAGTGTGACGACTTTAAAAAAAAAGCCGCAAGTTTTTTGTTGTTCTTGTTTACCCCCATATTATCTTGTCTTCTCCCAACTTGGTCGACGTTCATGTTTTCCGACAAGTATGGGAGAAAGGGGGAGTATATATGTAGAGTCACAGGTCTTGTATTACAGATGCAGATTCAGATTTCCAGACCGATCAGATTCCAGACTCCACGGTTCAGATCCAGGTTCAGACTCGACGATTGTCTTCCGAGTCTCCAGTTTCAGACACGCACAAGTGTGCGGTCATTTTCAGATGAGCATAAGTTGCCATCATCAGTTCGAGGTCCCCATCATTCTTGTTGTTTTGTCGGCCAGAGTTTTCATGTGAGCCATAGGGACTCCAGAGCAGAGGACCATTCCCTATGCCATTGAGGGCAAGGGTTTTCATGTGGTATCATAGGTACACCAGAGCAGTGCACCATTCTCTGAGCCAGATGGGAGAGACCCAGTTCTCCGACGAGGAGACTTCAGGCGCAAGTTCAGACTCGATGGTCAGGTTACGAGTCTTCAGTTGGCTCACACTCCAGCCCGTTCGTCCTCCTCACCTGCACGGCATGAGAAGCAACGTCCTCGACTGCAGCAATGTGTGCGTTGGGTTGATATTGTCCGTAGTGTCTTGTAGCGTTGAGTTGAGTTTCTGTCTGTTTGTCCAAGCTGAGCATTGCATGCTCCAGCTTGAGGGGGAGTGTTGGAGTATAAGGTGTATGCGCCTATTGAGCTGTAGCAGGGTAAATGGATCCTGGAGGAGATCCATTTACCCCCATCCAGTGTTTAGTCCCACATCGTCCAGTGGTGGGACTTGGAGGCTCTGGAGAGGCTATATAAGGAGCCCCATACCTCATGTACTCATTGAGAAAGTCAATAGACAAACACGCCCCGTTGAGGGCTTCTCCCGTGGTTTCATCCCGCTCCTCACGGAGTAGGGTTCCACGTTAAAATCCCGCGTTATTCTTGTTCTTTATTTCTTTTCCATGTTTATGCTTCCGCTTCCGATTTTCTAACAGGTATCAAAGGAGCGGAGAAAGAAGTTGGATGACAAGACGGTGCCTTGTATTTTTCTTGGCTATGAAGATCAGGAGTTTAGATACCGTCTTTAGGATCCAAGAAAGAAGATTGTCACTAGGCACAGGGATGTGGTCTTTTATGAGAATCAGACATTGGCTGAGGACACCACTGAGAGTGGTGATGCAGAGTTCTCCATGGATGACGACAGTGATGAGGACACGGAGCCCTATCCAGTATAGGGTACAACTGGAGAAGATGGGCAACTAGAGCAACAAGAGCCAGACGCAGACCCCGTTGATGCAGGTCCAGGGGACCTAGGGCAGGGGGAGCAGCCTCATCCACTTGCAGATGCAGCAGAGCCTCAGGTCAGGAGATCTGAGAGGACACGCCAGCCATCATCCCGTTACCCCACTTCTAGGTATGTGATGCTCACAGACGCAGGTGAGCTATACACCTTTAAGGAGGCACAGGAGCACAAGGATAAGGGTCATTGGCGCAATGTAATGAATGAAGAGATGCTATCTCTTAAGAAAAACCATACTTATGACCTTGTTGAGATTCCTGAAGGGAAGAGAGTCTTGAAGAACAAGTGGGTTTACAAACTGAAGTCAGATAACAGTGGCAAGCAGGTGAAGCACAAGGCCAGATTGGTGGTGAAAGAGTTCAGCCAGGAGGAAGGAGTGGACTATGATGAGATCTTCTCCTCAGTGGTGAAGATGAATTCAGTGAGAATGGTGCTAGGACTTATTGCTAGCATGGACCTTGAGCTGGAGCAGATGGATGTGAAGACGGCATTTCTTCATGGTGATTTGAAAGAAGAGATCTACATGGAACAACCACAGGGATTTCAAGAGAAAGGGAAAGAACACATGGTTTGCAGGTTGAGAAAGAGTCTTTATGGCTTGAAACAAGCCCCGAGACAATGGTACTTTGAGTATGACGCTTTCATGGGAAAGCAAGGCTTCAAGAGGACTACAACTGATCCATGTATATATGTTCGTCGTCTTCCCAATGACAGGTTCGTCATTCTTTTGATCTACGTGGATGATATGTTGATTGTAGGTCATGATTCCAACTTCATTGCAAAGCTCAAGAGAGAACTCTCCAAAGAGTTTGAGATGAAAGATTTGGGCAAGGCAAGTCACATCCTTGGGATGCAGATTACAAGGGACAGGAAGAAGAGCATGTTGTGGTTGTCACAAGAAAGCTATGTTGAACGCGTGTTGGAGCGGTTCAACATGAAGAATGCCAAGCCTGTCAGTGTGCCCTTAGCCTCTCATTTCAAGCTAACCAAAGAGTCAAGTCCTACTTCTGAGGAGAAAGCAGAGATGTCCAAGATCCCATACCAATCCGCAGTTGGGAGCCTCGTGTATGCAATGTTGTGCACTAGACCCGACATAGCCCATGCAGCGAGCGTGGTGAGCAGATTCATGTCCAATCGGGGAAGGACCATTGGGAGGCAGTGAAGTGGATCTTGAGATACTTGAGAGGGACCTCAAGTATGTATCTTGTGTTTGGGAGGTCAAATCCCAAACTATGTGGCTACATTGATGCGGATATGGCAGGAGACATGGATCAGAGAAAGTCTACCTCAGGCTACATTTTCACTTTTGCAGGGGGAGCCATATCATGACAATCCAAGCTACAGAAATGTATTGCTCTCTCGACTACAGAGACAGAATACATTGCAGCAACAGAGGCTGGGAAAGAAGTGTTGTGGCTACAACGCTTCCTTGGTGAGTTTGGATTGGATGACGGTGAGCCGGTTGTGTTTTGTGATAGCCAGAGCGCTATAGACTTGAGCAAGAGTACCATGCACCATGCTCTCACAAAGCATACTGATGTGATATACCATTGGTTGAGGGATGCAATTGAACAGAAGCAACTCATGTTGAAGAAGATTCACACCGATGAGAACCCCTCAGACATATTGACCAAGGCAGTCACTCGTGACAAGCTTCAGCTCTGTAGAGAGCTGAGCGGTGTCACCTCTTCTTGATCTCCATTACAAGACAACAACTCCCTGTTGGGGCTGGAGGGGGAGGTTGTTGGGTTTTTTATGGTTCCAGCCCCAACTTGGGCTCCAATGGGTAACTACTATTTGCTCCTTTTGCAGGGGTATACTTGCAATGTTTCCCACTTTTGGAGTCCCATTCCAGGGAACCAAATCTCCAGTCAGGGGTTCTCATTCTAGATAGCATCGACCCCATTCCAGAGAAGAGAGAACAACCCTCCCCTTCCCCTTTCGAGCGACCAGCACAAGGGTTTCTACGGGAAACTCATCCTCCATCACGCACGCGTGGGAGAGACCGAGTGGGAGGAGGTGCAGCAGCCAGGAGCTCAGAAGAGCAACAGCTCGGAGCTCGACCTAGCCACGGTTTTGGACCAGAGGTGCAGTGACAGGCCAAGCTAGAGAGGGAGGAGCCGTTGAGGTCGTTGGGAACGACCTCAAGAAGCCGAGCATCGATTTGGGTCTCCATCCGGGAGCCCACAAGGGGAGCCTCTTATCTTCTTGATTTGAGCACAATATTGGTATTGTTAGATACCTAGGGATAGTTGGCTACTTGTAGAAGAACTATCTATTGTGTGTGTGGCTTGTACCTCGGTTTTGTGGGCAACAAAACCGGGAAGAACATTGGCTCCATTTGACCGTAGTGATTAGTTGTCGATCTTGCCCCGTGGTTTTTCCCTTACTCACATCGAGTAAGGGTTTCCACGTAAAATCCTTGTCTCTTGTGGTGATTGCTTCTTGTGGTTGCTTGTGGTTGCTTGTCATTGTTGCCATTGAGTTCCCGAGTGGGAAACATATATCTTGTGTGTGCCATCTTTGCTGTAGGACAGTCTTGATACTACTGGTTGATTGGTTGTGCAATATCCCCCAACATTTCTGCACGCTCCCATATCCAGAATCACACCTTATTTCTGCACGCTCCCATATCCATAATGATCGCTTCCTTTTGCAACTATCTTTTGTTCCTTTTGCTTGTCCCAAGGAGATGAACAATCCAAAAGGCCTAGTATTTGATAAATGTCACATGCTTTGGTCTTTGCCAAAGATAAAGTAAATGGGTAACCTAAGAGAAAAGAAGCGGGGGAGAGTAAAGTGAAAGACGGATATGGCACATTTTTAAGCTCTAGCTATCTCGGTTAGATTCTATGTGGAAGTATTGCCAAAGTTCTGTAGCCATTAGGGTGGACAAACAAAGAAAATAACATTTAGGGAAATGACAAAATGCTCTTCATAAAAGAATTTATGCATCAAATGATGGAATTAAGATTTTTCACTCATTTTACATCTATTTTATAAAATCTTAATATGAAGGAGATTATATAAACTTTATGATAGACAAATGATATAAGAAATATTCAGGGGTTTTCCATAGAGTTATCAACATAAAACGAGAGAATATAATGAGACTATAAAAAGTAAAAATGAACTGTACAAGAAGAATGCAGAGCTGTAATTATAAAGTAGTGTCTATCCAGAATCAGGAAATTCTAAAATTTAACAACCTTCCCACCTCTCAGTAAAGCAAGTGTGACACCAAATTTCCTATCACCTGTAATATTTAAGGGGGAAAGAATTTGAGATCATGATCATAAGATAATCACTGAAATGAAAAAAAGAAAAGTTTCTTAAGCTAAAAAGGTTTAATTACCTGGGTACTAGCAAATATTCCCCAGAATTCACCATTGAAGCAGCCAATAGCAGTCCCTTCATGCAAATGAAGGTCCTTTGCGTGACTACGTGCAGCCGAAGTGAGATAGGTACCCTGATAATTTACAATGGCGAGGACTTTTTTATAAACAAAGGTAAAATAGATAAAAAAAACTTAGCATCAACAAAATTCCCTAACAGTTGCATTTTCGACCTTAAACAGACCTTGCACATTCAATGGCTCTTTCAACTAAACTTGTTCTTTTGCTGATCTCATTCTTTAGTAACTTGTACATGGGTTTGGCTTGTGCAGGCAGTTTCTAGCCATCCTTATTATCCGTTATTTTTCCTCATCTATTAGTTTCTCACAGCCTCACAAGGACTTGTAATGCATTTGATAAGGATGGGGCAGAGCGGGTATATGGGAGTGGCACATCTATCTACATGTTTTAATTTCAGTTTAGTTATTTTATCGAGGAATTGGGGAGGAGAAATTATCGAGAGGAGATGTTTGAATGGAAATAGCAACCAACAATGAGAATGAAAATGCCGACTGAGAGAATCGAAAGATAAAATAGTAAAAGAACTAAAACTTAGTGACGAATACAGACAGAAGTAAAACTTGGTCCATGCTGGAAATACTTCTTTGTAAATTCTTAAAAACAGACAAGAATCATGATTTGCTTGTATTCTGCATCACTACCTGCCCGACCCAAATTATTGAAGCAGTATATCCGAGATATAATGATGCAGGTATCATTGTGTACCTATATAAATAAGGAAGACATGTTATGAAAGTAGCACAAGTACCAATTTGCATGGGGCAACCTGATTCCAAGTAAGAAATAACAGCAGCATGTGCATTTTGTGCGGAAATACTATCATGATGAAATTCATTTATTGAAAGCTAATCAAATATTAAATTTGGATTTTCAAATTAAATCCCGGGGGAAGAGAACCACAATTTAATGACCATAGTTACAGATTTGAGATATTCATATTATTTTTTAAAAATAGCCATTGCCTTCCATGCTGGTGTCTTTCATTGACAACTATAAAAGTATTACAAAAAAAAGATTTACCATGAGAAATGCAATTAATAGTTGTATACAGACAGGTCAAAATGCATTTTAGAGATACAATGAAGATACCTGAAGGTCGCACACAGAGGAGTCAGATTGCCATAAAGGATGAAAACAATCTTCTCTTTATTTTATTTTTCATGGATAGCTTTCTCTTCAAAAAAATTAGAAAAAAATGACAACACCCATTTGGTACCTTCAGTACAAAAACTGATTAGAAAAAGTTGGCAAAAGACTAATCAAAGGTGTGACCTTGAAATCTTGTTGTAACTTGTAAATATTGCCAACGAGAAAATGACAATCAAAATGACCTTTGATACCTACGGGCTCGAATGAGACGCTCATAGAAGTGACTTCAAAGCAATGGCAGAACCGAAATTCAATTGCTTTGATAAACAAGCCATTAAAATTCCCCAACTTTTCCGCCAACTTAATAATGTAAATAATTTGCTTCCTGAATCTAGTATCTAACACCAAAATAGCTTAAATTCATAATGCAGTTGCACAAACCATGCCGGTTTAAGATTCGCGGCAATGAACAGCCAGTATCCGGAGGTCCCGAGCACCAGCGCCACCTTCGACCCCAGAAGCTTAACCATAGGTGATCCCACCACCGAGAACAGCGTGAACGACAGATAAAGTATCCCCAGCGACGTGGTGCCAAGGTTCTCCTCCTAAAAATAACAACCAATCAACAACAAAAAGCATCACATTGTCCCATTTCAACGCATCACACCAACGAAGCTCACTGTGTTGATAGTACTCTCAAGATTCTGAGCCGCCGAGCAAGCGGAGAAGACGAGGAGGAAAGCAATGCTTAGAATGTGGACATCTCTCTTGTGATTCCTCGTCGGCAAAGTTCCGGCCCCGACGGCCTCGACAAGCGGTGATTCCTCGTCGGCGCTGCCGGAATCCATGCCAAATTGTTGGAAAGATAGGAAGGAATGGCGTTTGGATAGCGTTCTCGACCGAACTGGGAGCCGTGATTCGCGTGAGGGAAATTGGGAATTAGGGATTTTAGGATATTAGAAAAGGACAAGGTAAATTGCCGAAACATCCTTTTATTTTAAAACGGTTCATACACAGAAATAATAAAATATTTCTTGAACATCAAATAATGCACAATCTTGAAGGTATATATCAAAACAAATGATTTTAACTGAATTATGCAGGAGAAAATGCATGTATAGTTCTTCAACGAATACAGTAACTAGAAAAAAAACACTAATCACGATATCCTTTCAATCATGTATAGTTCTTCAAACAGAGAAGAAAATCAAAGCCAATCTTCCACTTTTATTGTATATTATCAAGGAGAGATTGATCACAAAAAAACCCTCCCTAACATAGTCAGTATTACATCATCCTCAAGTTGAAGAAGCTGCAGACCCTTCCAGTAAGCTCCTCGCGGGGGATCGCAGAGCGACAGCATTGAATCCAGGGCTGGAGTACTTGTTGTTCACGACCTTGAGCTTGCTCTCGGCCAAGTTTGCGTGGAGGGTCACAAGTGCCGCGGCACAGTCATGGAGCTCTTCTGAGGAGTAGCCTGTGTGGTGCTTGAGTGTGCTGGTCCAGAGGGGTGTTTTTCTGAGGGTGCACCTGGCCGTATATACCGCGGCAGCCGCTAGCATCGATGGTTTGTAGGTGACCGTTGGCAAGTAGTGGAGGAGGGCCAGATCCACAAAGAAGAACACCATGTGCTCCATCTGAAAATTTGCATATAAACATAAGTTAAACTTAATCTACATAAACTTTTTAAATAGGATTGCGAGCCTCTTTCTACCTCTTTATCAGAAATGGCAGCCTTCAGATATCTAACAATGAACACATATGGAGTGGGGACAGTGATGTTCCACTCGAGCTTATTCAGTATCTCCTTCTCCATTGCCAGTATTCGTTCTCTACTGTATGCTCTATCTGATATTGAGATGAAATCATTCACCTGCAATTCAACAGCATCATTAGAAATCTTCCATAAAATCCAGCCACTGAATAAATAAAGTTTTTTGAACAATAATGGTACCTCTGGAGCCCAAATTTCTTCGTATTTGCACGCGATTAGCATCGCTGAGATACCGACAAGCTGAAGCTCCCTCCTCGAAACAACTTCAACTGACAGATACCTGTCTACGATGTTGATGGTGAGGTAGAGTGTCTCCGGCGTGAGCTCAAACTTGTGATGCACCTCCATCAACCAGTCCGTCAATATCGCCCTCATCTTTGAGTTGATCTCGACTTGTGAATCCATGTAATCCTTGCGGGGTCTGCTCAGATCCTGTGAATCCACAAATACACATGAAATTTTCATACTTGAAAAGAACTTAAATATATTTTAAAAACTAATTTTAAGTTACCTCAGCAAGTTTGTAATACTTATAGATATCCTCCACATAATCCACAGCAGCCAGCTGATCATCCGCATCAGGAGCATCGATATCGTGAACAGATTCCATTGGTCTGTCCTTAATCCCACAAGCATCCTAATAGAACAACCAATCTGTTATTGCCGAGTAAGGTAATTGAAAACACCGATTAGAGTAGTGTATCCAACTTACCTTGCTCCTGGCAGTGAGCACTGAGGTAAGTGTGTGAACAGTCTTCTTTTTCTTCAACGGCTTCGATCTGCCAGAGCTCACATCGATCACCGCAGGGGCGGCGGGTTTCAGGATGTCAACAGGTTTGGCTGCAACATCTTGGTTGGCTTTCGGGATGTCAACAGGTTTGGCTGCAACATCTTGGTGGGCTTTAGGCTCTATCACAGCCTTTTGGACATGAGGCTTCAGTGGTTTCTGCACTCATAACAAATCAGTTAGAACTATTTCTTGTGTTTCTCTCACCACAATCTATAATTTGAATAATCTTCTTTTCTAATTTTAACACTCTTCAACGGTCCATAATCCGTGGTATCAAAGATTCTTGTCTCTGAAGAACTACTAGCAAAGAAATTAGACATTTATTGGAATCTCATGGCAACTGTTAAATTTTATCTGCAGTATGGATCTCATTACCTTTGCGTTGGGGACAGCATTTTCTGCTTGTGCATTTCGGAGCAGTTGCGCAGCGAAGCTTCTTGTAAGAGGGCGAGAGACCCTGGCGAAGCAGCAAACGAGTACAAGGATGAGAAGATAGACATATATTTAAATCTTTCAAGATAGTTAATAACTTATAATGATTAAGGTCTTTTTGAGTATAGCATTACCCTTCAGCAGCACCACGGGCGTTCACCACATTTCCGATGTCTCCCAGAGCTCGTCTGTTGTTTCCGGTGGCCTTCAATTGCCTAACTACTGCTCCTGTCGAGATCCAGGTAAGGTAAGACAAAGAAAACAACAACCCATCAAAAAATACACCTTCCGAATGAGAACTATCGTTATGATTCTACTTGATCGAGTCATAAAACATTAACGCAGTTTCGATTCGAATTGTGGACAGGAAGTGGTACCTCTTTGCTGCTGAGGAGCAACACCTTGATGATGATGATGATGCCTTGTCGCCATCTCGTTCTTTCAGATCTCTGAGATCCCCCCTCCTCCTCCTTTCTCGAGTGGAACAGAAATTGCTGCGAAGAAGAGATGAAGGAGAGGTGAGCAGAAGGGTGTTCCGATCTGATCTCTTTCTCTCTCTCTCTCCCTCGATGTTGTTGGGTTTCTCTCTATATGGTCTGGCTAACAGAGACGTCTTTATTAGATAGCAGTTTAGGGGTGTGACGGGCGCAACGGTCGAATTTCCCCAACGGGCGATTTTCAATGGTCAGATCCGACGGTGTGGATTGGTTCTTAGAAAGTATTGTCCGTTGGATGAGTGAGGAATGAGGATGGAGAGCGGGGCGAGCGTCGAATTGGTAAAGTATTTATTTTGGGTTTTTTACGTTACAGCCCCTGTGATATTAGCATGGTTATGAGATGGGATCGGACTTAAAAATAGCAACATTATAATCCAATAAGCTTTTACCTAACATCCAAAATAGCTCTACTGCAACAAACAACTTCGTTCTACGGTTATTATCGAAAAATGTCCACTTGACAACAAAGATACATTAAAGAAAAATCGAACATGGAAATTAAAATTATTAACAATGCTATTGTTCCTTACATTAAAAGTGAAATAAAAGATCTAACTATCAAAACAATGAAAAAATATTTGAAGTTTTATACAAGCCAATCTATGTTTCACTATTCCTCCCATGAATAAGAACAAACCACATGAACAAAAGAATGTGCATACGTAAAATTAATTGATGTATATAAAAGAAAAATGAGATTTACACAACTCTAATAAGAAACATCAGAGCGATAATTTAAGAAGATTTTTGCGTTAAACACGATTCTCATGTGATAGTTTGTGTACATATTATACAAATTGTTGCATAAGTCTAAGGTAAACTCTTTCATCATCGGTTGTTGGCACGCTTAGTTTCCCTATGTGTATTTGATAGACTTTCATTCCACGTATTAGAAATTACTTTTCTCTTTAATGACTTTCATCTTTTTAAAAACTCTAAGAGCTTAATGTGATGATACTAGTGAGTCATGTACATATTTTACATTAGATTTTCCTTATCTAGATGGTGTCGACCTTCATGCCATGACCATCTAATTGCACTCGATATTTTGACTATAAAAGTGATACCATCCAATATGTTATTAAAGTGCTGATGAATCCTGATCCACATCATTTATTCTTTTATTTTAGCAAAATTCCCTATGCAAAATCCCTGTAAATATATATCAAATACAATAAATTAGCATTGTGCATGCATTTGTTAATATTAAGTAATTGACATTCTTTTTTATCAAAATAAAAGAATAAAGAAGAAAAGAAAACGAATAAAATAAGGATGTATTTATGCAATAAATGCAGACTGACCCAAACCTCGAGAGAAGGCAAATATTGGTATGATCGACAAGGAATAAAGTATGGAGAGATAGGGTCCTTATTCATTGTATTCATCACTGCTCGTCATGTGTATATATATCACCTATTTTATTTTTAAATAATTCAATTTCCTTAAAAAATTGTAAATAAAAATATAAATAAAAATAATTGCAAAATAAGAATGTGTACAAATGCACAACACATATACTTGTATATATTTATCTATCTATTTCTCTTGTAAATAAATTTATATATTTTTGACACTTGTATATATTTCTAATAATTATATAAAATTTAAATAAAACGCATAAAACATAAATTAAAAATAAAATCCTCTCTTCATTGAATAAAAGTGCCAAACATGTATACAGTATACATAACACCTACTTATTTAATACTTTAATTACTTTGTAGAAATAAAATAAAAATACTTTTATATTCCTTACATTATTTTATAAATAAATAAAGTATAAAATAAAATTTTGTAATAAAATAGTAAAATAAAAATATGTATATAGTGTAAATAGGTATAAGATACATGCATACTTTGGGTTTCTATGTAATAACCTAATAAATTAATAAATTTAATTTATTAAAAAACACATAAAATAATTTATTAATTTATAAACATTTTCTCTTATGATCATTATTTAATTTAAAATCATTAACTATTTATTTCTAATTTTATTTATTTATTTCCCTATTTTATCACGTAGCCTATTCTGTCCTTATTCCGCGTGCTCCTGATTGGGCCACTTGGGACTATTGACTACAATCAATAGGCCCCCCTGCCTTTTCCCATTGGATCGAGGTTGGCTCCAATTTCTTCCGACCCGATCGAGTATGCCTTCGTTCTTCCGCCTCTATTGAATGGCGTTGATCCCTAATCCACACCCGATGCCAATATCCACGATTCGCGCCTCGATTCGCACGATGTCACTCGATTCTTCTCAAACCTCCATTACCTATAAAAGCAACTACACCGTCATCTTTTCAGGCATCTTTGGCTGCTCCACCACCTCCATTACACTCAGCCCCTTTCCTAGAGTGACATCAGTGAGAGAAGGCGAGTAGGGAAGGCCATGTCGTGAGTTTTCCCTAGGTCCGACGGCATCTTCGTCGTGCTCCACCATGAGGAGCCCAGCCTCTGGTAGCGCCGACCTATCAAGGCCTTGAACTCCGGAGACATTTCGTTTCTAGCTCAGGCGACATCATTCATCCCCAGGTATGTTATATTGATATGAGACTCTCGATTTATCACTATTGTTAAATTATGTTTAGAGCACCTACCTATAGTTCTTAAACCCGGTCAAAGCTCAATCTCGACTCAATAAACACCTCACACACTAGACCACTCACTTCTTCATCTGCTTTGCCATCTGATCATCGACCCGATCATCGGATTGGGTCAAAACTTAGGTTCATTCCCCCACGATACACTGGACCTGACTCATTCACTTTCCCTCGATCATTTTGTGGTTGCTCTACCTCTGACCCTTCACTGGAGTGTAATCTCCGAGCAAGAGCCTCTGTGCAGGACCAGGATCTAAGCAGACCTCATCTGGAGGTTGATTTGAAGACGCACAACAGTCCAAGAAGCCTACATGTCCCCATCCATCTCCGGACCCATTTCGAGGTCCTGGACAATCTTGAGAGCTTCCATAGCTGCGGATCGCCATCAGCAACTTCTCCCCCATACAAGCAGCTCCCGGAGATGCCCGAATCGCACATATTTGTCGATCGAAACTCGCCATAGGCGAGTTCTTCGCCAGTTCATCCAGATGTCTTCCTTGATATTGGATCCGGTTGCTTCCCAGGTCTTATCTCTCCCTTTCATTCTCGAGGCACCCGGACCGTTGGATTATCTATGGATCACGCCAGCACAATTCATTGTCAAAAGTAGGGGTGCACATGGATCGGATTGGATCGGATTTTGGCTCAATCCGTGTCCAATCCACACTTAACGGATTTTTTGTTTTTCCAATCCAATCCAATCCGTTAAACATGCAAATCCAGTCCAATCCGATCCACTAGATTACGGATTGGATCGGATTGGTTCGGATTTTTAATACTCATCTAAGTTATGATTAAGTTTGTAGCACACTAGACCTCGATATTTAAATCATGATTCTAAAATTTAGATTATGGATAAATGTAAAGAAAATGACAGTTACTTTTTGGAAAGTAAAAACAACGATTGTTATGGATATAGTACGAACAATCATTTTATAACTAAATAAAAATAACATAATTGTAACCCCATACAAGCCATAGAAGCATTACCTTTACTTTGACTAAAATGCAAATTTGTATATATCAAATATGAACTACAACTAACATGCCCGTCTACGTATTGCGGGATGAAGGTCCGTAAATGAAGGAGGTCTAGGACAAGAACCATGTATAATCGTGTGGTGCGGGGGTGAGGTTCCTGGTTGCACATACACGAGGGAGGTCTGGGAGAGCCGAAGACAAGGTTTGTTTGTGCATGCGCGAGGGGGGTCTAGATTTGCGTGCGAGCGGCTGGGGACGAGGTGGGCATAGCTGAGGACGAGACAGTAGACAGCTAAGGTGGAGATCTGGATACACGTGCGAGAGATATCTGGGAGAACCGAGGACGAGTTCTGGTCATGCGTACGCGAGAAAGATTGGATTGTGCGTGCGCACAACTGGAGATGATGTCAACATCCGGCCGAGATGTGCGTGCCTAAGAGTAGAGATGTGTGCAGCACGAGTGGATGTCTTGTTTGGAAGGATCCTAAGGTTGTTTAGGATTAGGTATTATTATTTTTAAGGGTGTTATGATTGGAAAATTGGAAGGACTCGAAGGACATTGTCGGTAGGTAATGCTTTTTCAAAACCAACAAGTGAGGTGGGTAAGGAGGTTTCCAGCAAGTGATGTGGATTAAAGCTTGAGTTGGAATAAATTTTAACTATAAAGGGAGTAGCTTGGATATTTAGTATAGCTTTCAAATAGAAAAAATATATAATGTGCTTTAATGATAAGACATAATTATTTATTTATCAATGGATTAACGGATTGGAACGGAACGGATTTTGATAATAACCCGATCCAATCCATAGATGAACGGATTTGCAAAATTTCAATCCAATCCGATCCATTGAACTTATAAATCCAAACCGATCCAATCCAATGACAACGGATTGGATCGGATTACGGATTTTATCCGATCCATGTGCACCCCTAGTCGAAAGGGTACCCGCTGATCTGAACCATCCCTCATAAGTGGATCATCCTCAACCGTTCGTTGGCACACGATTAGGGGTAAACTTCAATCATACCCATTAGTGGTTTGTATTTACTTTTCAGCCCTGTAAATATATATATATATGGTAGTGTAATTTGTTTTAGAAAATTTGCAGTAAGGACCTCGTATTTATTTTATTTGCATTTCAGTCCAGCCGAGTCTGAGTTACATGCATCCTCACATGTATCTGTGGGATAATTTGCATATTTGAACCCGTGCTTTTATATTTAATAAATTAATTGAAGGTTTTCAATATTTGCATATATGCCCCTGTGAGTCATCTATTGTTGCACTCGTACCCTTGGATTTTTACTACTTATTATTATTTAGCCCTAGAAGTGAAATTATTTGCAGATAGGTCCTTGATTCACTGTTTGTTTTTATTCTCTTTAAATAATTGTAATAAATATTAAATTAGCCCTAGAAATTCTATAAAAATTACCTGTGGCTCCTACTACCGTGTTCTTTGCACAGTTTTTTGTGTGATTTATTTATTTATTTACTATTATTAAAATTCAAAAAACTCTAAAAGTGTCCTTTTTAAAGTAGAAAATTCATAAAAATTTGAAAAGTATTCTAAAAATTAAAAAAATCATTATTTTCTCCTATATTAGCTACTGTATAAATTTAGCTTGAAAATGATTTGTCAAACCATAAAAATTTGCAAAAAAACCCAAAAAAAAACTTATAAAAATCATATAAAATCCATTAAAAATCTAGAAATTATGACTGTAGTTCCTGTTTGTAGATATTTTCTTCTAGTTTTTATTAAAATTAACATCCAGAAGTTTTGAGCTGATTTGATATTCTATATTTACAAAATAATTCTGGTTGTTCACTATTTGATTGCTTTCCTAGTTTTTGATTTTTAGAAAATTCCAAAAATATTTTAAAATTCTCCAAAAATCCACAAAAATAGTATAAAGCCTATAAAACCCAAATATTTTTATTTGATTTTTCTGTGTATTTTTAGCCTATTTGAAAAATACAATAAGATGTGTGTGTTTGCATTTTTCTTCTTTGTATTTATTTTCCTTATTTTCAAAACTAAAAAATTTGCAAAATTAAAAATTACTAAAAATAGAATAAAAATTCTTCGATTCCTTGAGTCACCTACCTAGTTTATCACAGTGCTCCTTGTGTTCTACCTTGGTTGCTATACCAGGTTAATAAAAGTAGCTATACCACATGTATGACTTGCTTAATTTCTTTAGTGGTTAAATAAATTTCTCGATTGTCATGAGGTTAGCTTAGGTCACAACGAAACATTAATTAATCAACTTAGCCTGAGTTAGCCTTTGTGGACATCAAGTGCCATTTTGATTATTCATGTGTAGAATTTTTTATTTCATTACATAATTGATAAAATGAAATTTGTCATTGTATGCATATTCAATCTCCATTATCATATAATTGTAACAATGGATTAGAATTGAAATCAAAGCTGCGAAGAATATGATTTTAATGAGGTATTCCTACATGGTGCAAGACTAAAACCTTGATCAATTTTAAGGCCCTGCTCCTTAAGCTGCTCAACTATAATTTACAGTGAAGTTGATGAGTGCAGGCATCAGTAAAATGGAGAAGGTAGGAGAAGAAGAAGGTCTTCTCAAAAGAGGCCAGAATAGAGTAGCATCAAAAGGGTTTGCTATCCTATTCCTTATATGGGGGGAGGGGGAAGGGAAAAAAAGAGGATTTTAATATGATATGACTGATTAATAGCTCTAACTAGTGATCCTTATGAAGTCATTGGAGAGGACAATAGTGATTAATAATGTCGTGGTTGTGTCTTAATGATTTGTGTGATTACCTTTTGTTTTTTCTTGGTTATCATAGAAGATCATCCGAACATTTGAGGGCATATCTAATTTCTTGTTCTTGCTTTAAGTTGGATGTTTGATACCTTATTTGGACTCAAGTGAGTTTTGATGAGACTTGGATGTATCTTTCTCGTAGCTGGATGCTCGACTCATGCTCAGATCCAAATGTTAGGTCTAATCAATCTCTCTATCAAATTGATAATTTGGGTGACTTCTTAGTCCACCCAGTTAATCATCTTGAGTTATTTTTGTATTGAAGGTTGCACATAACAAAACAAATTTTATTCACCGTCATGTGCCTCTACCTTTTTAGTTGCACACATATTTAGTTAAGAAAATAGCCAGAGTCATCATATGGCAGTTAAAGTCCTTCAAGATATTGTCGTTGGTTTGTTAGTGGTTAGTCATGTCTTTTTGTCAAGAGGAAGGGGCAAGTGGATTGTTCAAGGACAATCTTGGTATGTTGTAAGGATGAGTACTGAGCCCTTTCTGAACAACTGAGAGCTTAAATCTCCTAAATATAATCAAATGCCCACTTTGTGATCTTGGGATATTTCGTTTATAACCTCTACTAGATTGGAATCCTTGGACCTAGCAGTCAGAGCACATGGCTCTCCTTATGGTCCCGAGTTAGGCTAGTCTCGTTGTTGTCTTCATGTCTGTTGAGGTGGAATGCATGTTGTGACACATATGATGGAATGACTGAATGCATCTTTTTTTGATTATCCAAGGTAATGACATAAAAATGAGCAAAACAAATAAGTACTTTTTTCGATGCAATGTGATTTTCTTTTATCAAGAGATGATGAAAATGTCAACCTACCAATATTACCTATCGACCATCCTATTATATTATATTTCATTCACTTATCCCGAGACCCGCTCCTATCCATGTTGTTGTCCGACCAAGAAGTACGACTGGGACGTTGATGAATAGAGATCCCACCTTTTTAATAATAGAAAATTGTCGCAGTATAGGAGGAGGAATACAATTCGTCAAAAAAACCATAATTTTGTGAAAAATTTTTACTTGGTAAGTGTATCGAGGTCAAACTCTTGAAACAATGATTTTTAGTTGCGAGGTTTCAAATAAATCTAAATAAATAATTAATTAATTGCAATAAGAATTTCTAGGTCAGCAAATAAAGCATAAAGAAAAGATATGCGAGTAAACAGAGAAATAGAGGAAGAGAAAGATTTGTGATTTTGGTCTCTCTTTAATCCTTGAATGAAATGTTCAGTTAATCCTCTAATTAAATCACAAATCTAGAGAGATAAAATCAAGAAAAATATTCAATTAAATTCAAGCTACAAGCTAGAAGATCAACCAATGTATAATTAATCCGATAAAAAATGAGAGCACTAATGATCCTCTGGTAGAGATGTACTCTAATTTCCCTGTGCTTTTTAACCTTAAAGAAATGGTTTTAACATTGAAAAGGAGTTAGGGAATCGGATATTAATCTTCCACAATAATGCTCAATTAATTTCTTAATAATCACATATCTCAGAAATATAATCAAGAGAGATATTTATCAAACAAAAAAATCCAATATAGCATGCCAGAAAAATCACTCATCGTTTATCCAAAATGATCAAATCAAATTAAATCCAAAGTATACTCTCTCTCCAGAGATTAATTTCTCAAGAATAATTATCAATAATAAGTAGAGAATTAATCTAATTAAACCTTCTCAATCGAGTCTTTGTAGATCGAACCATTTTTCTCTCAAGACATAATAGCACAAATATGTCAAAATTTAGCCTACATGATCAGAAGGCATCCTCAAACAATATTCAATACAAATCAGAGTCCGGTCTGTTTACAGGATATATAGAATGAAAGAGCACAAGACACACTTCAAAATGACATATTATGCGTTAAAAATGGAGTTCAAATGAGGAAGTTATGATGAAATGAAGTTTGAAAGACTAAAATACAAATAAAAAAAATTCATTTCAAAAGAGTCCCTGGGAGACTTATCTATAAATAGAAAAATTCGTTGGGATCCTTCTTGTAATTTACCCATACGCGCATGTGTAGGTCACGTGCTTGTTTCCGACGGGAGCCCCTTTGCAATTTTCTGGAGTTTCGAGGGGGGGACTGGATGCAAATTTGCCCAGCGCACGTGCATGGGCGCAGGCTCGACGGTTGGGTCAGGGCTTTGTGGCAGGGCTGAGGCAAGGAGCATTATTTGTTAAAAAAACTTAAATTTCAAATTTTAGTTTCATTATGTGGTTTTCGACTTTTTATAATTGATTTATGAAATTCTTTAAATTTCATTTGATTGTAGTTTTTCTTTTTTTCGTTACATCAATTCATATTATCAGTTTTTAAATCATTATTTGAATGTTCGAGGTCTAGTGTATTTTAAAGTGTAAACGTGCTGGAGTAGGCTATTGAGCGGGAAAATGTAAGTGTAAAAATCTAAATCAGTTCGATCCAATCTGTAATCTGATGGATGGCATCGGATTGGATTTAGATATTTGATGGATTGGATTCGAAAAAATAAAAATCCGATAAGGTCGGATTGGACACGGATTAAGCTAAAATCCGAACCAATCCGATCCATGTGCACCCCTATTTGCAGGTTTGCCGGGTGTATGTGCCATGGTTGGGGCCCTCGAAGTGACCTTCATTGTGGGTCCTTTCATGAGGACCCTTTGTTGTGGCATCTTACTCTTGTTTTATTTTCAAGATAAATGGATATTTCTTCTCGATTGATGTTAAGTTTTGATGTTCATTATTAATGTTCTACGATGAAGTCATGCCAAACATGTGGGTTAGAACCAACGATTGGTTGGGCCATCTATCATGGTGTATAGATAGCCACCGACCAACTTTTACTAGAGATTGCTCAATTACAAGCAATTGATCAATTGCTAGCAATTTTTCAATAATAGTTGTTATAGGTATCTAACGATGATGTCTCGAATCCGAAGCAATTAGTCAACATAGCCGAGTGTTGAACAAAAGTCAAACCATCGAATCCTTGCTTTGGTAATTTATCAAATACCTTGTGACTTGTGAGTGCCCCAAAGGAGGGGATTGATAGATTTTGGGTCGGGTCAAGATATTGATTTGGAGGTCTTTCTACGCTCCCCATCTTCACATAAATAACAAATGATGGCAATGAAAAGGAGGTAATGCACACACTTTCATTCACCAAAATGCACATACAACCAATCATCACCACAAAAATGATTTACAGATATTTCTTCACACAGAGAATGAATCCAGAGTCAACTTCCTTTGTTTTAGTTGCTGAAGTATCCGAAGAATTGAGGCGGGATAGCCCGACCAGTTCAAATCTTCAAGCTGAAGTAGCAGCCGCAGGCCCTTCCAGAAGACTCTTCGCAGGTGATCGCAGAGCCACAACATTGAATCCATGGCTCGAATACTCGTTTTCACCGTCTTGAGCTTGGTCTTGGTCATGTTCAAATGGAGGGTCACAAGTCCTGCTGTGCAGTCATGGAGCTCTGCTGCGGAGTAGCCTGTATGGTTCTTAAGCATGCCAGTTCAGAGGGAGTCTTGCCAAGGGTGCCATGGGGTAGTATATACAGCACCAGCTGCTACCATCGACGGTTTGTAGGCGACCGATGACGAGTAGTGCAGGAGGGCGAGCTCCAAAGAACAGCATGTGATTCATCTGAAATTTCACATATTAGTATAGTTCGTCCTAACAGAACAATTCACTTGAACATACAAACTTTTTACCTCTTTAACACATGGAGTGGGAACAATGATGTTTCACTCGAGTGTGTTCAGTATCTCCTTCTCCATTGCCAATATTTGTTGTCTGTTGTATGCTCTATCTGATATTGATATGAAATCGTTCACCTACAATTTATTCAACATCACCATTAGTAATGTAACACCTCAACCCTCAAAATATAGTCCGACATATAAAACTCACAAAGTGTGGATGCGAGTTATAAGAGGTGGGGATTACTACTTGACAACTTGGGCTTAAGCATTTTGGGTAGTGGTCGACGGGTTCAATTAGGTCCAAACCCAACAAGTTGTTAGAGTCAGCTCTCTCCATTAGCGGACTAGGGACCTAAGTCCGAGACGTTACAAATGGTATCAGAATCAATTTCTCTCCTACAAAGAAATAGGAGGAAAATGCTACCCGGAGCATACATTCACCACTGTTATTGGGAATGAATGATGGGTCATGTCACGAGGACATTGTGAATATAAATGAGAGAAGTTGTAACACCTCAACCACCAAAACATAGTCCCGCATCTAAAACTCAGGAAGTGTGGACATGGGTTATAAGTGGTGGGAATTACTACTTGACAACTTATGCTTAAATATTTTGGACAGTGGTTAACAGGTTCAATTGGACTCGAATCAAACAAATTATCACAGTCAGTTCTCTTCGTTAACAGACCGGAATCCTGCAGCCTGCTCAATTCCTGTGAACATTTTCATAATCAATCAAAATTCAAATTATGAAAGTTATGGGTAAAATAGTAACAGCAGGATCACTCTGCTCAAAACAGCTAAGTCACCTCCATAAATTTGCAGTGCTTGTAGACATCCTCCACATAAATACCCTTAATACAGAGCAACCAGGTGGTCATTGATGAATCCACATTTCATCATCTTTATTCTATCATTTTGGCACCAAAAACCCTAGCAAATGCCTGTAAATACCCTTAAAATCATCATCTTAGCATTCATGCATGTGCATCTATTTAGTGTATAAAATGCTGTAATTAAGGCCAAAATTATAGAATAAATAAAAGAAAAGAAAAGTAATAAAATATTGTAAATATTTTATGACTCAAAACCCCGAGACCTAGGCATCTTGATGAATAGGTCGACCATGAATAAAGTAGGGGGAGATAAGGTCAAAAATACAGTAAAAATACCCTTTTATTTTATTCATTCTTTATTCATTTTGGGACTTATTTTTAGTTTCACTTTTTATACATCAAATAAAGAAACTTTGTACATGAAAGTTGTAGATAATTTTCTAAATAAAAATACAAAATTGATTTCACAGAAAAAGAATGTACAGATGAAAAGTTACGGTCTGAATAAGAATCCAGAATCCCAACTTCCCAGACCCGTATCTCACAACTGACAACTCCAAATGCAGCATACTCACCTTTAATTGTATATATAATAAAATAATCTATTTAATGGTGGTGGTTTCGCATTTGGCGGGGCTACGGTTTGAAAGTTGAGTTTTGGACCCTCATTGTATACTTGTACAGATTAAAATATTCAATTTATTCTTTATTCATTATTTTTGTATTTTTATATTTTTATAATTATGTAAATATTACTTATAATATATATGTGCATTAAAATTAGAATAAAAATGCAAAGAAAATACAAAATAAAATTACTTGTATAAAGAATGCATAGGTATGCTGCCTATACATATACCTATACAAAACACTCTTATATTTTATTTAATATACAAAATAAATCAGAAAAATTAAATAAAAATATATTTGTGTACATAAAAGTATCTTCTAATTTTAAAAAATAATAAATACAAATAATAAAATTGAAATCCATAAAATAAAAATCAAATACTTAAATACATAGGTATTATACCTATATAGGGTTAAAAAGCAAACTTATAAAAATATACTTCATAAAATAAATTAAAAATCATAATAAAATACTACATAAAATAACAATTATTTTTTATTTTATAATCATTAATTAATTCGCCCTTTTTCTATTTTTAATTGAATTTTCAAAATAATTATCAGGGTTTTTCCTGGTTGGTCCACGTGGACCAACCAGGAGGCGTCAACAGTTGACTTCGGTCAACTGGACGCCCTACCCTCTGTAGCCCTTGTCAGGCCTGGTTTTGACCGCTTTTGGCAGATTTTTCTAGGCCGAGACTTGCATCCTTTCGCGATACCTTCTTCTGCAAATCTCTCCACCTACCATCCATCTTGCTCGCCATGTGATTGCATCGGGCTAAGAATCACTGTGGCGCAAGATTTCTCTTGGTCTTTGGACCCCTGCAACTCAGGGTCAAACCAAATAAGAGGAACCCCCATTTTTCGATTTGATTTTCGAACACCTTCGGTCCACCCCTCGCGCCTACTCCGAGCTCCAGAGCTTCCTGGAGGTGACAGCTCCACCGCGAAGCCATCAGCCAAGACAGCCGAGGTCGGAGGCGCTTCCACCACCTCCCGCAAGTTCGCCGGTCGAGGTATCTTTTTCCTCTGGCTCCGGTCATCGAGGACCATCTCCCTTGCATTTCTTTACGTCATTTTATTCCTGGTAGTTTAAGGATCGAAAACCATCAAAAAAATAGAAGTTCCATCGACCATCTCGCCCAATCAAGCACTTTGGCCGGAGCGCACCTCCGGCCGTGCACCCCTATCTCGATTCACGCCTCCCCCCGACCATCCAAGGGTCCAGGCAGTTTGCCCTGGACCCTTTGACCATTTTTGCAGGTCAAAGATGAAGTGAAGATACCTGGAGCTCGAGTTTTGAGCTCGCCGGAGCCAACGAAGCCTCCTAGCTCCGCCAGCCACCAGCGAGCACCACGGCGACCGCCGTGGCTCTTTGACGACTCCAGACGATAGAGGAGGACCTGAGGAGGCCGCAGCCCGCTTTTGAAGCTCAATAGCCACCGGAGCTGGCCGGAGGAGCTTGAGGAATTCCGCCCAGCCGGAGCTCCGCCTTGTTCTTCCAGCCGCCTTCGCCACCGTTCGATCAGGGCGCCCCCTCCAGATCAAGCAGCCACCAACGGATCTTCCCGCGCCTCGACCGTCGATCATCCTCGAAGATCTGATCGTAGCCGCCCATCCGCAAACCATCATCGGGCTCGGAGAAGCCGTCACGTGTTTAAGTGAAGCGCCCCTCGCCGCTGGATCGTGCCTCGTCCCCAGCCGTCGGATCGACGCCACGTGTCACCAGCTCCCGCTCCGCCGTCGGATCACGCGTCGAGGGTATTTTGCATATCAACCCTCGCGCCTTTTGTATTTATATTTTAGTTTTAAAACTTTCTGCTGTAGTGTAAAGTTTTTGTAATATTTGCACAAACACCCCCGTAGTTTATTTATTTGCATATAGGTCCTTCGCCACGTCACCTCACGTGACCTGTACACGTGAGGTAGGGGCATTTTACAGAGGGGCCCTCGGTCTTTGTTGTATTTTGTTTTAGTACCAAAACTTTAACTTCACGTGTTATATTTTTGGAAATATTGCAAGTAAACCCCTAGGGTTTTGTGAAATTACAGTTTAGTCTTCGCCAAGCGCGTGCAAGTCACGCGCCCTGGTGGGAAAATTGCTAGGACACCCAGGCGGGTTTTGTAATTAAATTTTAGTGCTACTAATTGAATATTCGATTCAAATATTTGTGGAAAATTGCATGTGAGCCCCTGGATGTTTGAGAAATTGCATATATACCCCTGCCAGGCTTGTTTAATATTTGGATGCTTGCTCTAATTATTTAAATTACCATTCTAAGTCCAAAAATTCCACAAAAATAGGGTTTAGCTCCTGGACACTTGTTCTTTGACGTCCTATTTTTAGTTTTTGATTTTATTTTATTTTTATATTTATTAAAAATCAAAAACATGCTTTTTCTCTACTGTCTAGCTTAGAAAATGCCAAAAAAATATTAAAACACTTCGAAAAATTCTAAAAAAATTACCTAGTGTCTATTTTATCATATTTTAGTGTCAGTCCAAAAATCACTAAAAATCTCAAAAGAAAAACACTAAAAATTTAAAAAGACTCCAAAACTTCAAAAAAATCTATAAAATCAAAGAAAACTCTAAAAAATACAAACTAAGTTCTTGTTTGTTCCATATTTTATCCTATTTATTTTAGTTTGAAATTTTTTTGGTTGCTGTTTGTTATTTTTGATTCCAGTTTTACCCCCAGCCAGCAACTTTGTCACTGTTTTCTCTTATTTCAGTAATTAAAAATACCAAAAACACCTTGAAAAATCCCCAAAAATCACAAAAACAGTAAAAAATCCTAAAAATATTAAAAACATTTCATTTCTGAATTTTTGGTTATTTTTGCACATTTTTATAATTATTTTGTCTTGCCTTTCATTACATTGTTTTTAATTTCCAATATTCAAAAAAATATATATATAAATTATAAAATTATAAAAATCAGAAATCAAAAATCAAAATACAAAATTAAAAATTAAATTAAAATAAAAAAAATTAAAAATTAAAGACCCACAAAAATCTCCTTTGATTGCTTGCTTAGTGTAGACACTTGACACACACACTCACTTGTGCACAAATTTTTGAATTACCATGCTTGCTCCCTGTGTTCGAACTCTCTGCATACTTGTCCCTATACACCATTTGTGCAGAGTTAAAAATAAATTTTAGCTCCACATTATTTCTAATTTATTGATCTTTAGTGTGGGTTAATTGTTGATTAAATACGAGATTCACTTATGAGTCGCCACAGCGACGGTCGTCTTCGCCTTGTGTGAGACACCAATTTTGACCACATCAAATTTCGTGTTCATCAAATGGCGCCGTTGCCGGGGAGTAACTGCGAGTAGCTCATTTTTGTTTGCTTGTGATTGTTGCCCACTATTGCTTTATTTTCATCTCTCTTACATTTTTGATCTATATTGACTGAGCTATCTGACCATCCTTTCTTGTCTTCTTGCGAGGGACCGCGGAGCAAGGCGGATCGCCTAGGTGACCCGAAGCATCCTTGGGAAGCGGAGCCGGCCTTTCTTTAGCCAGGCCGGCAGGAGAGAGCAGGAGGAGTGAGAGAGTGATTAGTTTAGCTTTCATTTTATTTTGTGAGAGAGAGTGATTTATTAATTTGTAATAATACATGTACATTGGGCTCTTGGACACTTGGACACTACCGGGCCTAATTTCCGGGTGTTTGTTCACCCGGGGGCTCACCGCGGTTTTTATCGCGTTTTATCGCTGTCATTTTCCGGTTTTGTTTTCCTTTTTCCTTTCTTTTGTGGATTGAGCCCTTAGATTATAGGTCCTGCTTGATTCGTTTAGAATAGGTCCAAACACACTAATTACCTTTGCATGCTCCTATAGTTCGTTGTTGGACTTAGACTAATTAAATAGTTAGCTATTAGCTTTCGATCCACGCGCCGCGAGCTCATTCCCGAACAAGCGCTTTCTCCTAACTCAAATGTGTTGAGCAGAGGAGGGGTGAGCCTAGACCGGACACTCGGATTGAGAGTTAGTGGATAGCTTGTGGTTCTTCACGCTAGCAGTTGCCTATTCTAGGACGATTTCCGTTTTTGCATATCGCCATGTAGTTTAGGTTTACAAATTCTGCTTTGCATCCCGCATGGAGAAAGCTGGGATTCGTTGTAAGTCTTCTTACTTTGCATGCATCATTCAGGCACAAAGGTGAGATTTCCACCTTGGTGTCGACTTGCACGGCTTTTCCGACTCTATTCTCCCTCTGTTTTTGCAACAAAGTAGGATCAAGAAAATACAAAAACCGTTAGACGCTTGTTTGAATCTACTCAAAAGAAGCGATAACACCAAAAAAATTAAAAAAGGGTCTGCTAAGAAAACTTGACCAAAAATATCGGTAATTGGATTCATTGCTTGGGGAGAGTAACACCCTCATTTGTATTCAGGTTGCATGGGAAGGTCTCCTTCCAAGTAAGGTGAGCGCTTCGTAAGGATTAGAGCCAAAAACCCAACTTGTGGCTGCCTTGTGTATCGCCTGGATTTCCGAAGTATTGGCGCTACTATCGTACGTAGTCGAGTAGGGCTTGGTCGCCATTGGTGACTCACTATTGTGTGAGCGCCGACCTTGTCCGAAGTACCAAGCTTAGGCCACGCCTTCACGGGTGTGTCTGTCTCACCGCCTGCGTCCGAGTAGGATCTTGCACGCTCACGGGTGATTCCGTTGCGAGCGAGGTCCGAAGTATCGGTTTCGCCTATCAGCGTCCTCCCTCTATTTCTTTGGCTGAGTAGGGATCCAGGAAGGGTTACAAGGACCTTAAAAAGCGCAAGTTACAGGCTACACAGGAGGAGGACAAGTACGGGGACACTTTCCCGGCAGTACTCTCTCTCCTTTAGGCGTAGCGCTCTAAGGACTTGTGACAAGATAAATTCATGAAAACAAGCTAAAACTGACAAGATAAAAGCCGAACCTTTACGGCTTCACGTGTTGAGTTGGTGAACTTACCCCTGCTTTGTGTTTGATTGCTAGATTTGTTTAGGTCAAGATCAAAAACACAGCACAATTGTGCGCGATTTTGTTGCATCTCATTTCCTTCCTCTTCTTCTTCTTGCATTTTCCCTGCTCTTCCCGAATAATCAAGATGATGGGACGGAGATCTCTTAGGCTGACTTTGTCGACACCGCTATCCAGCACTCCTCCTCATTCATCTAGGAACACCTCGGAGAGTTCGCTCTCCGAGCCCGAGTTTACATCCACCCTGTTCCCCCTCGACCACCCTTCCCATTCTCCTTCTCTCAGTCCAATTGTTTCAGAATTCAGTGCATCATAGAGTTCGGCTCATTCGACAGCACCTGAGATGGCCTCTTTTGCTTTTTCAGAAGATCCAGCGATGGGAGACAGAGGCGAGCACCCAGATGACCATGATCACCCTCCATTCATAATTGATCAGGTGGCCATCAACAACTCCTTGTTAGCGTCCCTGGAGACCATGCAGAGACAGATCCGTGACCAGGGAACATTCATGGGTGACCTGATGAGAGAGATAGCACAGATGAGAGAGAACCGACCTGGTGGCGGTGGCGGTGGAGGAGGAGGAGGACCAGATGCAGGAGGAGGCGATCCAGACGCTGAGCGACCGCCACAGACCATCATGAGGGAGTTGCACAACCCAGCTGCATCCCTTACTCACCGTTGGATCAGACTCCCGCCAATTCACGGAGATTTCGAGCTTCGGCCCCACACTATCCAGCTTCTACCCAAGTTCCATGGGTTGCCGACCGAAGAGCCGCACCTCCACCTCCAGGAATTTGAGATGATTTGCAGCACTATCCATGATCGGTTGATGACCGAGGACACCATCAAGATGATTGCCTTTCCATTCTCTTTGGTTGATAGAGCCGCATATTGGCTCAAACACCTTGGGCGATTCGTCGACACATGGGCAGATCTCCGGACCGCGTACCTGAAGAAGTACTACCCTCTCGGCCGGACCAACGCAGCTCGAGCCATGATCAGTAACTTCGTCATGATCCCAAAGGAACAATTCCATGAAGCCTGGGATCGATTCAGAGAGCTCATTGACCGGTGTCCACATCACGATATCTCTAAGCCCAACCTGGTTCAAAGTTTCTTCTGTGGGCTGATACCGGAGCTGCAGAGGCTAGTGAACGCCTCTTGCAGTGGATCTTACTTTTCCAAAGGTGAAGACGACGTCTGGGCCATTTACGAGGGCATGGCAGAAAACTCCACAATAATGGCCCAAGCCCGAGTCTACACACAACAGAAGCCCCCGCAAGGGGCAGGATCATTTCAGAGGATCGCCCGCATCGATGCCGGTCCCAACACAGTGTCAGCTGCCGCAGCCCAAGCTGAATCAGCCGCAGCCGACATGGGCATCATCAGTGAGAAGCTAGACCGCCTCGAGATCCTCGAGAAAAAGCAGATGCAAGGCATGGCCCAGATGGACCAAATTGCCAAGACCATGAGTGATCTGAAGATGCAGATCTTGTGCATTCAGGAGGCACAGACTCAGTCACAACAGCCTCCCAGATCACGTGCTGATCCGAGCAGTAGCAATGCCAACCAGCCCTCTACCTCGTACCGTCAGGTGAACCATATCCAGGCAGAGCCGGTTCCATTGTTACCGAACTATCCATCGCAGCCGCCATCTACGGATACGCAGATGGTGGTCTATCAGCCGGAGCAGCCACTGGCCGTTCTTCCTCCACCCTCCTTTGAGCAGGAACCATTGATGGAAGTCAATGGGATTTGGTACGACCGGTACCCTCAGCCCGGGATTCGTCGGGATCACCCCGGATTCCGTTGTGGCAATGGTGAATCCTCATCCCAACAGCAGAAGCCTGCCCAAGGACATCAGAATAGCCAGCCACAACAGCAACACCAGCAGCCCCAGTATGCCCAGCCTCAACAGTACCAGAGTGGTCCTCGTCCCTCCTATCAGGGACAGCAGTGGAGGCAGCGACAACAGCCTCAGCACTCCTATCACCATCCTTCCCCCCAGTATCAGCCACAACAACAGCAGAAGCCCCATTTCCAGCAGGGACAGCCATCCGGTTCTCAGAGTCCTGCCTTTGAGAACCCAACCCTTGATGATCTTGCCCGCTTGCTATCTGAACAACGAGCCTTTTTCAGGCAAGAAATGGATGAATTTCGGCAAGATATGAGGGACATCATAAAAGGCAAGGCCGCCATACCCGCTCAGATTGAACCTAACCCGAACAATCTGAAAAGGAAGTCTAAGCAGGTAGAGTTTACAGAGGATACCTCTCCTAGTGACGATTTGAATGATATGTCTTATTCTTTGAATGATGCTGATTTTGTGACTACTAGGAGCGGTAGGATGCCAGCCGGCGGCGCCTCTTCTGAGCGACAACCAGATGCTGAACCAGGAGCGCCAGAGGAGCAGAGTAGCGGTGCTGATGCCGCTAATGACGATGTTGAAGACGGTGGTGCTGATGCCACCCATGATGGAGTCCAGGACGACGGTGCTGATGCTGTCATGATCCAGATGCAGACGGTGGCGCTGAAGCCACCATTTTGGATGATGAACCAGAGCACGGTGCTGATGCCGCGAAGACCGGTGCTAGTGGTGGCGCTGAGGCCACCACACCTACTTTTGTTGAGCCACCATCTGTGATGTTGCCACATTTTGTACCTAGAGACTGTGGGAACAAAAAGAAAAACAAAAATATGAATAAAGGAAAGGTTTCTGTTCAAATTGCGGATCCATATGTGGTGAATGATGATTATTGTATGGATTCTCCTTCTTCACAGGCACAGGGACCGATTCCTAGTCCTCCATCTGAGGAGGCCCCTACCATCCCCTTCCCTGAGGCACTCCGCCGAGCGAAGGGGAATAAAAGAGAAAATCTCAAAAAAGAGCAACAAGTAGAGTTCGGCAATCAGATGATAGACAGATTCCATATTCAGCTGACTCTACAAGAAGCACTTGAGCACATCCCCCTCTTCAAGAAGAACCTGAAAGAGAAGACTACCGTCCGTAGGAAGAGGAGGAATCACAGCGATCAAATCCATGTGCTCACTCAGTCCACTTGCTGCACCATCCAGAACAAGCTGCCAGCTAAGCGACCAGATGCAGGAGCTCCCTATGTCAGATGCGAGATTCAGGAGTAACAGTTTGATCGTACTCTATTAGACAGCGACTCTTCAATTAACCTTCTTCCGGCAGCCTTACTCGACCGATTCGAGTTTGGTCCTCATCTTAGGAGCAGGACAATCCTTCAGTTTGCTGATAGGTCGACTAAGAGGCCGAAGGGGTTATTGAAAGACGTGGTCGTTACCATTCAGGGCTTGAAATTCCCCGTGGACTTCATTGTGTTGGACATAGAGATCCCTGAGTCGGTAACTGATGCCCCCATCATTCTCGGACGTCCATTCTTGGCCACAGCCAAGGCGGTGACCGACCATGATAGTGGGAAGGTATGCTTTCGCGTAGAGGGCGAAACCATACAAATAGAGACGATCGAGGAAACCAAAGCCAGAGAGTTGGCATGCTCAGAGCAATCCAGCGAAGCCGAGCAGATGACAGAGGGAGTCTTGCCAAGGGTGCCATGGGGTAGTATATACAGCACCAGCTGCTACCGTCGACGGTTTGTAGGCGACCGATGACGAGTAGTGCAGGAGGGCGAGCTCCAAAGAAGAACAACATGTGATTCATCTGAAATTTCACATATTAGTATAGTCCGTCCTAACAGAACAATTCACTTGAACATACAAACTTTTTACCTCTTTAACACATATGGAGTGGGAACAATGATGTTCCACTTGAGTGTGTTCAGTATCTCCTTCTCCATTGCCAATATTTGTTGTCTGTTGTATGCTCTATCTGATATTGATATGAAATCGTTCGCCTACAATTTATTCAATATCACCATTAGTAATGTAACACCTCAACCCTCAAAATATAGTCCTACATATAAAACTCACGAAGTGTGGATGCGAGTTATAAGAGGTGGGGATTACTACTCGACAACTTGGGCTTAAGCATTTTGGGTAGTGGTCGACGGGTTCAATTAGGTCCAAACCCAACAAGTTGTTAGAGTCAGCTCTCTCCATTAGCGGACTAGGGACCTAAGTCCGAGACGTTACAAATGGTATCAGAATCAATTTCTCTCTAATAATGGAAAGAGCTACTCAAGAAGTGGAGTCACTCCTACAAAGAAATAGGAGGAAAATGCTACCCGGAGCATACATTCACCACTGTTATTGGGAATGAATGATGGGTCATGTCACGAGGACATTGTGAATATAAATGAGAGAAGTTGTAACACCTCAACCACCAAAACATAGTCCCGCATCTAAAACTCAGGAAGTGTGGACATGGGTTATAAGTGGTGGGAATTACTACTTGACAACTTATGCTTAAATATTTTGGACAGTGGTTAACATGTTCAATTGGACTCGAATCGAACAAATTATCACAGTCAGTTCTCTTCGTTAACAGACCGGAATCCTGCAGCCTGCTCAATTCCTGTGAACATTTTCATAATCAATCAAAATTCAAACTATGAAAGTTATGGGTAAAATAGTAACAGCAGGATCACTCTGCTCAAAACAGCTAAGTCACCTCCATAAATTTGCAGTGCTTGTAGACATCCTCCACATAATACAGAGCAACCAGGTGGTCATCTGCATCAGAAGAATCAATATCGTGAAAGGACTCCTTTGGCCTGCCCATGATCCCACAAGCAGCTTGATGGAAAACCACTCTATCTACTTACGAATAACGGTATCGGAAACACAAACTAATGGAGTGAATCCAAGGAATATTACTCTGGGCAGTGATCACTGAGGTAAGTGTGTGAACGGTCTCCTTCTTCTTTGATGCCTTTGATCTGCCAGAGCTCACGTCGATCACCACAGTGGCAACATATTTCAGGATGTCAACATGCATGACTGCAGCATCCTCAATAGCTTTAGCTCTATCTCCACATGTACTTCAGCCTTTTGGCCTTGACTTGAGGCTTCAGTGGTTTCTACGAACTATTTGTTTTACATTTCATTTACATTTCATCTGCATTTTCTATTTATTAAAAATAAAAAAATGCACGTTTTTTTTCTTATTTGACTTTAAAAATACAAAAAAAGATAAAGCCTTCATTAAAAGCTCCATAAAAATTAGCTAATGTTTATTACTATATTTTATCACTACAGACCAAAAATCACAAAATAATATCAAAAGAAAACCAAAAAATTATAAACCCTTCCTAATTGTAATAAAATTATAAAATGTTTTCAAATATTTTAAAAAATAATTTTCTTTCCTATATTCTTATATATACATATTACTATATATTAAAAATAGTTTGGAGAAATTTTGGACCTATTCTACATTTTCAAATATCAAAACAATCCAACCTATTTATTATTTATATATTCCCTGATTTGGGATATTTTGTATTTTATAAAAATAGATAAAAAGTAGCAAACATCAACTAATATTCAAAAAAATAAAAGAATATTTAAAAATATAAAAATATTTAATTTTGTAAATTTTGACTATATATAGCTATATTTATAAATAGAATATCTTATATTGTATTATATACATATATATAGTTATATATAGTTAATAATATTATTAATTATTATAAATAACTTAAAAATATTTAAATCCTATAAAAAATAAAAAGAAATGTTTTTATTTGTATTTACTAATTTATTATATTTATTATATATTACATATATATACCCCATATTATATATTATTACATATAACAATATATATACACACTTATTATATATTATAAAGAAAAAAGAAATTAAAAATCAGATAAATGTAAAAAAAATAAAATTTATAAAATTAATTAAATAATTAATTTAAAAAACACATATACAACTATACATTATTATTTAGAAATAAATAATATACCTGCTACACCCGATTGTTCCTTGAGTTCGATACCCTACTGGTGCTTGCACACTATACACATTTATTTGTTGGGTTTATAATAAAATTTGACCCACTTGATTGATTGTTTATTATTCTACTATGGGTTAATTATCGAATTTATCCATTGAATGCCGCGCTCGGTCACTACAACGACTGTGGTCCGTCTTGTGAGACCACACGACAGCTCCACGACAATCTCCTCGGTATTTCAACATGCTTATTTTTGACCATCTTATAGTCGAGCCACTGGATAAAAGCATACTATTCCAAACCCACATCTTGCATACCAAACTTATCATCTAATGCTTTCTAAGGCTCGAGAGCAGTAGGGTGCATATGGTAGATGTCGCAAAGCTCATTGGATCAATCGAAAAGAATACTACCATGACAAAGGTAATATATTTCTCTAGGTATTTTGAGATGAGATGATATAGCAGAAGCAAGTGGATCATTGTAAGTGGAACCTATTACGAATAAAGCATTGAGAATGGAATTGACATGGTCTACATGATTGACAGGAGATTGAAGTTCCTCATGAGGAGTTATAGCAGAAATCAATCCCAATGAAGTGAGCCAAAATTTCATTGTTTTGCCATCTACGTAAATGCGAGCTTACAAATTTTCAGGTTTAAGGCTAGCAATATCTTCCATGCTCATCATTGCTCTAAGATCCATCTTTAGAAGAGGTTTAATTCACAATGTTGGAAAAAATGATAGTCATCTAGTATTATTTATGAGGTTATTTTCGATTTTTAGATAGGCAAGTAATTGTGATCAAAATAAAACAAAGGAATCGTAGTTGTAAAGAGTTAGCCTGGGAAATGGAGGCACATCTGAAGATGCTGTCGTGAAGTCAGATTCCACTGCTCCTATGCACGAGCTTGATGGCAGCATGGCTCCCTGATTCAATCACTCCCAGTTGGTTGTTGCCTCTCAGTGCGACCAAGAGAACAACATGAAACATCACATTGGCCCCCGTCGTCATAGAGAAAAGAAAGTAAAATTGCGAAGCCGCAGATCCACAATGAGCAAACAAGTGGTGAAAGGTAAATGGAGGTGAAGAACTGGAAGAATGTTGTTTTTCAAAAAATACATGAAGGTACAACCTTGTATATAAACGGACTGCCAATTAACATGGAGTCCAACCTCCAAAACATTAAGGGATGAACGAGTTCCCATAGTCTCGTTGGTCACACCCAACATTATTGAGGAGACATGTTTAATGCCCAAACGACTATCTAAGCGATTAATGAATCTGGACTTAAAAGAGGGAAGGTGATTTATTCAACTATCTTTAATGGATCTCGTTTCCGTTATCATAATTGGGTTAGGAACTTGTGTGTTAATTGGGAATCACGTTGACTTAACATGGGCACAGGCGAGGCGCGTACACGTATGTGTGTTAATGCACACATGCCCAATAGCCTTAAATTCACATGCCTCTCAGAAGCTTACATGGGCTTGGGGAACACTCGCAATTATAACCTCATTGTCTTCCTCTTAATTAGTCCATGTGGTACTAAAGAGTTAGGAGAGATTTGTGAAATACACAGAGGATCCAACATTTTGTATCTTAGTGTCTATTACTACTCTTCTACTCTTACGTGCCACTAGTTAGGTGAGTAGCCATAGTCATCACGTCTGAGATGGAATCCTTCCTCTCGTTGTTCTTATGATATGTGTAAGGTAGAAGTAATCAGTTACTTGTATCAAGGTCTCTCTTTTAAGTAAATAATATAGGTGTGAATGACCTATTATGTGTATAGCTATCTTTGTCTGGTGCGCATTACCTAATCAGTTACTTGTATCAAGGTCTCTCTTTTAAGTAAATAATATAGGTGTGAATGACCTATTATGTGTATAGCTATCTTTGTCTGGTGCGCATTACCTAATGTTTCAAGGCAGTAAGTCTTTCTTTTTGCCACCAAAAACTACATAATGATTTTGAACCAGCTCAGCACATTCCAATCTCGAAAACAGAGCACTTGGAGGGACATAAGAGGGAACCAAAACTTCCAGAACTTCCAGATGCCTGATTACATCTCCAAGTTCCTGTCCAGTTCCTGAGAAGCTGGGGAAGCGCTGATTACATTTCCTGCAAAATAACAAAACACCATACAATCTAGTCTCCAAAACAAGTTGAGGGATAGGGTTAGACTAGCCAAACTGATAAGCAATAAACATGGATGGTTATGTCATTTGAAAGGCAGTGGGGATCTTTTTCCATGTTTTTGGAAAATCCTCTTACACCTTTCCTTCCATAACCTCCACCAAACTATGGCCCTAGATAATGAAGTCAATGTAGAAAATTCTCTCGGTCATTTCTTATGTATAAAGAGAAAGCAGGAGATTATGAGAAACTGTGAATATGAGGGTATTGCTACACTCCACAGACATACCAAATGATTGCTGTAAAGAAAAATGCACAAACTTTCATTCAACAAAAACAAATCAAGTCAGCACATAGATGACATGTACAGGAACTTCAGACAGAATGATCACAACTAAAAGAATCATCACAAGGAGAGATGATCACAAAACACCCTCCTCTCTCTCCCTAAACATAGCTACCATCCATCCTTCAAGCTGAAGTAGCAGCAGCATGCCCTTCGAGAAGGCTCTTTGCAGGTGATCGCAGAGCTACTGCATTGAATCTGGGGCTTGAATACTTGTTCTTCACCACCTTCAGCTTGCTCTCGGCCATGCTCAAGTGGAGGTTCACAAGTCCTGTGGCGCAGTCATGGAGCTCTTCTGCAGAGTAGCCCGTGTGGTGCTTAAGCGTGCTGGTCCAGAGGGGAGCCTTGCCAAGGGTGCAGCGGGCAGCGTATACAGCTCCAGCTGCCAGCATCGACGGTTTGAAGGTGACCGATGACGGGTAGTGCAGGAGGGCGAGCTCCGCAAAGAAGAACACCATGTGATCCATCTGAAATTTCACATATTAGTATGGTTTGTCCTATCATAATAATTCACTTGAACATACAAACTGTTTACCTCTTTATCAGATGTGGCAGCTTTCAGATATCTAACAAGGAACACATATGGAGTGGGAACAGTGATGTTCCACTCGAGTTTGTTCAGTATCTCCTTCTCCATTGCCAATATCTGTTGTCTGCTGTATGCTCTATCTGATATTGATATGAAATCATTCACCTAAAATTTATTTAATTAGTAATCTCTCATAAGAAGTAGCAACTGCACTGCTATAAATTACCTCTGGAGCCCAAATTTCTTCATATTTGCAGGCAATAAGCATCGCGGAGATGCCGACGAGTTGAAGCTCCCTCCTCAAGGCCAATTCCAACGACAGATACCTGTCTACTATGTTGACGGTGAGGTATAGTGTCTCCGGCGTGAGCTCAAACTTGTGATGCACCTCAATCAACCAGTCGATCAGTATCGCTCTCATCTTCGAGTTGATCTCAACTTGTGAATCCATGTAGTTCTTGCGTGGTCTGCTTGATTCCTGTGAACATTTTCATAATTAAACATGACTCAAATTATGAAAGGCTGCTCATTCATAGAACTAATTAAGCTTAGTTACTACCTCGGCAAATTTGTAAAACTTGTAGATGTCTTCCACATAATCAACAGCAGCCAGTTGATCATCCACATCAGAAGCATCAATATCGTGAATAGATTCCTTCAGCCTGTCCTTGATCCCAGAAGCATCCTGGTGGAAACAACCACTCAGTTATTAACATTTAACGATATCGGAAGCTCAGATTGATGGTGTATATCCAACGGACCTTGCTCCGGGCAGTGAGCACTGAGGTAAATGCGTGGACAGTCTTCTTCTTCCTCGATGGTTTAGATCTGCCAGAGCTCACATCGATCACCACAGAGGCAGCGTGTTTCGTGATTTCGACAGGCTTAGCTTCAGCATCCTTGTTGGCTTTAGGTTCTAACTCCACAGGTACTTCAGCCTTTTGGCCTTGAGGCTTTACTGGTTTCTACACTCGTGGTCAATTTAGTTAGAACTTTTTGTTATGTTTTCCTCACCCCTCTATAGATCTATGATTTCTTAGATTTCAAACATTCCACAACAGCCAGATATCTACAATGTAAGTATTTCGTAAATCTGTAAACACTTTAGCGTATTATTCATTGAAAATTAACAGACAATAGCTAAACTTTATATTGTTCTGTATTCTTGTCTAACATGAGCTGTAATATCCCATGTGTTGTTGTCTCTGATGAAACTATTGAAACTAATTATGCCTATGAAAATATATTTGTTTTTATGCAATTTCACAAAATAAAAGCATGCATCTTTATCCGCTTCATTCATTAATGTAGTGAAAACTGCAGATCTTGTTACCTTTGCGTTGGGCAGGGGATTCTCTATTTGCCCATTGCGGAGCAGTAGCGCAGCGAAGCTTCTCGTGAGAGGGCGAGAGATCCTGTGACACGAAAAAGATAACGGGTAAGAAGAAAGAAACACACAACTCTATAATGAACACAGAGATTGTTATGACGATCAAAGCTCTCCTGAACATCTTACTCTTCCGCAGCCGTGCGAACGGTCACCACATTCCCGATGTCCCCGAGAGCTCGTCGGTTGTTCACAGGGGCATTCAGTGGCCTTTCCATTGCTCCTATCATCAATACATACAGAAATGTTGGAAGACATCGATAGATAGAAGATTGACAAGACTCAAAGTTCCCATTTTCTGTTCTTTTTCTACATAGGAACTCATCGACAACCAAAAACGCAAGATCTAAAAACGATGACGACAAATATGTCAGTTCTAAATAAGACGAACTAAAAGCGTGTGTGTTCGAAATGGGTACGCGTCATTTACTCCAATCGTTTACCAGTTTCGGTGCAAAGAAAAAGATAACAATCTATGGCATGCAAAAGATAACAATATATAAGCCCATCAAGAAAAAAACATGAAAAAGATAACTAAAAGCGTGTGTGTTCTAATCGGAACCAACGTTAAGATTCGACTGGATCGAACCGAAAAAACATGAAAACCGCAGCTTTGAATCGAAGCATACGAGATGGTGCGGGACCCATATCACGAAATGGCACCTCTTGGCTGCTGAGGAGGAACACCTAGACGATGATGCCTTGCTGCCATATGTTTCTTTCCAATCTCCGAGATGCCTTCCTCCTCCTCCTCTTCTTCTTGCTCGATCGCTGCGGAGAAGAGAGAAGAAGGCTGTTCCGATCGGATCTCTTTCTCGCACTGTTGTTGGGTTCCTCTGTATGGTCCAGCAAATAGAGACGTCTTATTAAAAAGCAGTTTGGGGTGAAAAGGCCACAACGGTCGAATTCTCCAACGGGTGGATTTTGATGGTCGATCCGACGGTGCAGATTGCGTTCACGGAATAAAGTGGCCGTCCGATGAGTGAGGATGGAAAAAGGAGGCGAGCGTCCAACGGGTAAAGTATTTAATTGGACGGTGCCTTTTACGTAGTAGCCCCTGTAATTGTATCAAATTATGTGATGGGGTCTAGAAATAGATTTTCTACACTATAATCCTAAAAATATTCTTTCCATCTAATGAAATGGACCCTATGCTAGTTGGAAATTGCACAAAATATTTTCTTGTCATGATAACCTACTAGTTGTGCATCTCAATCGTCAACGAGATAAGACTCACCATTTAATCATGTGATTAGGATCTTGAGACTTATAGTGCTTAGGATCTTGAGTTTAGCAATTCCATGGAAACGAGGTCGTTACTGATGCTCTAGTACAATACTATTTTCTCGCGATCATATATGTGGGCGTGGTAACTCAACTAGAAGGTCATAGTTGATAAAGTTGTTTTTTTAATCAATCTGATAATTTGAACGGGAATGGGCAATAAGTGTCCTAATTCTTAAAAACTTATGTTTAAATCATTAAAATATTTAATGGAGGTTAATGGTTCTTACTTAAAGCATTACCATGTAAAAGTAGAGAAGTTGGATTATGGTATGATAAGGATGCTTGTATGACCCAAGGCATAATTGTACTATGTTCACTTTATACAAAATTAAGTAGTTTGACCTAATGCCTTACAATAGAAGAGTTAGTAATTGGATGGTGGTGTGATAATGATGGTTGTATGATGAAGCCATGATTTTATACTGTGTTCAATATGAAAAAAAACCCTAACAAATCAAGTGGTCCTAACTTAAGTCCTTAAAATATTAGACTTGGCAATTGAAATGTAATGTGATAGTGATGTTTACATGACCTATGACCTCCATGCAATAAAAACTCTAGCAAGCTAAGTGATCCTAAACCATTGTCTTGTAATGTAAGAGTTATCAACTCGATTGTGGTGTGACAGAGATGCTTATATGACCCAAAGGTATTTTTATATTTATAGGTGCTAAGATAGGACCTTTTTAAAAATTATTTATTAATTCATAATTATATAAATAGGCGGTAAATTTTAGTATTTAATTTGTAGGTTTTTATCAGGTGTGCATGTCTGAGATGTTGTAATATCAGTTATGCTCCTCTTTCTTTGGAATATCAGTTGTGCCCCAATCTTATGGACTTTTTGAAAAAAAAACAACTATTAAAATATTCGGAATTACTTCAAGACATCAATTTTGGATATTTAAAAAAATAATTATCAATCGGCACTTGAGGTGCCTATTTGGGGAGTCATGCTCAAATCAGGGGGGCAGGCCTCAAATCGGCACCTGAGGTTCCGATTTGAACTTTATCCTTTTGGATTATTTATGTGCATATCCCTATTTTGCTTCTCTAAATTGGTGGAGAAGAATAGTAAATTCAAAGCCTCCAATATTCCTTTTGTTTCTTCAAAAAAGGGATATATACATAAATGGCCCAAAAAGGTGCATGCCCAAATCGACACCTCATGTACCGATTCGGACGTGCACCCTTTTGGGTTATTTACATTCATATCCCACATTTTGCTTTCTCAAAATGGTAGAGAAGAAAATCACCCAATATTGCTTTTATTTCTCTAAAGGAGGGTATGAATGTAAATGGCCCAAAGGGTGCAAGCCCAAATCGGCATTGTAGTTGCTAATTTGAGCTCCCACCATTTTGGGTCATTTGCATCCATGCCCCACTTTGGAGAAACAAAAGGAATGTTGTCATGTTGGGTGATTTGGACGACAATAAAAATAGGGATATAAACATAAATGATCCGAAAGGGAGAAATCCAAATGGGCACCTGAGTTGTCGATTTCGGCTTGACTTCCCAAATCGGCACCCCGGGTGTTGATTGATAACTATTTTTTTCTAAATATAATGCTTATTTAACTAATTATGAATATTACAATAATTATTTTTTGAAAATCCCATACCTTATTGCAAAAAATCATAGTTCTAACCTTTTGTAATATCAATTATACCGTTAATTTACCTTAACAAAAGGGCAGAACTGTAAATTTTACAAGAAAGTAGGAGCACGACTGATATTCCAAAACATAAAGGGGTATAACTGACATTACAATATTTCAGAAGGGTACAAATGATAAAAACTCTCAATTTTTTAAGCACCAATCGGAGTGGTTGTTGGCAAATAGTCGTTGGCTCCTCCCCCTCCCTTTTATTCCTATATAGCCGCCAACCCTTCTTATTCTTCACTCATTCTCTCCATTTCCTCTCCAAAACTCTCCATCCCTTCATCCAAAAATCTATCTTCCAACTTTGACATCTCTTTGAAACACGCTCGTAGTTTTTCTTTCTTCAAACTTTTTATTTTACAGGAAACATTTCTCTTCTAGCTTTGACATCTCTCCAAAACTTTCTGTTTTTCTTTCTTCAATTTTCGGTTTTTCTTTCTTCAACTAAAATTGCATTGAAAGTTTTTTTGATTTTTTGGTATGCGTCATCATAAATAACGTCATGTATAATACATCCCATATAGTAAGAAATCACTATGATTTTTTAATTGATCTTTTAAGTTGTAGAAAATAAATCAAAAAACTTTCTTTCAACCCTATTTTAGGAAATTAATAGTGCATTAATAAAATATAAAAAATTGAAAAATCAAAGAGTGATAGTATTTATATTTATGAAAAATAGTGTCCTTTTATGAAAAATCATTAGATGTTCACCTCCAGGAAATTGAAAATTCACTACATATTCACAGAAAAAGTATTACCAAAATTTAAGTATATATGTCTTATTTATCTTTTATAAATTATATTTTCTGTGACTTTATAGTATGTTATTCTTATCTTGACTAAAACTAAAAATACTTTCATAATATAAAATTATATAAACTTGTTATATATTAAATCTTATCTTATTTATTGTATGCAATACTTTTCATAGGGATATTTGTTGATTATTATTTTCCAACTTAAAGAAATATTTCAAAATCAAAATTAGTTTTCGTTTGCATACATCTTTAAAAAATATAAAAAGATGATCTAAAACTTGTTAGCTATTAATTTTATCTTATTTATTGTTGTTAATTTGAAAATAAACCTTTTTATTGTAATTTTTCAGTAATTGTAACGCTTTACGCTAGTAAATGTAGACATCTATTGTATCACACAACAAACTTTTTAGGTCGATAAATTTAACACACCCATATTTAATTGCTCATTTTGTGTACTTACATTACTAGCATTTATTCATTAATTAATATTTCCAGTTATTTAAAATTATTTCTAATAATTAACCATGTATGATTTTTCATTTGATATGGCATCTTATTCCACATCTTCTAAGTATTCCACATCTACTTATTCCACATCTTCCTTCACTTTCCTTCACGTTGTGCTTACATTAATCAAATCAAACTCGAAATTGTTTTTCCTTTTTTGGGAGAACTTGTATATAATAATCCTTCCGCCCTACCTTAAACTTTTTGAAAGACTCCTAACTTTGTTTTGCCTATCAAGAGTAGACTTTGTGATGCTTTTTCTAATATTGAAAGTCATTTCAATGTTGTACTTCTTATAGAATAGTTCACATTCCTTGAAGCTTACGAATGAAAGACCCTCTCGAGTAATAATAGTAGGATCTACATATGATATTGGAGAATCTTCATCTAGTTAACCTTTAATTTAAAAATTCATAAAGATGGATAGAATTTTTTACCAAAAACTAAGAGAATGGTGTAGTACTCAACAAGATACTATTATTATTGACGCCAATCTTACTTACTTATTTGATAAGACAACAAGGTATTGTTGTTTGCTAAAATCTTTTGTAAATAAAGTACCATTGTCAACCAAAAAAGTTATTAAGTGTCGGTAGTTAAGTACCGCTGCTTCAATAGTAGTTTACCAGTGTCAACCGAAAAGTTACTATTGTTTGTTAAAATATTTCGTAAGTATAGAATGTTACTTTTACTCTGTATAGAGTTACTCTTAAGATAAATAAATGTTACTTGTTGCATGGTATAAATTACTTATTTATTGAGCTTTACTATTGATGGTGTCTCTATTATTATTGATGCCACTATTTCATGAATACTTACCAATGTATACCAAAAATACTGATGCTGAATCTATTATTACTGACTCTATCGTTAGTTACTAAAATAACAAGGAACTATCATTATTAGTTAAATATCACTTGTTGCATGGCGTAAATTACTTATGTATTGAACTTTACTACTGATGATGACTCACTAATATTATTGATATTGCTATTTCACAAATACTTACTAATGTATAAAACAACTATTAACGCTGACTCTATTATACTGACTCTATTGCCACTAATTTAATGAACTTTACTACTGATGTTGAATATATTATTACTTATAGTCCGATCTAATTGAGCTTCTACTATGTTAAAGCTACTCTTAAAATAAATTATTTTACTTGTTGCGTGATGAAAATTACTGATATATTGGCCTTTACTACTGCTACAAACTCTGTTATTGATGTTACTTGAGTGACATAAAAACTTACTTCCTATTTTCTAACTATTACTGATATAGTAATTAAATTTTTGTAGTATTGCACTGATACTACTAAATCACAAGTAATTACCGCTGTCAACAAACAAAATTACTATTGCTTTGATAAAAGATACTACTATATTATTATAGAGTACGGATATGTTACTGATGACCAAATTTATATTTCTGATGAATCCAAACCTGATTCTTCAAAAATTATATCTTGATCATGAAAATCAACCAAGGCTCCTTATATTGTTATTGTGATCCACATCTTTGATATACTAACCAAGGTTTTAAAAATCGAACCGGACATCAAAGCAGATATGTATCTGTTTTTGTTTTTTTATGGTCAGACCAATGGAACCGGCCGGTGGAACCGGTGATGATGTCAGTAGTTCAAAGAAATCGAAAAAAATCGAATGTTGTATTGTTGGTTTGGTTCGTATATATGGTTCAACCGGGTCAAACCGAGTTAGATCGATATATCATACAAATAAATATGAAAAATGCTACATCATATCTTTGCAAGATTTGTTTACTCTTGTCGTAAGTTTTTCACTTATACCCCTATTTTTAATATAATTACATGTGTCCCCTATATTTTTACAAAATCAATTGTAGTGGTCTTCTATTAGGACACTTGTACTCCCATTTTATACCAACATAAGAATGATATTGTGAATTTTTTAAGAAAATATAGGATCACAAGTGAAACTGCTTAAAAGTTAGGGGTATAAATGTTCTTAAAAAACTCAAAAGTACATAATAGTCATATTTCATAAAAGTTATATAAATACATATATGTGATGTAAAAAATTAATAATTTTAAAACTATTTAAACTCTAATTAACGAAAAGTATTGTTAATTTATTGCTTCTCATAGTATGATATGACACCGTCTTAATTGTTTGTTATCGTTATAAGTGGAGAACCTCATACACTATGTGAGAAGAGAGAGGAAATGCTCATATGGCAGGAAGGTACATGCGATAATGAATCATTGGCGCATGTGAAGAAAAAGAGATAAAGGGATACTATACTATGGGTGTAACAAAAAAGTTACTAAGAGTCAGTATATAAATATTGTTGCTTCAATAGTAGTTACCACCGTCAACCAAAAAGTTATTGCTTGCTAAAATCTTTTATAACTATAGAATGTTACTTCTACTCCGTATAGAGTTACTCTTAAGATAAATAAATGTTACTTGTTGCATGGCATAATTTACTTATTTATTGAGCTTTCCTACTGATGTTGCCTCTATTATTACTGATACTACTATCTCACGAATACTTACCAATGTAGAAATACTAACGCTGAATCTATTATTATTGACTCTATCGTTATTTACTAAAACAACAAGGAACTCTCGTTGTCGATTAAATGTTACTTGTTTCATTGTATAAATTACTTATGTATTGAACTTAATTACAAATGATGACTCATTAATATTACTGATACTACTACTTCTCAAATACTTACCAATGTATAAAAAAATACTAATGCTGACTATTATTAATGACTCTATTGTCACTAATTTAATGAACTTTATTACTGATGTTGAATATTATTACTACTGATAATCCGATCTAATTTAGCTTCTACTCTGCCTAAAGTTACTCTTAAAATAATTCATTTTACTTGTTGCATGACAAAAATTACTGATATATTGGTCTTTACTACTGCTACTAACTCTATTATTGATGTTACCTGAGTGACATGAAAATTTACTTTCTCTTTTCTAACTATTACCAATATAGTAATTAAATTTTTGTAGTATTGCATTGATACTACTACTGCAAAGTAATTACCGCTATCAACAAACAAAATTATTATTGCTTTGATAAAAGATACTACTATATTATTATAGAGTATGAATATGTTACTTATTACAAAATTTATTTATCAGACGAATCCAGACCAGATTCTTCAAAAATTATATCTTGAACGTGAAACTGATTTGCAATTCATATATCTTCTCTTCTTCTAATATAATATTCTCACGATCCACCAAGGATAGGAGGCCCGTGGTGGACTCCGATGGGAGGGGGGTAGGAGGCCCGCGATGGATATTCCGGGGGGGGAGTAGGAAGCCCGCGGTGGCCTCCGGGAAGGGGGGGGTAGGAGGCCCGTGGTGGCCTCCGGGGGGGGTAGGAGGCCCGCGGTGGCCTCCGGGTGGGGGGGGGGGGGTAGGAGTAGGGATGAGCATTGGGCTGGGCCAGCCCGGCCCAAGCCCAAACGAACATTGGGCCGGGCTTGGGCCTAATTTTTAGGCCCGAAATTTTTTGGGGCCAAGCTCGGGCTTGGCTTGGCCCGACCCGGCCCGCGGGCCCGAACCCTTCCCATTTCCTACACGTTTGTAAACTCTCACCTGTCATGCACACTCTGTTCATGTATCCTATCTTCATACAATGTTTATAAATCAAGAAAGCCATGTGTGGAACATATGAGTTGACGATCATTGAATTTTATTTCAGAATTAATTTTTCTTAATTAGTCTATGTCTTAGATTCTGGTGGTTATTCTTGAGTTTTTAGTGTTTATTTTTCTATTATAATATTTTCTATTATTGAACCTTTACCTAATACGAGTATTATGCCCATTTTTTAACATGTAGTGCCTGGTGCATCTGTTATTGTTAACTGTGTAAACTTGGTTCACTCTTTTAATTTCTATAATGAGAGACGTTTATGGTATATAGCATTGAGTGGACTTGTATAAAATGAGAAATCATCTCTGATAGAATTGAGTTTTAGTTGTTTCACAAGTATTATGGCATATGTTTTAAACAATTTTAGCTCGTCTAACTTGAATTGAGATTGATTTTTTGACACAAACTTAAAGTTAATAATATATAATGGGTTAAGATGGGCCGACCCGTCCCAAGCCCGACCCATAGTAATTAGGCCGGGCCTGGGCTTGGGCTGAAGCAAAAAGAATTTTGCGGGCCTAGGCCTGGCCCAAGGCCCGAAGTTTTTAAGTAAGCTTGAGCCTGGGCCCTAAGGCCTAGCCCAGCCCGGCCCATGCTCATCCCTAGGTAGGAGGCCCGCGGTGGCCTCCGGGGGGAGGGGTGGGGGGGGGGGGGTAGGAAGCCCGCGGTGGCCTCCGGGGGGAGGGGGTGGGAGGGGGGGGGGGGGGTAGGAGGCCCGCGGTGGCCTCCGGGGGGAGGGGGTGGGGCTAGGAGGCCTGCGGTGGCCTCCGGGGGGTGGGGGAGGGGGATAGGAGGTTCTGCGGTGGCCTCTAAGGGGAGGGGGGGTAGGAGGCCTGCGATGGCCTCCGGGGGGGTAGGAGGCCCGCGGTGGCCTCTGGGGGAGGGGGGAAGAAGACTGGTGCCCAATAAAATAAATGTGAGTAAATAATGGAGACTAAAAAATGATTTAAGGTGGCATTGTCCACGGAGAAACCACCCCAAAGCCAACGTCAGTAGGTGAGGGAGAGGGGGGGACAACATGAGGTGAGGGGTGGGGCAGAACAGTCGGATGAGACACAGATTAAATTAGAGAACCAGATGTCCGGAGAAGAGACTTTCGAGACCTGCAAGATCAATGAAATCATGCCTATATAAACAAGTGCGAAGAGCTCCTATAATGAATTCAGGAGTCATCTTTTCCCGGAGTCTGGAGTCGGATGGAGGACGCTGGAATGACTGGCAGGGCAGGGCTACTCTAGTGGACGGCTCGAGAGCAAGAAAGCCGGTCACATCTAGTCTCTGTCCTGACTCTATCAAAGCAGCTCTCTGCTCCTGCTCAAAGCAAAGGCTGGAAAAGTCCACACCCCTTCTCGACACCTGGGAAGAACGAGGCCCTGATATATAATGAAAATTTCTTTTCCTTTTTGGCGATTCAAAATGTTGCAATGAAAAAATGCTCCTTTGGCAAATGTGAGGATTAGATTAGGCTCCTTTGGGCCGGAGAAACATTGCTTGCGGGAGCCCCCAGAAAATATTATAAAGAAAAAAGGCACTTCTTGTTCACCGCTTACCTCCCTTTCTTTTCTTTTTCGCAAGGCAGATTGAAAACTCACTGAGCAAGAGGACGGGTTTGCTTTTTCCTGCTGACGCTGCCCGGACAACATAGAAAGGCGGATGAGCAATAGGAAGATCAAAAGCAAGGTCGATGCCAATATTAGAGAGTTTACGAGCCTACCTATACTTATTGTTTCAGTTGACTGAGGACTGACGAAAATAAAGGTCGGGTAGTTTAGTGATGGATTATGAAAGCCCTTCTGAATTGGGATAGGCGGGAATGCCCGATGGTGGGACTGATGGAACTTCTACTACTGAAGATCTTTCATCTTCGCACCTGGGACTCTCGTCTAGTATAGGCAGAGGTCACATAGCTACCTATAGATCTAATCGATTTCTTTATGGCCGGCCTCCTGGATTTCATAGGACGGACTCACACACTGTGTATCGGAAAAGGCTAGATCAGCTTCATCCTTCGATTCCGACTTTTTTCTTTCGCGAATCTTCTCTGACTTCTGGTAAAGAAAGAAGATCAGAACTCATTTTGGCAACTTGATCTATGATGATAGGGACAGAGTAGGTAGAAATAACGAGTCGTAAGGGAAGACGGCATAGCTTTTCCATAGCTCTGAAGCCCCTACCACTCATCATGTTGAGCCAAGAGGGGAAGCGAGGTATCGATCTCAGGCTGGCTGATCAGTGTGACCTTCTATCGGGGTGGTGGAATATCCAATCGACAGATACAGGAAGGTCTGACCGGACTTCCAGGAATCCATAGTAGTAGCAAGCAAAACGGAGAAGACAGATGCAAAACGGGATCCAAGCGATCCGAGGAAGAACCCCTATTCGCCAACCCCTCAAATGCATAGAGGATCCAGAGGGCCCGTCTAAGAATATCGGAATTCGAAGTGAGAGAAGGAGAGGAAGAAATTGCGAACTCCACTAGTCACCTCCTCCTCTTTTGACTCGTCTACTTTTTTTTTGAGCTCTTTCCCACTTCCATTCTCAATCGATCCCCATAGCCCTAGACTCCTTCGTCTTCGACTGGATGAAAGCAAGATGATCCGCTTATGGGTCTCTGCTCCTCTGAGCATATTCTAGAACCCTGGCATATGACAGTGGAACATACCTTCTCCCTCGTCCGCCCTTCCCCTTGACTTCCCGAGCGAGGATCGAGCGGTCAGTTTCTGATGATATTTCGTCGACTATTTATATAAATCAACCTTTCTGACTTGATGATGATCAGATAGTTGTCTAGTTATGGAGATCTTGTCGTAGTAGTGACCTGGCCAACTAGATAGCATGAGATGAAGTTGATTGAAGACTCGGGAACTATGAAAGGACTTCAAGACTAGCGACCTCTTCCTACTTTTTCTCCCCTCTTTGCTTCGCTTCTGGTAGAGCTACATCTAATAGTCCCGTACCCCCTGAGCTTGGAAGATTCGTGGGCAAGAGTAGTTGATTCATATTACCTCTGCCCATGTGCTAGTGGTAAGGTCGAGCCTCATCTCTGTCGTATCTAATGTGTCCTATGAGCATGTAGCCATCTACTGCAGAAAGTAGTCAAGTCCTGCTTAAATATTCGATGCTGCTTATCTGCTTTCCACTAGGAGATGACTGGAAGACCTGCGTCTGACTGCACTATGATCAGCCGTAGATCTTTTACTCGATACTGGACAAATCAAAGGTAGTTGACAACCACACTCGTGATTGATACGAATGGACATACATGTCTCTTCTCCGCTGCTATCTTCTATGCTGCCGATGCAGACGCTTATAACTAGTTGCTCGAAGCGCATAAGGGATCTGACTCAGGGTAGGAAGATGAAGAAAGTGGATTCCACTGTGAAATGAGTCGAATTCTTTCGGGGGAGGGAGAAGAAAGAGCAAGAACAGGATCAGAGGATGGAGCTGCTTATCACTAGTAGAAATGCTCGCGCCTATTCTTCTACTACATCTTCCCAGGCAAGATCAATGTGAAACACACCTCCGACGACTCAGAGGCCAATTCAAGAACCTGTGGGAAGCACTCGAGCGTTAAATGATGCCCTATTTGATGTCTGGTTTGATAGCCTTTACATTAAGATGAAACTTGAGAATATTATATAGTAGAGTAGGCTTTAGAGCTCAAATCAAGAAAGGAATTAATAGTGGGGGGTGTAGGAGGGCCATGGTGGCCTCTAGGGGGAGGGGGTAGGAGGCCTGCGGTGGCCTCGGGGGGGGGGGGGGGGGGGGTAGGCGGCCCGCGGTGGCCTCCAGGGGAGGCGGTGGTGTACGCGGTGTCGCCCCCCCCCCCCCCCCCGGGGGGGGGGATGGAGGGGGTAGAAGGACCGCAGTGGCCTCCGGGGGGATGGGGGTAGGAGGCCCGCGGTGGCCTTTGGGGGGAGGGGGTAGGAGGCTCGTGGTGGCCTCGGGGGGGGGGGGGGGGGGGGGTGTACGCGGTGCCTCCGGGGGGAGGGAGGGGGTACACGGTGCCTCCGTGGGGGAGGGGGTAGGAGGTCTGCGGTGGACTCCATGGGTAGGGGGTAGGAGGCCCGCAGTGGCCTCCGAGGGGGAGGGGGGTAGGAGGCCCGCGGTGGCCTCGGGGGGGAGGGGGGGGAGGAGGCCTACGGGGGGGAGCGGGTAGGAGGCCCGCGGTGGACTCCGGGGGGGGGGGGGGGTTAGGAGGTCCACAGTGGCCTCCGGGGAGGGGGGTAGGAGGCCCGCAGTGGCCTCGGGTGGGGGGGGGGGTGCAGGAGGCCCGCGGTGACCTCCGGGGGGGTAGGAGGCCTGCGGTGGTCTACGGGGTGGGGGGTAGGAGGCCCGCGGTGGCCTCCAGGGGGGAGGGGGGTAGGAGGCCAGGGGGAGGGGTGTGGTAGGAGGCCCGCGGTGGCCTCTAGGTGGGGGGGGAGGGGTAGGAGGCCCACGGTGGCCTCCGGGGGGGGAGGGGGGTAGGAGGCCCGCGGTGGCCTCCAGGGGAGGGGGTAGGAGGCCCGCGGTGGCCTCCGAGGGGGAGGGGGTGGGGGGGGGGGGTAGGAGGCCCACGGTGGCCTCCGAGGGGGAGGGGGTAGGAAGCATGCGGTGGCCTCCGGGGGGAGGGGGGTAGGAGGCCCGCGGTGTCCTCCGGGGGAGGGGGTTGGAGGCCCGCGGTGGCCTCCGAGGGAAGAGGAGGGAGGGTAGGAGGCCCGCGGTGGCTGGCCCGCGGTGGCCTCCAGGGGGAGGGGGAGATAATTATCCTTGGTTTTTGTGATTTTCTATATTTTTTATTTTTGTTTAATTTTTTTCTAAAATTTATCCATTATTTTCGAATTTTTAGTAATTTTGATTTTGTATTTTTTTTATTTTCAAAAATAATGCGCACGCCAACTTTTTTTAATTTTTAATTACATCAAAAATGCTTAGAAAGATTCAGGAAAAATATTTTTTGGTTTTAAAAGTTTTGAAACGTTTTTGTGACTTTTTGTGAAATTTTCATGATTTTGTATTTTTTAAATATCAAATAGTGGGAAAATGCGAAAATTGTGCACAACCTGGAGTAATTTGTAACTTAAATATATTTAAATACCCAAAACTCCTGGCAATTATTTTTAAGACAAACTAGAAGCAATTATCTAAAAATAGGAACTGAAATCATGATTTTTGGATTTTTATAGATTTTTCTATGATTTTTGTTAGATTTTATTATTTTTCAATTTTTTGAATTTTATAAATAATTAAAGCATGAAATCTGCACAGATATTAAAAGACAATGAAATAAAACTATCCATTTTTTTGAAATTTTCGGAGTTATTTTCGAATTTTATAAATTTTTGAATTTCAGGAAGATAAAATGACAATGTTTTTGATTTTTTACACAATGTTTATAATAAATGAAGACAAAATAAAATGGAATTTTTACACAATGAAGTGCTTACTACATGAATCTAAGTTACTTTTTTGATAATTTTTGGACTAATAAAAATGTTTATTTCAATAGAAAAATCACGCAAATTGAAGAGTCTGTGTATCAGGGACTGAAATGTAAATAAGTCTTCTTTTGGCATCAAATAAATAAAAGAAATGAAATAGAGGGTGATTTTAGCAATTTTACCTAAGAAATGCATGCTATGCACGTGATCTGTTCTGAGCGGGGACGTTTCAGCAATTCTTTTGAAAAACTTCAGTGGGCAAAATGCAGTTTTCCCGAATTAAATTGATTCTAGCAGGGGCACTTTTGTAATTTGGAAAACCTCCATGGGCAAAGTCGATTTTTTTCCAAATTTTTTTAATTAAACCCCTAGTGCTTCCTCCTCTTTCTTCGTTCGAAAGCAAGGAAAGGGGGGTAGGAGGCCCACGGTGGCCTCCGGGGGGAGAGGGGTAGGAGTCCCGCGGTGGCCTCCGGGGGGAGGGGGGAGATAATTATCCTTGATTTTTATGATTTTTTATATTTTTTTTATTTTTGTTTAATTTTTTTTCTAAATTTTTTTCCTTATTTTCAATTTTTTTTAGTGATTTTGATTTTGCATTTTTTTTATTTTCAAAAATAATGTGCACACCAACTCTTTTTGTAATTTTCAATTACATCAAAAATGCTCAGAAAAATTCAGAAAAGATATTTTTAGGTTTTCAAAGTTTTGAAATATTTTTGTGAATTTTTGTGGAATTTTTAGACGTTTTTATATTTTTTAAAAAATTAAACAGTGGGAAAATATGGAAATTATGCACAGCCTGGAGTAATTTGCAACTTAAATATATTTAAATACCCAAAACTCTTGGCAATTATTTTAAGACAAACTAGAAGCAATTATCTACAAATAAGAACTGAAATCATGATTTTTGGATTTTTGTAGAATTTTCTGTGATTTTATAAGATTTTTAGAATTTTTCAATTTTTGGGGTTTTATAAATAATTAAAGTACGAAATCTGCATAGAAATTAAAAGCCAATAAAATAAAACAACCCAATTTTTTTGGAATTTTGGAATTATTTTCGAATTTTTATAAAATTTTGAATTTCAGGAAGATAAAATGACAATATTTTAATTTTTTTAATAATAATAAATAAAGACAAAATGAAATAAAAATTTTACACAATGAAGATGCACACTACATGAATCTAAGTTACTTTTTTGAGAATTTTTGGACTAATAAAACATTTATTTAATAGAAAAATCATACAAATTGAAGAGTTTGTATATCAGGGGCTGAAATGTAAATAAATCTTCTTTTGGCATCAAATAAATTTAAGAAATGAAATAGAGAGTGATTTTAGCAATTTTACCTAAGAAATGCATGCTATGCACGTGATCTGTTCTGAGCGGGGACGTTTCTGCAATTCTTTTGAAAACTTCAAGGGACAAAATGCAATTTTCCCGAATTAAATTGATTATGGCAAGGGCGCTTTTGTAATTTGGAAAACCTCCATGGGCAAAGTCTCATTTTTTCCAAAATTTTGTAATTAAACCCCTAGTGCTTCCTCCTCTTTCTTCGTTCTCAAGTAAGGAAAGGGGTCGCAGGAAGTGCCGCCGCCTCCTTCGCACCTTCTCTCCACGCGACAACGGGCAAGGGCGGCGGCTTGTGGCTTCAGCGGTTGAAGGTGGCCGGCAGTTGTCGCGGGGCGGTCGCTTCAACCAGAGGAGGCTTCGGCGTGCTGGCGATGGAGGAACTTCAAGGCGGTGGAGTGCAGATGATGATGGAGGAGCGTGGAGGTTGGAGCACGACCGTGGATCTGGAGGTTGCTGGCGAGAACGATGGCGGAGGCGCTTCCAGGTGTGGAGGGCGGTGACAATCAGGAGGTCGGCGCGATTGGGTCTTCAGAGGGTGGAGAGGCCGCCCGCGACGGTGGTTCCAGGAGATGATGGTGGTGGAGAAGACGTGTCGAGGGCGGTACTCTGTGGTCGACGGCGAGGTGGAGAGGCCGCCCGTGGTGGCGATTGTGCGGCAACAGATGAAGGAGGGGGGCTGCTGGCAGTGGTCGATGGCTTCCCCCCTTCTTTTTTTTAATTTATTATTATTTTTGTTGTAAACAGTACTGAGAAATTTTTTATTTTTTTTATTTTTTTGTAAATCTGAAATATAGGAAAAAAACATGAGATAAGAAATGTGTTTGTTTTTTAAAAGTTTTTTAATTTTATTTTTGTTTTTTAAATAATCCTGCAAAACAAAAGTTAGAGAAAACAAATATTTTTTTGTTTATTCACAAATCAAACTTCGGAGGTGAGCATGATGACTCGATCCCAAAATTAAAAATCAACTTTGTGAATGAAGATTCGGTGAAAAATGAGAGAATCGAATCCGATTCTCCGACCATCGTACGTGGTCGGAGTTGATAGATCGTGGAAGATAGAAATTGAATGCGGAGAGATCAAGAACGTGAGATGGAAAATCGAGTCGAAGCCGATCAAATCATGATGGAAATATTTTTTATTTTTAAGGTCTAGAGAAACAAAATACGATGGAATTAAAATGCAAAATTTAAACTAGGATTAACCTAAGATAAAAATGAGAAAAATGATGGGTCTCACCTTATAGCAGAAAATGATCGTGATCGCCTCGACGAAGGCTGACTCGCTATCACCGGACGACTCGGAGGCTAGACACCTTTCTCGACAAGAAGACTCTCTGAGATCGGCCTCCTCTCAGCAAAGATTGATCTAGTTGGAATGATGGAGAAGGAGTCATATAAATAGAAGAGATAATAAAGATGAAATTTGAATTTTTGATTTTTTTGGATAAAGAGATAAGAGAGATGAAAATTAAAATGAGATAAAGATAAAGAGAGATAAAACTATTTACAAAATTATCTATTTTTTGTATTTTCGTCACTTTATTTATTTGAATAAAAAAGTTATTTTTTTATTTTTTTATGGCGGTTAATTAAAAATAGCAACTATATACATATACCATATACATATATGACATTATATACATGGGTAAATGAGGAAATTAGCTTTATTTGTCTTTTTTTAAATTTTTTATTTTTTTATTTTTATGTTAAAAAATATTTACAAATATGTACAAATACAATATGTACAAAATACATGGAAAATTGCACAAACCACCCCAGAAAACCAACTTTTTACTCGTAACTCCAAAAATTATTAAAATACAGTCATTTTAAAGATAATTTAATTTAGAATCCAATGGAAGTGATTTTGGTTCAATTTGAGTTCATATGTGGTCGAAATTGGTCTTTCAATTAGTGTTTAGTGGCTTTTTCCAAGTGTAGTTGCTTTTATTATGTAATGATTTAATTGTGCAATTATTTTTATTAATTAGACAACATTTTTAATTACAACTTTGGTTTTGAAAGTTATTTGATTTGAGGTCAATTAATGTGCAAATAAAATAGTGTAGTATACAAATGTACACAACACACATTTTTTTTTTGATTTTCTAATTGAGGACCCTATCTCCCCTTACTTTATTCCTGGTCGATCAGGTCAAGTCTTAACCTTCTCTCGGAGTTCTGATCAGCATGTATCTATTTCATATATACAGTCTTCCTTTTTTATTTTATTTTCTTTATTTTTCCTTTATTTATTTATTTATTTTAGATTAAAATAATACACAAATATACAATATTACACAAAGATGCAAGTTAGTAAGAATATGGAGCTAGTATTATATACATGTGTTTTATAAGGTATTTTAAGCTAAAATAAATTAATAAAGATGATGTATCGTAGATTCATCAGGGGGTAGGAGGCCTGCGGTGGACTCCAGGGGGGAGGGTAAGAGGCCTGCGGTGGCATCCGAGGGGGGAGAGGGGGGGGGGGGTAGGAAGCCCGTGATGGCCTCGGAGGGGGGAGGGGGTAGGAGGCCCGCGGTGGCCTCCGGGGAGGGGGGTGGTAGGAAGCCTGCGGTGGCCTCCAGGGGAGGGGGTGGGGGGGAGGGTTGGGGGGTAGGGAGGTCCGCGGTGGCCTCCGAGGAGGGGGATAGGAGGCCTGAGGTGGCCTCCGGTGGGGGGGAGGGGGCACGGTGACCTCCGGGGGGTAGGAGGCCCGCGGTGGCCTCCGGATGGGTGGAGGGGATAGGAGGCCCGTGGTGGCCTCCGGTGGAGGGGGCGGGAGCAGCTAGGTTTTCTGCCCCAAGTGGGCAGTCCAATGAACCCTATATGCATATGTATGTAACAATGTTACTTTACCTTTGCGATATTTCTTACTCTATAATTATTCTTTAATGGAATTGCTCTACATAACATGTCAATGTGATTTCATTCTTGATTAAACCAATTCTGGATGTTACTAGTGTTGAAACGATGATTAGTATGCAACTTCTAGAGAACATTACGAGGGGTAAAAGTTTTAATGTGCTACTAGGATTCATTGTTCGTGTTTGCCTCAGTTTCTTCTTTTCTTATCATATATTCTTATTGTAAGAGGATGGAAGGGTAGGATTTTATAAATTTGATTTAACACAAAGGGTAATTTTGACATTTTTTATTTTTTAGTTTTCCAACGTAATTGATGGATGTTAAAAAGTAGTGGTGCAAGTGTTAATAACGTCGCAAGGGTTGTGGGTCCCAAGGGTTATGGGGGTAAATATGGAGTTTGCATCGATTGTTATATAATTACAAAAGTTTATAAGGGTCTTAGTATAAAATCCCATTTTCACATCATCCACTATATTGCTGTTATAGCACTTATTATCCTCATCATCAAGAGAACAGTATCGTTTATCGGAAGAAAGTGCCGAGAAATTTTGCTAAACATGATCATTGTTACTCTTAATACAAACTACAAGTATTAATTACGTGTTTAAACACGGTCACTAGCATGATACATTCAACATGATCGAGAGTGTTTGGGGGATAACAGTACACTCTCATTCCTTGTGATGGAGCGCACGAGCTTAAGGGCCCGTTCGGTTCGGGAATAAGCAGGAATAAGGATGGGGAATAAGGAGAATAAGGGTCTATTCTTTGTTCGGCTGGAGGATAGGAATAAGGAGAATAAGGTGAAATAAAGGTAGGTAAGGTAGGATGAAGATAGGAATAAGAGTGAAATAAGATGGAATAATGGGGAATAGTCGTACCACTGGGAACCGTGTCGGGAGGAGAATTGACCCCTTATTTCAGAGCTTATTCTCCGACCAAACAGGAGCTTAAGAGTACGGTGCGAACCCCACCGCGGCTGCGGTGTTTCCTGCGGCGGCGTGCTGCTCTTCGTCGGCATTCTCCCCAGACATCTCCTCCAATGACTTGCCCTTGACTCCGGCACCAAGAAGGTGAAGATCAAGCCCAAAAGGTTGCAAGCCGCGAGCACGTACAATGAGTTCTTGATCCCGATCCCTCGCGGGGTATCCCCTATCGGCCAGCTTCTTGTCTGTCGGTTGGGCCTCGTAGAGGAACCCGAAAGAGCCAATTATGGCCCCAGCCTTCCCGCCGTGGCAGGTGGAGCATAGCCAGGCCGGGAAGATCTCGGCCGGCACGATGAATGTGGTGCTATTGGGCCCGAAGTTTGCGAAGAAGAACGTTAGCCCGTACATGACGACGAAGCCGATCCGGTTGTACTTCTAGGTCCAGTGGTGGTAGGGATGGCTAGCCCCAACATAAAGACAGTCATCATGAAGAATCCAATCACTTGTATCTGGAATGAAAAAAAAACAAATCATAAGCGAGAATTTGGATCCAATTTTGTGATAATAGTGTTGATGGTAAAGTGCATCCAACAAGCATGAGGGATGTTTAAATGAAGCTCGAGAAAGACCTGGATGGTGAAGCGACCGATGATGTCGATGAGGCCCACCGTGTACCAGTACCCAGGAACCGTGCTGCGTAGAGCGATCAGGGTCTGAGCACGAGCAATGCGAAAGACCTCCTTGATCGCGTTCATGGTGGCGGCCTTCGGGATCCATCCGATACCGCTGAAGATGTCCTTCTGGAAGAGGTTCTGGCTATAGAAGGCGATGTCCAGGAGGAACCATGTGGTCGTGGTGCCTAGCAGGTGGACTCCGTGGCGACGAGCGAACTCCTTGGAGAAGAGCCCAAAGTTGTTGGATTCTTTGGCGGTCATGACTTCTACCTTTCCTTGCTCCTCCTCGATCTCCACCTGAACGCCATGAATCCACTTAAATGGTCTGGTGGTTGAGCAGTGGTTTTCTACCAGAGAGTTCAGAGTCAAATTCTTACCTGAAGCACTCTAGACATATCCGCAGCTGCCTGTTTCGCGTTCTTCGCCACCAAAGCAGTGTACCTAGCCGTATGGGGCATCTTCATCCTCCAATAGTACGTAAGAGCAGCTGATACGGAGCCGAACATGAAGATAAGCCTCCACACATAGTCGGCTTGGGGAACGGTGGATCCTACGGGGTCGTCAGCATAGGCCGGGACATTGTACTTGGTCTTGAAGGTGGAGGAGACGACAAGGGTGACAATGCCACCACCCAGGATACAAAACATTGCATTGCGAAGATCGCGGCTATGAAGGCAGGGAGCGGATCCTCTGTTGTGCAGCAGGGATCTGATGCAACCCGGGAGTGAACCCGAGCCGCTCAATCGAGATCGAGCGGTTCGCAGGGTTAGGATCCACAAAACCCTTGACTTCGTGCGAACCGCTCGATCTCGATTGAGCGACTCGGGTTCACTCTCGGTTGCAGCAGATCCTTGCTGCCCAGCAGAGGATCCGCTTCCATGAAGGCACCCCTCGTGCGCTTGTTAACGTACTCGGACATGATGGTGGTCGAAAGGGGGTAATTGCCACCGATACCGAATCCGAGCCAAAAGCGAAAGAAGCATAAGGTAGCCATGGTGCTCTTGGCTGAGTGACCAAAGGAGAGTCCCGACGCGATTGAGCATATAACCATCAGCATCAAGGTCATACCATAGACTTGTGCACAACAATAGTCCCACATCGTCCGTCAAAAAAAATTAAAATAATTATTATATTCTTGGCTGTGGAATTAAAAGATATTTACTTTTCCATCAAGATTTTATATTTTTTGTTTTTTTTGCTTTTTTTAAAGCAAACTTATTCTAATACGCTTAACTTTATATTTAAAGTCAATTACTTATTTTGTTTCATTTTGAAAGTATAGAAAATATACAAATCTATGTTAATACATAATCAAACTTATTCTAATATGCAATAATGTTATATTTAAAGTCAATTGATTCTTTTATTTCATTATAAAAATATAGAAAATGTACAAATCTATGTATAAAAATGATTTATATATTTAAAATAATTAAAAAATTTCAATACCGACTAATGACCTACTAAATCCGATTAGTCACCCGACTGCCGATTAATCCTTAGTCAGTGACCCCACCGACCGAGTACCGACTACCGCTTTCTGCAACCTTGCTACCATGCACTTTGTGGGAGTGCACCATTGCAAATCGTCTCTTGGTGTAATTGTTGCCATTCCTCCAACTTTCCCAAAAAATTATCGCGTCAATCCTTCAATTGTATTGAACTTCAGGGAACTTAATAAAAAATCCAACATGAAATTTGAGAAAATGGATTTTTTTAAATAACAATGCGGCTTGAACTGGTCAATCCCTATAATTTCTTGCACCAATACTCTGTGGATCCCTATAATTTCTTGCACCAATACTATGTGGAAATGAAATAGAATATGCATATTAAAGAACAAGAAAAGAACATTTAATTGCATGATTTGAGATGGTCTAATTAATAAAAATAATTGCACAATTAAATCATTACATAATAAAAGCAACCACACTTGGAAAAAACCACGAAGCACTAATTAAAAGACCAATTTAGACCATATATGAACTCAAATTGAACCAAAATCACTTCCATTAGAATCTAAATTAAATTATCTTTAAAATGACTGTATTTTAATCATTTTTGGAGTTACGAGTAAAAAGTTGGTTTTCTGGGGTGATTTGTTTAATTTTTCCATATATTTTGTACATATTGTATTTGTACATATTTGTAAATATTTTTTCAACATAAAAATAAAAAAAATTAAAAAAGAGAAAAAAGCTAATTTCCTCACTTACCAATGTATATAATGTCATATATGTATATGTATATGTATATAGTTGCTATTCTTATTTAACCGCCATAAAAAAAATAAAAAAATAACTTTTTTATTCGAATAAATAAAGTGACGAAAATACAAAAAAATAGATAATTTTGTAAATAGTTTTATCTCTCTTTATCTTTATCTCATTTTAATTTTCATCTCTCTTATCTCTTTATCCAAAAATCAAAAATTCAAAATTTCATCTCCATTATCTCTTTAATTTATATGGCTCCTTCTCCATCATTCCAACTAGATCAATCTTTGCTGAGAGGAGGCCGATCTCCGAGTGTCTTCTTGTCGAGAAAGTGTCTAGCCTCCGAGCCGTCCGGTGATAGCGAGTCAGCCTTCGTCGAGGCGATCAAGATCATTTTCTGCTCCTAAGGTGAGACCCATCATTTTTCTCATTTTTATCTAAGTTAATACTAATTTAAATTTCGCATTTTATTTCTATCGTATTTTGTTTCTCTAGACCTTAAAAAATAATAAAAAAAATTTCCATCACGATTTGATCTGCTTCGACTCGATTTTCCATCTCACGTTCTTGATCTCTCCGCATTCAATTTTTATCTTTCACGATCTATCAACTCCGACCACGTATGATGGCCGGAGAATCGGATTCGATTCTCTCATTTTTCGTCGAATCTTCATTCGCAAAGTCCATTTTTAATTTTGGGATCGAGTCATCATGCTCGCCTCCGAAGTTTGATTTGTGAATGAATAAAAAAATATTTGTTTTCTCTAACTTTATTTTGCAGGATCATTTAAAAAACAAAAATAAAAATAAAAAACTTTTAAAAAAATAAAAAACAAACACATTTCTTATCTCCTGTTTTTTTCCTATATTTCGGATTTACCAAAAAATTTAAAATAAAAAATTTCTCAGTATTGTTTACATCAAAAATAATAATAAATTAAAAACAAGAAGGGGGGGAGCCATTGACCACCGCCAGCAGCCCCCCTCCTTCATCTGTTGCCGCACAATCGCCGTCGCGGGTGGCCTCTCCACCTCGCCACCGACCACAGAGCACCGCCCTCGACGCGTCTTCTCCACCAACATCATCTCCTGGAACCACCGTCGCGGGCGACCTCTCCACCCTCTGAAGACCCAATCGCCGTCGACCTCCTGATCGTCACCGCTCTCCACACCTGGAAGCGCCTTCGCCGTCGTTCTCACCAGCAACCTCCAGATCCACGATCGTGCTCCAACCTCCACACTCCTCCATCATCATCCGCACTCCACCGCCTTGAAGGTCCTCCATCACCAGCACGCCGAAGCCTCCTCTGGTTGAAGCGACCGCCCCGCGACAACTGCCGAACACCTTCGACCGCCGAAGCCACAAGCCGCCGCCCTTGCCTATTGTCGTATGGAGAGAAAGTACGAAGGAGGCGGCGACACTTCTTGCAACCCCTTTCCTTACTTGAGAACGAAGAAAGAGGAGGAAGCACTAGGTGTTTAATTACAAAATTTTAGAAAAATTGAGACTTTGCCCATGGAGGTTTTCTAAATTACAAAAGCACCCCTGTCAGAATCAATTTAATTCGAGAAAATTGCATTTTGCCCCCTGAAGTTTTTCAAAAGAATTACAGAAACGTCCCCGCCCAGAATAGATCACGTGCATAACATGCATTTCTTAGGTAAAATTGCTAAAATCACTCTCTATTTCATTTCTTTTATTTATTTGAAGCCAAAAGAAGACTTATTTACATTTCAGTCCCTGATATATAGACTCTTCAATTTGCATGATTTTTCTATTGAAATAAATGTTTTTATTAGTCCAAAAATTCTCAAAAAGTAACTTAGATTCCTGTAATGTGCGTCTTCATTGTGTAAAAATTTCATTTCATTTTGTCTTCATTTGTTATTATTAAAAAAACATTATCATTTTATCTTTCTGAAATTCAAAAATTTATAAAAATTCAAAAATAACTCCAAAAATTCCAAAAAAATGGGTACTTTAATTTTATTGTCTTTTAATTTCTACGCAGATTTCGTGCTTTAATTATTTATAAAACCTAAAAAATTGAAAATTCTAAAAATCTTATAAAAATCACAGAAAATTCTATAAAAATCCAAAAATCATGATTTCGGTTCCTATTTGTAGATAATTGCTTCTAGTTTGTCTTAAAAATAAATGTCAAGAGTTTTAGGTATTTAAATATATTTAAGTTGCAAATTACTCCAGGCTGTGCACAATTTTCGTATTTTCCCACTGTTTGATTTTTATAAAAATACAAAACGTCTGAAAATTCCACAAAAATTCACAAAAATATTTCAAAACTTTAAAAACCTAAAAATATCTTTTCTGGATTTTTCTGAGCATTTTTGGTATAAATGAAAATTACAAAAAGAGTTGGTGTGCGCATTATTTTTGAAAATAAAAAAATGTAAAATAAAAATCACTAAAATTTTAAAAATAAGGAAAAAAATTTAGAAAAAAATTTAAACAAAAATAAAAAATATAGAAAATCACAAAAACCAAAGATAATTATCTCCCCCCTCCCCCCGGAGGCCACCGCGGGACTCCTACCCCCTCCCCCCGGAGGCCACCGTAGGCCTCCTACCCCCTTTCCTTGCTTGAGAACAAAGAAAGAGGAGGAAGCACTAGGGGTTTAATTAAAAATTTTTGGAAAAAAATAGACTTTGCCCATGGAGGTTTTCCAATTACAAAAGTGGCCCTGGCAGAATCAATTTAATTCGGGAAAACTGCATTTTGCTCACTGAAGTTTTTCAAAAGAAATGCAGAAACGTCCCCGCTTAGAACAGATCACGTGCATATCATGCATTTCTGAGGTAAAATTGCTAAAATCACCCTCTATTTCATTTCTTTTATTTATTTGATGCCAAAAGAAGATTTATTTACATTTCAGTCCCTAATATACAGACTCTTCAATTTGCATGATTTTTCTATTGAAATAAACATTTTTATTAGTCCAAAAATTCTCAAAAAACTAACTTAGATCCCTGTAGTGTGCATCTTCATTGTGTTAAAATTTCATTTTATTTTGTCTTCATTTATTATAAACATTGTTTAAAAAATCAACATTGTCATTTTATCTTCCTGAAATTCAAAAATTTATAAAATTCGAAAATAACTCCAAAAATTCCCAAAAAATGGATTGTTTTATTTCATTGTCTTTTAATTTCTGTACAGATTTCGTGCGTTAATTATTTATAAAACCCAAAAAATTGAAAAATATAAAAAATCTACTAAAAATCTCAGAAAATTCTACAAAAATACAAAAATCATGATTTCAGTTCCTATTTTTAGATAATTGCTTCTAGTTTGTCTTAAAAATAATTATCAAAAGTTTTGGGCATTTAAATATATTTAATTTGCAAATTACTCCAGTCTGTACACAATTTTCGCTTTTTCCCACTATTTGATATTTAAAAAATACAAAAACATGGAAATTCCACAAAAATTCACAAAACATTTCAAAACTTTTAAACCAAAAAATATTTTTCCTGAATTTTTTCAGAGCATTTTTGATGTAATTAAAATTTAAAACAAGAGTTGGTGTGCGCATTATTTTTGAAATAAAAAAATACAAAATAAAAATCACTAAAAATTTGAAAATAAGGGAAAAATTCTAGAAAAAATAAACAAAATTAAAAATATAGAAAATCACAAAAATCAAGGATATTTATCTCCCCTCCCCCCTGGAGGCCATCGCGGGCCAGCCATCGCGGGCCTCCTACCCTCCCCTCTCCCCCCGGAGGCCACCGCAGGCCTCTAACCACCCCCTCCCCTCGGAGGCCACCGCGGTCCTCCTATCCCCCTCCCCCCGGAGGCCACCGTAGGCCTCCTACCCCCTTCCCTCGGAGGCCACCGCGGGCCTCCTACACCCCCTCCCCCTCGGAGGCCACCACATGCCTCCTACCCCCTCCCCCCCGGAGGCCATCGCGGGCCTCCTACCCCCCCCCCCCCCCCCCACCCCACCCTGGAGACCACCGTGGGCCTCCAACCCCCCGGAGGCCAACACGGGCCTCCTGCCCCCTCCTCCCGGAGGCCACCGCGGGCCTCCTACACCCCCCCCGGAGGCACCGCGTACCCCCTGATGAGCCGCCCGAACGACTAAGGTAAAGTATGAATCACTGCGGTCGTTGTGACCTCAGTCACTCGGGACTCAGAGCTCAACAAGAAAAAGATCATACCACCAAATAAAGATAAAAACACGATAAGAACCAAGTAGCGGTCTCGCTATGATATTAACCTGGTATAACACCTAGGGTCGAATTCAGGGAGAACGTGATGGCCTTGCGGCCTACGAAGCAGTTTAAAATAAAGAAAAATGAAAAGAAATTATTTTTGGTGGATTTTTAATATTTTTATATTTTTTGGGATTTTTATTAATAAAGGAAAATAATAAAACAAGGAAAACAAGCAACTTTCAACAATTATTTAGTTACTCTAAAATGCTCAAAAAAATCAAACAAAAATATTTTTTATGGTTTATATATTTTTTACTGTTTTTGGTGAATTTTTGATAATTTTATGATTTTTATGGAATTTTCTAAAAATGAAGTAAAGCAAAAACAAATGAAAAATGTCCAATCAGGTTTCACAGACCATTTAAAAATATCAAAATGTCTAATCAGCGCCTGGAGGTATTTTTTCTGTGAAGTATGAATAAAAAGGAATAACCAGGAGAAAGATTTATTAATTTTTTGGTTTTTCAATGATTTATTAGAATTTTTATGTTTTTTTTAGTCTTTTTCAATTTTTATATTTTCTATAAATCCAAAAATGACCAAAATTGGTCAGAAAATTAAGCACAGCAAAACTTACAAAATCTGGAATTTTTAGAATTTTTTAAAAGGTTTTCATATTTTTTTGTGAATTTTAAAGATGAACAGATAGAAAAAGAGATGTTTTTGAATTTTTAAAAATAATAAAAGGGCTTGAAAATTTTCCAAAAAATTAGTGAAAATTCTACACAATGGCAAAAGCCATGTATCAAAATTTCACTTAATTTGGATACAATTTGATATTTTATTTAAAACAATCAAGAGCCCACAGTGTACAGGGACCTGATTGTTATAAAACTATCTTCTGGGGGCCTAGAAGTAACAAAATCAGAAATGTAGGGGGTCCTGGTGCAAAAAGTCCACGTTTGCACGTGCAAGGCACGTGTACTGGGCACTCAGGGACCAATTTGCACTGAAAATAAGTTCCGAGGGCTTCTTAGCAACAGGTACTAAAAGCCTAGGGAACTAATTGCAATTATCCCAAGAAATTCGGCACATGTCCAAAAACATCATTCACAGGGGTATATATGTAATTAACTAGAAAGATATTTCATTCATGAACAGACAGAAACTATAGGCCCATATCATGCAATTTCACCAAAAGATCACGTGTCGATGCACATGTCCAACATTAACCGGGACGAAAATGCAATAAAAGTAAACAAACATGGTTTCTATGCAATTTTTTACAAAATAAAATGAACTATGGAAAATATTTATAGGACTAAATGCTAAAACAAAATATGAGGGGGCCTAAGTGAAATTACCCAACTTATTTATCCGAGGCGGAGGATGCGCCACGTGGTGATCCGACGGCTGCAAGGGGGATGCTCCTCAACGAAGGTCCCTCGAATCTGATCAGACGGCGGAGGGTGCGCCACGTGGATGATCAACGGCAGCTGTACGCCGTGGCTAACCCTTGATGGATGGAGGGCGGAGAAGAGGCCACGTGTTGATCGTGCGGTCTGGAGTAGTGACGCCTCCTCGAAGAACCTCGGCTCAGATCGAACGGCTGAAGGCGTCCCACGTGGAGGATCTGACGGCTGTGGTGCGACGTGGGTAAACCCTCGTTGAATCGACGACGGTGAAGACGACACGTGGAGATCGAACGGTCTGGAATGACTGGTGTCTCTTCGTCTGATCGTGTGGTCCTGATCGCGCCTCCAATGGATCGGACGGTGGTGTGGCTCCTCAAATGGGTGGTTGAGATCACGCCTGGAGCAGGAGGACGATCAGACGGCTCTAGAGGATCCTGTATGAACTGGCTGCCGGTGAACTTCACACGACCGATATGCGCGATAGGAACATCCTCCGACGCTGTTGAGAAGTGGAGAAGAAAGCCCGTGCCAGTCCGCAGCTTCTGAACTGCTCCGATGATGACGGGGAGCTCTGGAGGGCTCCGACGAAGGTGAAGAACTGGAGCACCTGTGCTCTATCGTTCCGACCTCTAGATGAGGTCGTTTTGACCTGCTGCCTGCACAGGAAGAAAGAGGGGTCGAGGGAAAAATGCCTCGACACGGTAAGGAGCGAAATGGCTGGAAGATGCGTCGGGGCGAAGGTCCTCCGGCGAGCGGAAAAGGAGGAGGACCGAAGTCCCTGCTCCGGGGCGAGTCAGGGTTGGGTGGCTGAGTGAAGAAGGTGGAGAGAAGTATGGTGAAGGTGGTGGCGTGGTCGGATTGGCAAATGGGTGGACGTAGACGGTGAATTTGGTCGGCGAAGGCGGTGGAGGAAATTGGGGGAAAACTAAAATTAGATTAAACTACAAGCTAAACTACCTACCTGGCGGAGGAGATCGAGTGGGCTGGAGCTCTTGGAGCTCCAGGGGTCATTGACTCGAGGGATAGTCGAGTCCCGAGGCTGAGCGCGCTCGCGGCGGCGCATGACGGTGGAAACACCGGATCGGAGGTTTTCCGGCTGCTCGAGCCTCACTTCCACTCCCTCTCGCTCGGCTGTCACTCAGGCGAGGTGGAGGAGTTCCTTGGCGTCGAGGGGGAGGACCAGAGATGGGTGAAAAGGCGCGACGGAGCTCAGATTAAATATGACTAGGGGTCTGGCTAAAAGATGGTCGGGCGAGACAATCGGAGCACGGACCCCTCGTACCCACCCTGGGCGTGGATCTAGGATGGTCAATGAATAAATGGAGCCCGGGGTTTCGAGATTTGGCGGTCGGATCGAGGCGCAGTAATTGGGAGAAGAAGCGGGTCGGGCGCAGATCCACGGGGCTGTGGTTCAGGGGGGGAGTTGACCGGGTGGTCAACATCCCCCGTGGACCAATCAGGAGCGGCCACATCATAAAAATTTGGAAATTAAATATAAAATAGTAAATAGCCGAATTAAGAAAAAGTTAAAACATTAAAAATGTTTATTTATTTATAAACTATTTTTTATGATTTTTATTTATTTTTTTGAAATAAAAATTAAGTATTTATAATATAGTATATTATATATAGGTATATACACTATATATTTTTGATTTTTGATTTTTAATTATTTATTTTTGTACATTTTTATTCTAATTTTATATTTTATTTATTTATAGGATAAAATTTGGAATAAAAATATATTTTTATTTTAATTTTATTAATTATTTACAAGAGGTAAAAATACTTTTATTTATATACATATATGGTATATATACAATGTTGGGATTGGTTTTATTTTTATTTCTTTTTATTTTATTTTTATTTTTGTGATTTTTATTTTATTTATTTACATTATGAAATATAGAATATATACAGTTTTTATGGGATTTTTATTTATTTATAGGGATAAACAAATATCTATATGGCTCTATGTACATGGTGTCTATACAGGGATGAAGGCATTTTTATTTCTTTTTATTTTTCCAATTTTATTTTAATTCAGTATTTACAAATATATACATATAAATACACACCCATTTTATTTTTATTTAGAGGAAAATATTTTTATTTATTTATAGGTATATTTACACACATGAGCTTCCTTATCTCCCTCTACTTTGGTTTTTATGCGGTCAGGCCCATGCTGAGCCCTCCCTTGGGATTAGGTCGCTCAATATTTATTCTAAATATTTCTCTCTTTTTCTTTTATTTCTTTATTCTTTTATTTATGCACAAAAACATGCTAATTATTTATTTTTATACAATGCATGCCAAATGCTAATTATTATTATTTACATATATCTACATGTGTTTGGTAAAGGTTTTGTAGTTAAAATAAAAGAATAAAGAGTGATGAATGGGTATTCATCACCCACCTCCCCCCGGATGCCACAACGGGCCTCCTACCCCCTCCCCCCGGAGGCACCACGTACCCCCTCCCTCCCCCCCCTCTCGGAGGCACCGCGTACCCCCTCCCCCCCCCCCCCGAGGGGGGGGGGGCACCGTGTACACCCCGCCTCCTCCAGAGGCCACCGCGGGCCTCCTACCCCCTCCCCCCGGAGGCCACTGCGTGCCTCCTACCCCCCCACCCCCCGGAGGCCACCGCGGGCCTCCTACCCCCCGGAGGCCACTACGGCGAGCATTTGTACTAGTGATAAGCAGCTCCGTCCTCTGATCATGTTCTTGCTCTTTCTTCTCCCTCCCCCGAAAGAATTCGACTCATTTCACAGTGGAATCCACTTCCTTCATTTTCCTACACTGAGTCAGATCCCTCATGCGCTTCGAGCAACTAGTTATAAGCGTCTGTATCAACAGCATAGAAGATAGCAGCGGAGAAGAGATATGTATGTTCATTCGTCTCAATCATGAGTGCGGTTGTCGACTACCTTTGATTCGTCCAGTATCGGGTAAAAGCTCTATGGCTGATCATAGTGTAGTCAGACGCAGGTCTTCCAATCATCTCCTAGTGGAAAGCAGATAAGCATCATCGAATATTTAAGCAGGACTTGACTACTTTCTGCAGTAGATGGCTACATGCTCATAGGACACATTGGATACGACAGAGATGAGGCTCGACCTTACCACTAGCACATGGGCAGAGGTAATATGAATTAACTACTCTTTCCCACGAATCTTCTAAGCTCAGCAGGCACGGGACTATTAGTTGTAGCTCTACCAGAAGCGAAGCAAAGAGGGGAGAAAAAGTAGGAAGAGGTCGCTAGTCTCGAAGTCCTTTCATAGTTCCCGAGTCTTTAATCAACTTCATCCCATGCTATCTAGTTGGTCAGGTTACTACTATGGCAAGATCTCTATAACTAGACAACTATCTGATCATCGTCAAGTCAGAAAGGTTGATTTATAAAAATAGTCGATGAAATATCAGCAGAAACTAAACGCTCAACCCTCGCTCGAGAAGTCAAGGGGAAGGGCGGACGAGGGAGAAGGTATGTTCCACTGTCATCTGCCAGGATTCTAGAATATGCTTAGAGGAGCAGAGGCCCATAAGAGGATCATCTTGCTTTCATCCAGTCGAAGACGAAGGAGTCTAGGGCTATGGGGATCGATTGAGAACGGAAGTGGGAAAGAGCTCAAAGATAGAAGTAGACGAGTCAAAAGAGGAGGAGGTGACTAGTGGAGTTCGCAATTTCTTCCTCTCCTTCTCTCACTTCGAATTCTGATATTCTTAGACGGGCCCTCTGGATCCTCTATGCATTTGAGGGGTTGGCGAACAGGGGTTCTTCCTCGGATATCTTGGATCTCGTTTTGCATCTGTCTTCTCCGTTTTGCTTGTTACTACTATGGATTCCTGGAAGTCCGATCAGACCTTCTTGTATCTGTCGATTGGATCTGGGTGGTGGAAAGTCACCCCGATAGAAGGTCACACTGATCAGCCAGCCTGAGATCGATACCTTGCTTCCCCTCTTGGCTCAACATGATGAGTGGTAGGGGCTTCAGAGCTATGGAAAAGCTATGCCGTCTTCGCTTACGGCTCGTTATTTCTACCTACTCTGTCCCTATCATCATAGATCAAGTTGCCAAGACGAGTTCTGATCTTCTTTATTTACCAGAAGTCAGAGAAGATTCGCGAAAGAAAAAAGTCTGAACTGAAGGATGAAGCTGATCTAGCCTTTTTCGATACATAGTGTGTGAGTCCATCCTATGAAATCCAAGAGGCCGACCATAAAGAAATCGGTTAGATCTATAGGTAGCTACGTGACCTCTGCCTATACTAGACGTGAGTCCCAGGTGCGAAGATGAAAGATCTTCAGTAGTAGAAGTTCCATCAGTCCCACCATCGGGCATTCCCGCCTATCTCAATTCAGAAGGGCTTTCATAATCCATCACTAAACTACCCGACCTTTGTTTTCATCAGTCCTCAGTCAACTTAAACAATAAGTATAGTAAGACTCGCAAACTCTCTAATATTGGCATCGACCTTGCTTTTGATCTTCCTATTGCTCATCCGCCTTTCTATGTTGTCCAGGCAGCGTCAGCAGGAAGAAGCAGACCCACCCTCTTGCTCAGTGAGTTTTCAATCCGCCTTGCGAAAAAGAAAAGAAAGGGAGGTAAGCGGTGAACAAGAAGTTCCTTTTTCACTTTATAATATATTCTGGGGGCTCCCGCAAGCAATGTTTTTCCGGCCCAAAGGAGCCTAATCTAATCCTCACTTTTGCCAAAGGAGCATTTTTTCATTGCAACATTTTGAATTGCCAAAAAGGAAAAGAAATTCTCATTATATATCAGGGCCTCGTTCTTCCCAAGTGTCGAGAAGGGGTGCGGACTTTTCCAGCCTTTGCTTTGAGCAGGAGCAGAGAGCTGCTTTGATAGAGTCAGGAAAGAGACTAGATGTGACCGGCTTTCTTGCTCTCGAGCCGTCCACTAGAGTAGCCCTGCCAGTCATTCCAGCGTCCTCCATCCGGCTCCAGACTCCGGGAAAAGATGACTCCTGAACTCATTATAAGAGCTCTTCGCACTTGTTTATATAGGTATGATTTCATTGATCTTGCAGGTCTCGAAAGTCTCTTCTCTGGACATCTGGTTCTCTAATTTAGTCTGCGTCTCATCCGACTGTTCTGCCCCACCCCTCACCTCATGTTGTCTCCCCCTCCCTCACCTACTGAGGTTGGCTTTGGGGTGGTTTCTTCGTGGACAATGCCACCTTAAATCGTTTTTTTAGCCTCCATTATTTACTCCCATTTATTTTAGTGGGCGCCACTCTTCTTCCCCCCGGAGGCCACCGCGAGCCTCCTACCCCCTTTCCCCCGGAGGCCACCGCAGGCCTCCCCCCCGGAGGTCACCGCGGGCCTCCTACCCCCTCCCCCACCCCTCCCCCCCGGAGGCCACCGCGGGCCTCCTACCCCTCCCCCCGGAGGCCACCACGGGTCTCCTACCCCCCACCCCTTCCCCCCGGAGGCCACCGCGGGCCTCCTACCTAGGGATGAGCATGGACCGGACTGGGTCGGGCCCTGAAGGGCCCAGGCCCAAGCCCACTTAAAAACTTCAAGCCTTGGGTCGGGCCTAGGCCCGCAAAATTCTTTTTGGTTCAGCCCAAGCCCAGGCCCGACCCAATTACTATGGGCCGGGATTGGGCCGGGCCGACTCATCTTAATCCATTATATATTATTAACTTTGAGTTTGTGTTCAAAATCAATCTCAATTCAAGTTAGACGAGCTAAAATTGTTTAAAACATATGTCATAATACTTGTGAAACAACTAAAACTCAATTCTATCGGAGATGATTTCTCATTTTATACAAGTCCACTCAATGTTATATACCATAAACGTCTCTCATTACAGAAATTAAAAGAGTGAACCAAGTTTACATAGTTAACAATAACAGATGCACCATGCACTACATGTTAAAAAATGAGCATAATGCTCGTATTGGGTAAGTGTTCAATAATAGAAAATATTATAACAGAAAAAATAAACACTAAAAACTCAAGAATAACCACCAGAATCTAAGACTTAGACTAATAAAGAAAAATTAATTCTGAAATAAAATACAATGATCATCAACTCATATGTTCCACACACAGCTTTCTTGATTTATAAACATTATATGAAGATAGGATACATGAACAGAGTGTGCATGACAGGTGAGAGTTTACAAACGTGTAGGAAATGGGAAGGGTTCGGGCTGGGCCAAGCCAAGCCCGAGCCCGTCCCAAAAAAAATTCGGGCCTAAAAATTAGGCCCAAGCCCGCCCAATGTTCGTTTGGGCTTGGGCCGGGCTGGCCCAGCCCAATGCTCATCCCTACTCCTACCCTCCCTCCCCCCGGAGGCCACTGCGGGCCTCCTACACCCTCCCCCCCACCTCAGAGGCCACCGCGGGCCTCCTACCCCCCCCGGAGGCCACCGCGGGCTTCCTACTCCCCCCTCCCCCCGTGGAGGCCACCGTGGGCCTCCTACCCCCCCCCCCCCACCCGGAGTCCACCGCAAGCCTCCTACCCCCTCCCCTCGGAGTCCACCGCGGGCCTCCTATCCTTGGTGGATCGTGAGAATATTATATTAGAAGAAGAGAAGATATATGAATTGCAAATCGGTTTTCACGTTCAAGATATAATTTTTGAAGAATATGGTCTGGATTCGTCCGAAAAATAAATTTTGTAATCAGTAACATATGCATACTCTATAATAATATAGTAGTATCTTTTATCAAAGCAATAATAATTTTGTTTGTTGATAGCAGTAGTTACTTGTGCAGTAGTAGTATTAATGCAATACTACAAAAATTTAATTACTATATCGGTAGTAGTTAGTAAAGAGAAAGTAAATTTTCATGTCACTCAGGTAACATCAATAACAGCGTTTGTAGCAGTAGTAAAGACCAATATATCAGTAATTTTTGTCATGCAACAAGTAAAATGAATTATTTTAAGACTAACTTTAGACAGAGTGGAAGCTAAATTAGATCGGATTATCAGTAGTAATATATTCAACATCAGTAATAAAGTTCATTAAATTAGTGACAATAGAGTCATTAACAATAGTCAGCATTAGTATTTTTTTATACATTGGTAAGTGACGGGTCCGGAAATCGCGCGTGTAAAAGTGTGTTAAGATGTTGTTTTTATCTTCATGAGTGAAAATAAATATGAGTCGTTCGTTGTAGGGGCGGCAATCGGAAACAGTCAAGAAATAACCACAAAAATTACTCAATTTTATTCAAGTGGTTTTATGTTTATTTTACTTGAGCAAGTCCCAAGGTCGATCACAAGGAGGCAAAGGAACAACCTAGAATTATGTCTATCCAATTTCGTGTTTGGTTTTCAAGGCGGTCTTTTTTTTTGGAATTTTTAATGCAATAAAGGGATGCAAAATGTAATTTCAGCCTATTTTAGGGACTAAAATGTAAACTCGATCAAACAATGTCCGAAAAATACGAAACTTGGCCGAGATGATAATTATGACAAAATTAGCGTACTGTAATTTTTTTGGAATTTTTTTGGATGCAATATGAAATTTTTATGAAATTTTTAAATGCAAACAGAATGATTTTCAATATTTAATTATAATAAATATTAAACCTACTTATTTTCAAGAGACAAAATTATCTAAGATATATCACTAGGTGATGGATCTCAGAAAAATTCTAAATCTCAGAAATGTGGGGTTTAATACCTATTAAAAATTAAACACTGAAATATGCAAAATGATTTTTATAGAGCAAACTGTGCATGAAAATGCAAAGATTTTTGGGCACAATGTTAATCAAATAATCTCTACAATATGTGATTTTTGGGGAATTTTTAGAGTCACGGTTAATCAGATAAAAATTAAAGAGCAAGAAATGGGCAAAGTCTGCAAATTTCCACCAAATAATTAATTATTAATGAACCATAAATTATCAAAATATCCACAATATCTCAAAATGTAGAGAATGAAGAAATGAACATCATGCTATTTTTAAATAGTTAAAATGATGCAATGTAGAGGTCTATAATGGATGACAAAGACAGGGGTACAGATGCAAACAAAATAAATAAATAAAAATAATGCAGGGGGGACCTAGTTGAAATTACCAGGAGTTTGGGGGCCCTTATTGCAAATTTTACAGAGCAGCACGTGCCTCTGATCTTGGACTGGAACGGAAATGGAGAGAATGAGCGGGGGGCCTTTGCAATTTCGCCCAGGCAGTCACGTGCATAGTGCGTGACCCAGGGGCTGGCGTGCTGATGAAGTCCTCCCCCGACGCACGTGCCCCGTACGTGCGTGGGGAGTCTCGGGTCGTACCCGACCGGTGGAGCGGTGGTGTCGGGGCGGAGTTGATGACGTGGCTTGAAGGACGGGGGAGGCCCAGCCCCTCCTGACGGAGCTGCGGCAGACCGCCCTCTGATCGAGGCGGATCAGGCGGTGGCGAAGCTGGTCTGCGGAGGGGCCCCTGGCTGTTGGCGGGTCGGGGGTTGACGAAGGCGCGTCGGAGAAGAAGGTGGCGCGGCGGAGCTGGCATGTCGAAGAGCGGCAGAGCTCGGTGAAATCGATGACGACCGGAGGTGCTGCTGCGTCGAAGATGACGAAGGCGCGGCGGTGGCGTTTTCGTGGGCGGTCCGGTGAAGACGAGGCGAGGGCGGAGGCTGCGAAGGCGGAGGATGTCGTAGGTCGGCGGAGTTGACGCAGGTGATGAAGATGGTCAGTGGAGAAGACGTTGGGGTCACTAGTAAAAAATATTGCATTAGCCACGCGATCAAGCCACAGTAAATGTTATTGTGGCTAAAAACTATAGACCACGATAAATTACCGTAACTAAAAGTTAATTACAATGATAATTACCGTTGCCAAACATGTTAGGCGACAATACTATTAACGTGGCCAATATTTTTTGACCACGGTACTATTATCATCTCTAATAATTGGAGACCATGAAACTTTTACCGTGTCCAAATGATGTATGAATAAGGAAAATTTAATCCCACCATTATATCTGCATATAATGAAATATAAGATTTCAATTCTATCATTTTTAGAAATGTAACGACCACTGTATATATGATTCCGATTTTATGTAAAAAATGAAAATTTATGATCCATAAGCAATTTTTTATGATTACATCATGATTAGTCGTCTATTTTGTCTCCATCTATAGTCATTATTTTTTAATCTCTTAATTAAGTTAACTGATATGGAGGTAGGAAATGGATACGGATATATCCGAAGATTCGCTTATCATTTCAAAAAATTTCTGAAAATGGATATCGATACATATATGAATATAAATCAATTCAAGAACGAAGAATATAGGGTGTAATTTTTTTTCCAATTATATATGGATACAGACATGGTAATGTCTTGAAGATATGGATCTTGATCTATATTTTTAAGGATATAATTTCCTTAATGCATGTCCAAATCATATATATATACATATATATGGGTCATATGTGGCTGCCCCCACCTTATTTTGTCAAAATTTTTTATTTTTTTTTGAAAAATAACACCATGTATATCCATCCCTATACCCCTCCTATATACCATTCGAATTTCGTCAGAAACAGAGACTCCTACGGCCTCCATCCAGACAGTCATTTTTTAACGATAACAGAATTTTTTAAATCGACATCATCTCGATGGAGGTCGTATGAGTCTCTGTTTCTGATGAAATTCGAATGGCATATAGGAGGGATATAGGGGTGAATATACATGGTTTTATTTTTCAAAAAAATGAAAAAACGTCGAAAAATGGGACGGGGCAGCCATGTTGGCTGCTCCCAGGGGGCAGCCCCATTTTGTCCTATATATCCGTATTCGTATTCGATAGAGATGAAGCGAATATGGATATGAAAATAGGCATATCCGATTCGTTTTCATCCCTATATGAAGGACAAAGTTACCTATTTCATTATAATTAAACGAGCTGAATAAGACTAATTATTCCACCATAAAATTTATATATTCATAGTAAGAAAATTCAAGCTAACAATTAATTTCTTGATTATTATTTTCATAATAGAAAACTTTAATTAACAATTAAAGTGTATTTATTAATTATTAATAAATACAATAATAAAGTCCCACCAATCTCCTCCAAATTCTAAAATTAGTCTCCATGATTTTGAATTTTTTTAATTAATTCTATTCCTTTTAGCTCGACCACTATCTTTGGCCCAATTCCATATTCCCTCTCAATGTTATGCACGTTCCCTCTCTTTCAAAATTTCCCCGCAGGGCCCGCACAAAACCACCCCCCCTCTCTTTTTGGAGAACCCTAACCCCCGCCGCCTCATACCTTCATTCCGTCACAACCTACCCATTCCATCTCGGCGTCGTAGCATCGTCCACGGTGGAGAAGAGTGCGGTTGCTTTCTCACGCACGCCGCCAAATCATCAGGTTCCAATCTCCCTTTGTAGTCTTCAACTTTTTGTGGGTAACAATCAACTTACCGTCTTTCTCTTTGTGTGTTTTCATTTTGTGACTCGCATTTTGGAGATGTTTCTTGCTCTGTTTAATTGGTTATTACCTCTTTGTGGGTTCATCTCGGAATATAGGTTTCTTTTTTGGGTCTGTTTCCCCACAGGTGAATGTTTATGTTAAAATGGAGCCGGGAAAATAAAAAACTATTATTCGGATAAAATGTTTGCTGGGTCGTCGAATGTTTATGATAAAATGTTTATGTTAAAATGGTCCTAGCATCGTCGAATATTTATGTTAAAATTGAAGTATGTCGAGATGCAGTGACCATCTTTTATATGCATGTATGATGTTAAGAAACAACACAGATAAAAGCAAACAGTCCATTGAAGATGGAATTTCCGATAAACAGTCCATTGTGTTCGGAGGTTATGATCCAGGATGGCAATATGAATCACTAAAAATTTATCCAAAGAAAACAAGTGAAGGAACTGAATAGTTGGAATTATTAGAAGAAACATCGGGAAGTGGTTGGATCGATATCCGTTTGCCAAATGGGGGTGCCATTCGTCTCCGCTTGCAGATTAGACGAATACGATCTGATTGCACCCGATCTCCTGATGGCATATTACTTGAGCATGAAACAGTGTGTGCTTTTTTGGTGATTTATTTATTTGCTTAATAAAGAGGATGCATACGTTTTCTGGTATATTGAGGCGTCTGGAGATTCAAAGAAGATGCATACGTGAGGTTACCAGGGATGCAGCACATATGATTATATACGTATATCTGATCCGTCGGAGTAATCCGTTTTATGCAGATTTTATCATACACATATCTGTTTTATAGTGAGTGCAACTTTGAAATGGATAGAGTATATCACATCTATATGATAGAGGACTGATCCTATGATTTTAAAGCAAGTCAACGGATTAGATTGAAATAATATAATATATTGGGAATGGGTGACTGCAGACGTTCCCTTCAGCCACGTCTTCTCTTTCCTTCGAATCTCTTTCCCCAACTCCAGTTGTTCCCCTTATTTGACTAGGCCTCTATCCTCCCTTGCCGACACTACTAAAAAAGGTTATATTAGCCACGCAATCAAGCCACGATAAGTTTAACCGAGGTTAAAGATTATTCGTCACAATATATTACCGTAGCCTAACTATATTAGCCACTTTAAATTTCGTAGCTATTTATATTACATCATGATGATATTACCGTGGTCGGTAGGTTTAGACCACCATAACCATACCGTGACACAAATGTAATGATGACCCAAAATTTCCCATGGCTAAACGATACCGCTAAAATTAAAAGGTGGGATATTGATCAATTTTAAAGTGATGTTTTAGTTTGAGAATGTTATACTAGTTAAATAACCAGAGTCAACTTCTCTCTGGTTGGACTATTGGTCATTTTGTTAGTTCTTTTTATGGGGAAGGTTGTACTATATTGCAATGGAGTAATCTTCTCTCGGGCATGCCTATAGAGAAACCATCTTGTTCAATAAAATGGATGTGTTGGTTTTCTTTTTTCTAGAATGAAGAAATGGTGTGTTTGACTATTGTTTGTATGTAATTTTTTTAGAATATCATCATATCTGAAATTGAGAAACTGAAAATTCCAGGTGAGGTAGTAATTCGTAGGTCATGGAACCCAAGAACGTTTTAGGTGATAAAATGTATGATATGGCCACTGAGTTGTGGAGAAGTAGACAAGTTTGTGTTTTGGCTATTTGAAAATGATGCTTTTGTGAAGTGCAACCACATATAGGGATGAATGCCTTTAGACAAATGATGTTTTTGGAGTTTTGCATAATTAGAAAGACTGAAAGTCCTATCGTTTCCATGCCTAAGTCTAATGTAAATGTCCTCCTGTTGTACGTGGGAGGCGAAAGTGTGGTATTGCTGGAGTGGAAAGTGTGGTATTGACGTAGATGTTGCTCTTGATACTAATTATTATTTAGATGCACATCCAGGGCTCTTTAAGATAGTTTCAAAACTTAGATTTTTCTGTGTGAGATTCCCATCATGGGCATCAATGGTTAGCTTTCTGATCATATGTATAGTATCAAAATCTATCTAACGACATTGGACATGTGCCCATCTTGAAAGAATCCACATAAAAGAAGTTATGGATCACCTCTGCCAATACACTGAGGATTCGAGGGAATACTATCTACTATCAGTCTACCTATTTAGATCATTATGCAAAATCTGATTTTAATTGTGGGGCTTTTCTTTTTTCATGATAATTGCAAGGCCGATTGGGGTGGTCATTGGCCAGTGATATGATCGAGTATTAATGCCATTAAGCCCACTCTGACAGGTCTGATTACTTCCTCCCATCCACTTTGTTGTCTTCTTCCTCCCTCTCCCACTATGGATAGATAGAAATGGGCAGGGGGAGGAAGCATAGACGGTGACCACTCTTATCGAAGAATAGATAGCTTTTTTCATCATCTTTTTTTAATTAAAAATTCTTTAGAAAAATATCTTTTTTTTCTTAAGCAAGGCATACAACTTTCGGAAGAGTTCGTTTAGACCATATTGTATTTATATATTCTTCTGTTGTATATATCTAGCTGATGGATTGATATACTTTATGTAGATGGACAAGACTTGGTTGACTAAGCGGTTGTCAGATATAGAAGTATATAATCGAGGAGTTCACGATTTTTTAGATTGGGCATTTCATTCTGATAGAGCACGTTTCAGATATGGATCTAACAAGGATTGTATTTATTGCCCTTGTCGGAAGTGTATGAACAATAAAAGATATAAACGAAAGGAAGTATATGATCACATTATTTTGAATGGGTGGTGGCAAAGATATATTATTTGGAATTTACATGGAGAGGAGGAATGGCTACAAACAACATCAAAAGTTGCAGAAGTCGAAGAGCGACCGGAAGATATTATTACTCCTATGGTAGCAGATGAGCCTATTGAATTCGAAGGTAATTTGGACAATGTTGAGAAGGTTGACAATGGAAGGGATCAATTTCTCAAAGCTTTTATGGAAGCTGAGGAACCTATTGCCAATGGGTTGAAGATGTCTCGATTCAAGTTCATCTTAAAACTATTCAAATTGAAAGTTAAGCATCGAGCTACAACTGCCTTAATGTCAGATATGATGCAGTTTATTTCTGAGTTATTAGAGAATCCACCAAATTATCCGCAAAGTTGGTATGAGGCTAAGAAGACTCTTCATACATTAGGAATGAATTGTGTGAAGATTGACGCATGTCCAAATGATTGTATTTTATTTTGGAATGAAAATAGCGACCTTGAATTTTGTCCACATTGTAAAAGTTCCAGATACAAAGATGCTTGTGATTCTGTAGTCAACAACAAGAGAAGACAGAAGCCGGCAAAGATTCTGCGATATTTTCCTTTATTTCCTAGGTTGCAACGCCTCTATCAATCACAAAAAACTGGAAAATGGATGTCATGGCATAAGAAGATACGAAAAGATGATTGTAATGGTCTTATACGCCATCCAGCTGATACTGAGGAGTGGAAAAGATTTGATTTGATCCATCCAGATTTTGCAAGTGAGATGCGTAATGTTAGACTTGGGATTGCAAGTGATGGTTTCAATCCTTTCGATAACATGAACAATAGCTACTCTATATGGCCAGTTGTCGTATTCACATACAATTTGCCACCGTGGATGTGCATGAAATCTATGTTTACAATGATGCCATTATTAATACCTGGAAGTAAAGGGCCTGGAAATGCAATTGATGTATATCTACAACCATTACTTGAAGAGTTGAAGGTTCTGTGGATCAATGGTGTTGAAACATATGATGCAGAAAAAAATGAAACTTTTTGTATGCGAGCAGCAATTTTATGGACCATTAATGATTTTCCTGCATACGCAAATTTATCCGGGTGGAGTACAAAAGGATATACTGCATGTCCGATTTGTATGGATCGAACACATAGTTTACGTCTGAGTGGCAGTTTAAAACAATGTTACATGGGTCATCGTCGTTTTCTTCCAGAAACACATAAATGGAGGGATCGTCGGTTCAATAAGAAGTTTGATGGTAATTCAGCCGGGGAATGTTTGAACTTGGGAAGCATCTGTTATAGTGGAGCAGAAATATGGAATCAGCAACAATGTTTAGAGGAAGTTCTACTTGGGCGTCCGTTTAAACAAATTAGAACAGGCGGTTGGAGGAAAAAGAGTATATTCTTTAAAGAATTACCATATTGGAAAGATTTAAAAATTAGACACAATTTAGATGTCATGCATATTGAAAAGAATGTCATGGACAACATTCTATGCATTTTAAATTTATCAGGCACATCTAAGGATACACTTAGAAGTAGACAAGATCTTCAACAATTACGTATCAGAAGTGACTTGCATCCAATTGAGGTCGGAGCAAATACATTTGAATTACCAAATGCATGCTATACATTGCCACTTGAAAAACGAGAAACTATTTTAAGGTTTTTGAAAGCGATTCGAGTTCCTAAAGGTTATGCAGCAAATTTATCAAAATGTGTTAATATAGCTGATAGAAAAATTTCTGGTCTAAAGAGTCATGATAACCACATATATATGCAAGTATTTATGCCATTAGCTCTACGTGGAAGTCTACCTGACAATGTACTAGAACCATTGATGGAGCTCAGTTTTTATTTCAAAGCTATTTGTTCTAAAGTTCTTGATCCTACTATTTTGCTAAGATGGGAGACTGATATTGTAGAGACATTATGCAAGTTGGAGCAGATTTTCCCACCATCATTCTTTGATGTGATGGTTCACTTAGTAGTCCACTTGGCCAACGAGGCTCGAATTGCAGGACCGGTACAATACAGACGGATGTATCCAGTAGAGAGATTTCTTAAGAAGTTAAAAGACCATGTATTTAATATGGCGCATCCAGAAGGTTCTATAGTAGAGGGTTATCTCTTCGAAGAATGTGTTAATTTTTCATCATTATATCTTGATGATGAAAATGTTATCTTCAACTCTGTAGAAGAATGTGAAGATGACATAGACGTTGACAATGATGATGATGGTATTTTATCTATTCTTTCAGATTATGGAAAGCCAGCAAGTGGCACAACTCGAAAGTTTTTAGATGCCGATGAGATGAATTTGGCTCATTATTACATATTAATGCAGATTAAACAACTTGATATGTTTTTCAAAGAGTACAATGATATGTTTCAAAATCTTGAACGGCGAAAGTCTATCTATGCGCATAATTTCTTGCAATGGTTTAGGTCTAAACTAAACCAGCTCAAAGATTGTCAAGATAGTAGATGGACTCCTGAGTTGCAGATTTTAGCTGAAAGACCATTTTCATTTGTCCACACATATACAACTTATACAGTTAATGGATTTAAGTTTCGAATCAAATCTGTTGACTTACATAGAAGAACACAAATGTGTGGTGTAATTGTGAAATCTCATCTTCAATCAGGCTTGGATGGCTACTATGGAGAGTTAATTGAAATCATCGACATCGGTTTCACATACGATAAGCGTGTTGTCGTTTTCAAATGTATATGGTTTGATGTATTCAATAAAGATAGAGGTTTTGTAAAAAACAAAGATTGTAGTATTAGTTTAAATCGAAGTCGTATATTGGGGACAGAGGAACCATTTGCACTTGCAAGTCAGGTTGAACAAGTTTTTTTTGTTGACGATATTGAAAGATCAGGATGGATAATTCCGGTTAGAACAATACCGCGAGCCTATTATAATATGCATGAAAGAGATATAAATGATTCCGATGAGGAAAGTGAAGCATATCAAGAAGATAATTTAAACTAGTAAAGGTAATAATATATGCAATTATTATTTCTATGTCTAATTATTATTGCTTTGCTTGCTACAATAAATGAGATATGCTTTGCAGACTCTTTTCAATATAATATCATGATTGTTGTAATGCAGATGCCTCCTCGTCGACGGGCAGTTGATCGCAGAGTACATGATCACAACACACAAGAAGAGCAACATTCACCCTCTCCCGCTGCACGACCATCATTGGTAAATATTTATATTTAATTATTCACTTTAATATGAACTTTTGTATAAATTATTGTCTTCCATGTTGTAACAAAGGTGGTCTCCCATCGACGGACGAGCGATGATATTGTACATGATTGCAACATACCAGATGTACATCGTTCGCCATCTCCTCCTTCAAGGCCATCTTTTACATCGGTAATGTTTTGTTATTAAAGGATGTATGAATAAGAGAATTGTATTTTTTTGTAAAGGTTGTCATTTTTAAAATATGATTAACTTATATTGTTTTACACCAGGTGGCCTCTCGTCGACAAATAATAGATCATAGAGTTCATGATCGCAACACAGCAGATGATCATCGATCTCCTTCTCCTCCTATGAGGCCATCATCTGCATCGGTAAAGTTGTATTTTTTAATGGTGTATCAACATAAAAATCGTATTTGTCAGTAAATTCCATCATTTTTATAATATGAATAATATCTATTGTTTATCATCAGGTAGCCTCTCGTCGATGGGCAATTGATCGTAGAGTACATGATCAGAACACACCATATGAGCATCATTCGCCATCTCCTACCATGAGACCATCATCTACATCAGCTACTCCATCTGACGAGGATGTAGAGACTCCAAGTACACATGAGTCCAAAAGACCACGGGTACGGGGTGTTGCTCAAGGAGTTGCTCTCAACCGCCTTAGACCAGGAGAGACTTTTTTTGTAGATCTTGTGGATGGCTATGCTGTTGGAATCAATAGTGAACTTTTTCAAAGTCATTTAGGTATACTCACTCGTAGTATTATTCCAATTACGATCCGGGATTTTCAAAGAGATGCCACAAAAGAGATGCGTGATCTACTTATGAAGAGATTGAGAGTAATGTTTATATGAAATTTTTAATCAGAATATATTACAGGAATCATTTTCATGGGAAGTCAATGATGAGTTGGACAAGATGATTCTTTCACATGCTTAAGAGTTACATCGAAGTTGGTGATTTCAGATTAAGAGAGATGTAAGAAAATCAATTTATTTAATCATTATAGGTTTATCATTGGAATGAATTCTTGTATAGAATTATAATCCCAGACTTGTTATCTATATTTGCAGTACTTTGATGAGAACATCCCAATAAGTCAACTACTTGCTAATGTACCGGAAGGTATAACTGAAGAAGATTGGAGAACTTTGGTTGATTATTGGACATCCAAAGAATATAAGGTATAGATTCAAACATTTAGTGGTTAGTTCAATAGTGTTCACGAATATATGACCATAAGACTATTTGACAAGATATATCATGAAGTTATATTTATGTTTGTGATAAAGAGTTTCCGTCCATATAATCTATGCTTTATATTAGGCCATGTTTCCTATCGGTGATATTGCTAGATATTGTTAACATTCCATTCAACTAGATCTGCTAGATATTGTTTACTTTAGATTTCTGTTCGAAAATAATAGGTGCTAATTATGGAAATTATATTGTTGTAGGCAATGCAATGCAGGAATGCACATAATCGATCAAAGTTAACACATGCAGCTCATCGCATGGGTAGAAAAAATACCAAGCAGTTAAAGCACGAGTTGGTATGTAATTTTTATTTTTTTCAATTTAAGTAATTTTTATGTATTACCTCATATATTTATTTATATAATTACATTCAGGTGAAAAAGGGTATTGATGCTGATCGTTGCAATCTTTTTATATACTCAAAAAGTAGAGAAGGAAAAGATGGCTCAAGAATGTGGCATGATAAGAAATTGCAAAAGCAACATGTAAGTTAATTTACTTATATTTCAAATTCAATTTAATATATGTATTAATTCAAATTCTTTTTATTTCATTGCATCAGGAGCAAATGATGGCACTTCAACACCCAGATGATGGGTCTCCTATCTCTCCAGACGCAGCATATCTAGAAGCTACTGGACCTGAACATCCAGGACGCGTGAGGGGAGTGGGCGGAGGGGTTAATCCATCCAAGTACTATGGACGTAGAGACCAACCAGATAGTAACTTACATGATCGAGTCACAAAATTAGAGGTCTTGCTAGGAGAGATAGCAAAATCAGTTGCTATCATTGCCAAAGCACAAGAGGCGTCATCATCGAAGGGCAGTCGTTCATCACAAAGAGAGTGTTCATCATCTGCAATGAAAAGGCTGGGTGCAAAGAAGAGATGATGATGAAAATTCAGAAGATGATGCAGATTTTAGTGATTTCGCTTTAGATGAATAGCATTTAATTTTAGATCGATCTTTACGTTACATCTAATCTTATTAGATGTCAAAGGTCATATACATTTTAATGTTTTATTAGCTAATTGAACCTTAATTAGCTCTTATTTTGGTAAAAACCTTATGTTGACATGAAGATTATGCACTTTTTCAACTTGTGTGTTTATGCTTATCATAAGTTTGTTTGTTACCTTGTATGTAGATTTATCATGTGTGTGCATGTTCACCATGTGATTATGGCAGTACATGGAATGAACATCGAATAGCATATGCATATCATAGGGGATTTTGATAAATGAGTAATTGATACATGCATTGATTTTTTTTAAAGTCTGCTTTTTTTGCCACGGTACAACTTCCATGGCCAAATCTCTGTCGTCACAACTATTAAACCGTTGCCAAAGCCTATGCACTTTGGCAAGATGTTTTTTACCACATTTTGATTACCGTAGCTTAAATAGATTTGTCATGCTATTAAACTGTGGCTTGAAAGTTTTTTCATCGGTAAAATTACCGTGGCCAAAACAATATAGCCACAGTACGTCTACTGTGGCGAAAAAGTAACCTTTTTGGCCACGGTAAACTATAAGCCACGGTGGTATAAACCACGGTAATATTACCGTGGCCAATAATCTTAGGCAACGGTAATATGACATTAAGCCACGATACTCAACCGTGGCATGTTCTATGTTTTTTAGTAGTGGGTGGTGAAGTCGTCGGAGAAGATGATGGTCGGTGGCGATGTTGATGACTATGACGCGAAGCAGAGGAGAGGGAAAGCCCCAAGCGGAGCGAAGAGCTCGGAGGCGGAGAGAGGGAGGGAGATATATATATAGAGAGAGAGAGATTACCTGGAGAGGGATAAGGGGCTCGACGGCGACGGGTGGCCGGAGCGAGGGCAGGCTCGGAGAAGCGCTGCGACGAGCTCGAGGAGCTCGAATCTCGCCGGGGTAGAGGGCTGTCACCACCTCGAAAGGGACCTTTAGGGCGGAGGTCGGCGGATGGGGGGAAACGATGACGGCGGTGGTCTTATATAGCAGAGGATGAGGGGCTGTCGATGGAAGCGAGGCTCGCGGAGGCTGCGAGGGCGGCGGTTACGGAAGGGTGTTGGAGGACCGAGGGATTAGGCGGCGGTGGTTGGCATTGACCGGCGAAGAAGGCGGGCGGTTGGCGAGATCCGCGGAGGGCTGGTGCGGTCCAAGGGAGGACGATGGTCGAGGGCCGTCCGATCGGCCGAGATCGGACGGCCTGGATCATGACACGTGGCCGGTCTGGTTAAGGAGTGAGGGGCGCACGTGCAGTGCGCGTGCGGGGGTGGCACGTGCGCTGCATGTGCGTGGTTTTTTTTATAAAAGCGAAATAAAGAAAAGCCTAATAATGACTGGCACGTGGCGGCCTCTGGGGCTGCCACGTGTCAGCACCAGAAATTTCGAGAAAAAAAAACCTTTGTAAAATCGATAAAAAATAGCAAATGACCTCGGATCGAAAAAGTTCCTTCACGAAAAATGCTCGTCTCGACGAGATCTACATTTCATGAAGACATCAAAACCAAATTCGATCAAATGTAAAAAGTGAATTTTTGGTATCCCATGTACATAGAATACCTTGATTCTTGGGTTTTGTATATTTTTTTGGTCATTTTTAAACAAGATAAAAAATCTGGAAAAATATGAAAAAATCAAAGATAAATAAAAGACATCTTAATCTAATTTTTTTGGATTTTTATAATTTAAGAAAATATATACATGAAATACAAGGTCAAAAGCCACGAAAATATACAATGTACAAAAGAGGCCCAAAACCCAACTTTCACATACGAGCTCCGATTCACTTGAACTTGGTCTTGTTTTGACGGTAATTGAATGTGCATTAGTTCAACAGTGAGTAGGATCAAATCTGATACTGGATGGGAAAGATATGTGGCTTTTAGTCCGAAAATCCTGAAATTAGGGTTTGGGTTTTTGGTCCACTTAACAGGGTTAGTGATTTTTTTTGTATTTTTTGTTTATTCTTGTTAGTGATATGTACACAGTGGAGGTGAGTTTGTGGCATTCGGAGTTAGCATGAAGGAGTTAAAAATAGCGGAAGTTAGGCTATTTACAGGTCAACTGTGGCTTGGATTTTTGGCTTCTTATTTTATGCAGAGATTAATGTTGAAATGCAATTCTTATGAAATCACGCATAAATGCTAATTATGTGAAATAAATGCAGAAATGCAGTTGATTTTGAGGGACTTGAGCTTAATTAATGAGACTTAGAGTGGTGAATCTGAGATTCATCAGTAAGTATTCGAGAAGTAGTAGTATTAGTAATATTAATGAGTCATCATCTGTAGTTATGTTCAATACATAAGTAATTTATGCAATGCAACAAGTAACATTTAATCGATAACGAGAGTTCCTTGTTGTTTTAGTAAATAGTAGTATCAGTAATAATAGATGCAACATCAGTAGGAAAGCTCAATAAATAAGTAATTTATGCCATGCAACAAGTAACATTTATTTATCTTAAGAGTAACTCTATACGGAGTAGAAGTAACATTCTATAGTTATGAACGATTTTAGCAAGCAATAACTTTTTGGTTGACGGTGGTAACTACTATTTAAGTAGCAATATTTATATACTGACTCTTAGTAACTTTTTTGTTACACCCATAGTATAGAATCCCTTTATCTCTTTTTCTTCGCATGCGCCAATGACTCATTATCGCTTGTACCTTCCTGTCATATGAGCATTTTCTCTCTCTTCTCACATAGTGTATGAGGTTATCCACTTATAACGATAACAAACAATTAAGACGTTGTCATATCGTACTATGAGAAGCAATAAATTAACAATACTTTTCGTTAATTAGAGTTTAAATAGTTTTAAAATTATTAATTTTCTACATCACATATATGTATTTATATAACTTTTATGAAATACGACTATTATGCACTTTTTGAGTTTTTTAAGAACATTTATACCCCTAACTTTTAAGCAATTTCACTTGTGATCCTATATTTTCTTAAAAAATTCACAATATCATTCTTATGTTGGTATAAAATGGGAGTACAAGTGTCCTAATAGAAGACCACTACTATTGATTTTTGTAAAAATATAGGGGACACATGTAATTGTATTAAAAATAGGGGTAAAAGTGAAAAACTTACGACAAGAGTAAACAAATCTTGCAAAGATATGATGTAGCATTTTTCATATTTATTTATGATATATCGGTCTAACTCAGTTTGACCCGGTTGAACCATACAGACCAAACCAACAATACAACATTTCGATTTTTTCAATTTCTTTGAACTACTGACATCATCATCGGTTCCACCGGCCGGTTCCATTGGTCTGATCATAAAAACCAAAAATCGATACATATCTACTTTGATGTCCGGTTCGATTTTTAAAACCTTGGTTAGTATATCAAAGATGTGGATCACAATAACAATATAAGGAGCCTTGGTCGATTTTCATGATCAAGATATAATTTTTGAAGAATCAGGTTTGGATTCATCGTAAACATAAATTTGGTCATCAGTAACATATCCGTACTCTATAATAATATAGTAGTATCTTTTATCAAAGCAATAGTAATTTTGTTTGTTGACATCGGTAATTACTTGTGATTTAGTAGTATCAGTGCAATACTACAAAAATTTAATTACTATATCAGTAATAGTTAGAAAAGAGGAAGTAAGTTTTTATTTCACTCAAGTAACATCAATAATAGAGTTTGTAGCAGTAGTAAAGGCCAATATATCAGTAATTTTCATCACGCAACAAGTAAAATAATTTATTTTAAGAGTAGCATTAGCATAGTAGAAGCTAAATTAGATCGGACTATAAGTAATAATATATTCAACATCAGTAGTAAAGTTCACTAAATTAGTGGCAATAGAGTCAGTAATAATAGAGTCAGCGTTAGTAGTTTTTTATACATTAGTAAGTATTCGTGAAATAGCAATATCAATAATATTAGTGAGTCATCATCAGTAGTAAAGTTCAATACATAAGTAATTTACCCCATGCAACAAGTAATATTTAAGTATTTCTGGTATACATTGGTAAGTAATAGGGATATTAACTAATAATGATAGTTCCTTGTTATTTTAGTAACTAACGATAGAGTCACTAATAATAGATTCAACATCAGTATTTCTGGTATACATTGGTAAGTATTCATGAAATAGTGGTATCAGTAATAATAGAGACACCATCAATAGTAAAGCTCAATAAATAAGTAATTTATACCATGCAACAAGTAACATTTATTTATCTTAAGAGTAACTCTATACGGAGTAGACGTAACATTCTATACTTATGAAATATTTTAACAAACAATAGTAACTTTTCGGTTGACACTGGTAAACTACTATTGAAGCAGCGGTACTTAACTACCGACACTTAATAACTTTTTTGGTTGACAATGGTACTTTATTTACAAAAGATTTTAGCAAACAACAATACCTTGTTGGCTTATCAAATAAGTAAGTAAGATTGGCGTCAGTAATAATAGTATCTTGTTGAGTACTACACCATTCTCTTAGTTTTTTGGTAAAAAAATCTACCCATCTTTATGAATTTTTAAATTAAATGTGTTGAATATGCAATCTTTAAGGTTAACTGGATGAAGATTCTCCAATATCATATGTAGATCCTACTATTATTCCTCGAGAGGGTCTTTCATTCGTAAGCTTCAAGGAATGTGAACTATTCTATGAGAAGTACAACATTGAAATGACTTTCAATATTAGAAAAAGCAGCACAAAGTCTACTCTTGATAGGCAAAACAAAGTTAGGAGTCTTTCTTTCAAAAAGTTTGTTTGTAGGGCGGAAGGATTATTATATACAAGTTCTCCCAAAAAAGAAAAAAACAATTTCGAGTTTGATTTGATTGATGTAAGCACAATGTGAAGGAAAGTGAGGGAAGATGTGGAATAAGTAGATGTGGAATAATTAGATGTGGAATAAGATGCCATATCAAATGAAAAATCATACATGGTTAATTATTAGAAATAATTTTAAATCACTGGAAATATTAATTAATGAATAAATGATAGTAATGTAAGTACGCAAAATGAGCAATTAAATATGGGTGTGTTAAATTTATCGACCTAAAAAGTTTGCTGTGTGATACAATAGATGTCTACATTTACCAGCGTAAAGCGTTACAATTACTGAAAAATTACAATAAAAAGGTTTATTTTCAAATAAACAACAATAAATAAGATAAAATTAATAGCTAACAAGTTTTAGATCATCTTTTTATATTTTTTTAAAGATGTATGCAAACGAAAACTAATTTTGATTTTGAAATGTTTCTTTAAGTTGGAAAATAATAATCAATAAATATCCCTATGAAAAGAATTGCATACAATAAATAAGATAAGATTTAATATATAACAAGTTTATATGATTTTATATTATCAAATTATTTTTAGTTTTAGTCAAGCTAAGAATATCATACTATAAAGTCACATAAAATATCATTTATAAAAGATAAATAAGACATATATACTTAAATTTTGGTAATACTTTTTTGTGAATATGTAGTGAATTTTTAATTTCCTGGAGGTGAACATATATGATTTTTCATAAAAGGGCACTACTTTTCATAAATATAAATACTATCACTATTTGATTTTTCAATTTTTTTATATTTTATTAATGCACTATTAATTTCCTAAAATAAGGTTGAAAGAAAGTTTTTTGATTTATTTTCTACAACTTAAAAGATCAATTAAAAAATCATAGTGATTTCTTACTATATGGGATGTTATTGTACATGACGTTATTTATGATGACGCATACCAAAAAAACAAAAAAAATTCAATGCAATTTTAATTGAAGAAAGACAAATAGAAAATTTAAGAAAGAAAAACAGAAAGTTTTGGAGAGATGTCGAAGCTGGAAGAGAAATGTTTCCTGTAAAACAAAAAGTTTGAAGAAAGAAAACTACGAGCGTGTTTCAAAGAGATGTCAAAGTTGGAAGATAGATTTTTGGATGAAGGGATGAAGAGTTTTGAAGAGGAAATGGAGAGAATGAGTGAAGAATAAGAAGGGCTGGGGGCTAAATAGGAATAAAAGGGAGGGGGAGGAGCCAACGATTATTTGCCAACAACCACTCCGATTGGTGCTTAAAAAATTAAGAGTTTTTATCAGTTGTACCCTTCTGAAATATTGTAATGTCAGTTATACCCCTTTATTTTTTGGAATATCAGTCGTACTCCTACTTTCTTGTAAAATTTACAGTTCTGCCCTTTTGTTAAGGTAAATTAACGGTATAATTGATATTACAAAAGGGTAGAACTATGATTTTTGCAATAAGGTATGGGATTTTTCACAAAACAATTACTGTAATATTCATAATTAGTTAAATAAGCATTATATTTAGAAAAAATAGTTATCAATCAACACCCGGGGTGCCGATTTGGGAAGTCAAGCCAAAATCGACAACTCAGGTGCCCATTTGAATTTCTCCTTTTCGGATCATTTATATTTATATCCCTATTTTTATTATCGTCCAAATCACCCAACGTGACAACATTCCTTTTGTTTCTCCGAAGAGGGGCATGGATGCAAATGACCCAAAATGGTGGGAGCTCAAATTAGCAACTACAATGCCGATTTGGGCTTGCACCCTTTGGGACATTTACATTCATACCCTCCTTTAGAGAAATAAAAGCAATATTGGGTAATTTCTTCTCCGCCATTTTGAGAAAGCAAAATGTGAGATATGAACGTAAATAACCCAAAAGGGTGAACGTCCGAATCGACACATGAGGTGTCGATTTGGGCATGCACCTTTTTGGGTCATTTATGTATATATCCCTTTTTTGAAGAAACAAAAGGAATATTGGAGGCTTTGAATTTACTATTCTTCTCCGCCAATTTAGAGAAGCAAAATAGGGATATGCATATAAATAATCCAAAAGGATAAAGTTCAAATCGGAAACCTCAGGTGCCGATTTGGGGCCCGCCCCTGATTTGAGCATGACTCCATAAATAGGCACCTCAGGTGCCGATTGATAATTATTTTTTCAAATATCCAAAATTGATGTCTTGAACTAATTACGAATATTTTAATAGTTGTTTTTTTGAAAAAGTCCATAAGATTGGGGCACAACTGATATTCCAAAGAAAGAGGAGCATAACTGATATTACGGCATCTCAGACCCATGGAGCAATTCTGAGATAGCAAGCACGAGCTCCCTGTGCGACTTCATAAAAAACAATCAAAGAGAAGATCGAAGAAAATGAAACGCACGTAGTA